>BDSI01000096.1:0-482858 GCA_003117195.1 Eudorina sp. 2006-703-Eu-15 | reverse complement strand
TCACCATACACTGCCTAAATGAACTAACGCCACCATGGCGCCACCATCGGTTGGTACCGGCCGAATCAGGCAGACAGGGCAGGCGTGACGGATGACTTGGACGATGCCGTCAACTGCCGTATTCTTCGTCTTGATTCATAACTACATAGTGCGTGCGGCGTGCGCGCGCGTGTGTGTGTTTGTGTGTGTGGGGGGAGAGAGGGTAAGGGGTAGGGGCGTGGTTTGGGTGTGTGTCGGGGGTTGTTGGGCGAGAGACCCGCGCCCCTGCTGGTGCGTGTGTGTTTGTCGGATTGCTGGTACATACGGTATTCGACGAGCCGATGTTTTTTCGTTCCCATGCCACGCCCAATCCGCAATCATGGTTCAGGGTAGTCGCACTCATGTTGTTTATATGCGCTTATACAGTGTGCTGCGTACGAATAGGGTACGGATGTAAGTACAGGACCTCTTAAGTACGATCCATGCGTCATGTCTAATGTCCCGCGCAACAACAACAACTAGCGTCAGCCGCCATCCCCGCAACGGCAGCCGCAGCCCAGCAGCGCAGCAGCAACCCCAGCGACGGCAGCGCGACACCACGACAGCCGCTGCGACCCCAGCCAAAGCAGCCGCGACCCTACCGGCCAGGGACGACAGGCGATGGCCAACCCCGCAGGGAGCCCCATCCAGGGAGGGACACTGGACCCACCTGCAGGCGGGCGAGCGAACGCCCGCCAGCGGCAACGGCCGCCGTAGAAGGGGCACACCCAGTACTGGGGGCTAGCTGGGCGAGCACGGCGAGGAACGGCGCAGCCCCGCCCTAACCCGCCCCAGCACATGCCCAGGACCCCCACGGCGGACCCCAACAGGGCAAGCCAGCGGACCTGGTGCATTTAAGCACACTGCGACTCAACAATCGGTAGATCTTACTACCACCTAAATACGTGGATACAACAACGGAGGACTTCGGGCGACCATCCCGACATACAGGGGCACGACCCCGCCCTGACGACCGACCGGTTCTCTAGATCACCCAGGACCCGGAGCCCGGACCAGCGGCGGCTCGGGCGCAAACGGACCGGGGGCCCAGGCACGGCAACGCCCCACGAACGACGGCCATCATCCCGCCGCCGCCAGAATACCCAGGACACCCCTGCGGAACGCCCCCACGCCAGGGCGCCTCAAGGCCGAGATCGATCTCGGCCCTGGCGCGGGCGACACTCCCCAGCCAAGAACCCGCGGTGGCACTGACGGATGAGGGGAAGAGCGCACCGCGGACCAAGATGGGTTCGATGACGACAGACGATGGGTTCTCAGCCAGTGCCTCGACCTGTGCGACCTGCCCGAAACAACTCTCCCCCCCACCTGCGGAGCGTGGAACCCACCGCAGCAGCTTCCCAAGAGCAAACACCAGGCACAACGAGACCCGTGCAGCCGTTCGTTATAACCTCGGGGTCCGCTGTGACATCCTTAATAATAACTACCACTAGTACAAGCGGCAGCTATTATTATTATTAGGATGTTACAGCGGACCCGCGGGTCATCGGTGACAGCCCCGGCGACAGCCGAGGCTTCCTCGCCATACACTGCCTAAATAAACTAACGCCACCATGGCGCTCCGGACAGGCTCCCAAGTGCACCGAAACACTCCCCGGGCCCACACTACCAGGGAACCACCCCGTTCCTGAGAACCAACCATGGCAAGGGATAAAGCCCGCTCAGGGGGAGTTAGCCACCAGGGCGCCCCTATTAGCGAACCACCACCCCCACCAAGGCGGGGTCACTTCTCCAGCGGTGGCCCGTAGTCTTGGAAGGCCACGGGGGCTCGCGAGTCACCATTCAGGGGCCTGCCCGTACGGTCCCACCGGGCCGAAAAACCGCCCACACCTAGCGATAGCTCCACTGGGCGTCAGTGCCCTGACCACCCGCGGTCTATTACGACAGAGTACCCACAGGGCTTAAGAATCCTGGCCTGACGGAACCGGCCTCGGCACACAAGACGACCGTCCTGCACTTTCAGGATCGGGTGTGTAGCCCCCACCGTTGACCACCCTTTCACTGGGACTCCCAGCTCAGCGAAGTCGTAGAGCCGGCCTCCAAAAGTCTGCCACTGCCCGCCGGGCGGCTAGCCCTTCAGCGTCCCCTAAGGACCGCGGGATCCCGCCCGCGTTCCTGGACCTGTCGGCCCTCAGGGCTCGCCGGCCCGTTTCCATGGCACTGGTTGCCGCCAAGACGACAACGTCCCAGACACACTGTTGCACACCCACGGGGGGCGTTGCGAGCCACACCTGCTGCCTTTGAAGGCTCACCCCTAGCCTTGCCTCGATCTGTGCGACAACCGCTTGTGCCACCCCACAGCCCCAAAAATGGCAGCTATGTCTTGCGCTCCACGCGCGCCCAACACGCGGCCGGACAGAGCTTGCGGACTGCACGCGGATTGGACAACCAAAGGCCCCACCCAGCCTCACATTCGGCAGGCGTTGGGACATTGTTGGGCCGTAGTACGTTACGAAAGCCTCGGAGCGGCGCACTTTAGGATGGCAGGCCCGTAACAACAAGAACAAGAACGACAACAAGAAAAAGACAATCCGATGCGTTTTCGACAATTCCTTTCAGAAGCAGAACCCCTTGCACGCCGTCCTCCAAAGCGCCTCTTATCTGCGCGATCCTCGCAGCCCGCTGCCGCCGCGAAACCGTCGCTTAACTGTCGCCTTGCCCACCGCAGCGGAGCTGCTTCGTGACCCGACCCGGGCCTGCTGTTTGTCCGCTTTGGCTTTCCGCGTGCTTCGCCCCGACAGGACTCGCTTAACAACCAGCCCTTTCAGCCCGCATCTCTTCAGACTCTTCGTAGCGTCCCTCTCGCAGATCGCCGCAGCGACGCATTTCGGGTCTCCAACCTCAACGAAAGCAACGAGGAAGTGTGAGCAGCACGGGCCGGAAGGGGGATCTCCGCGGCGGAGGGCTCAGCCGGTAGCCGCCGAGCGGGAACCGCAGGAGGGGAAGAGAGGAGAGGAGAGGACAGAGGCGATGCGTCCCTCGGAGGTGCCGGAGGCCGTCCGGGAGGCCCTCGAGGGCACGCCGGGCCCCGTCAAGTGGGGCGCGGCGGGGGCCGTCGTGGGCGCCACGGCGGCGGCGGTGGTGGGGCCGCTGGGCGCATTCGCGGGTGGGTGGGTCGGTGGTCGGTGGGTCGGCCGTCGCGCGCCCGCCGAAGCCGACTGCATCCCTCCCGCACCTCCGCCACCTAGGGCCACCTCGCGGCGTCGCGCGCTTGGGTGTTGCAGCGGACCCACCGGGGCCTGCAAGCAAGGCCCCGACCCGACCCGACCCGACCTGCCTCAACCCAGGGGTCGAGGCAGCAGCGGCCCGCGGGAGGGAGGGAGGTGGTGTTGATGTCAGTGCGCGCAGCGCGCACCGGCACCCGCCACCCTCCCCGACATCACGTTGGTTGGGGTCCATCACACCAACGCACGCTTGCGGCAGGGTGCCGATGCAGCTGTGATCTGTACGGCATTGGCAGGGGTAACCCCACCCATCCAGACCAAACCAGCGCCCACCCCGCGTCTTTTATGAATGGTGTTACAATGGACCCCGCGGGTCGTCGACGACAGGCGCGGCCTCCTCACGACACGCTTGCTGTCCCCCTCCTTGCGGTTTGCCGTGTTTCGGGACCCCCTCCCTCCCCGCCTGACATGGACCCATTCCCCGCCTCCCGTCCTTTCTTCTGCGCCGTGATTGCACGGCACGGCACGCCGCCGCTCGCCACCCCGCCCCACCCCCAGGCGCCGTCGCCGGCGCGCAGGCCGCCGCCACCATGGCTGCCGTACTGGACCCGCCGCCCACATCCGACTCCCGCGGCGCCGTGGAGTACAGCACCGCTGAGCCGCCCGTCATAGGGCCCACGTCGGATGAGGAGCTGTCGTACCACGAGCCTCCCGAGCACGATCCGGCGATGGGCCGTCCGAGGTCCGGCGGCGGCCCGGCGCCCGACTCCGCCGCCGAGTGCTCTCAGTCCGAGAGCGCAGAGTGCCCCGACTTCGCGGCTGAGAAGTCCGCGACCAAGAGCGTGGGATAATGCCCGAGGCCGCGAGGCCAGGGGCGGGGGAGGGGGCGCTGAGGCCAGGGCGGGGGGGGGGGGTCGCTGACGCCAGGGCGGGGGAGGGGCGCCGGTCCGCGCTCCGTCCTGGCGGAGGGAAGGGCGCGGACCCTCCCCCCCCCGTCTGGGCCTGGCCTCACCATGGGGCCCATGGGTCGCTGACCCCGAACCCGACCCCCAACCCCAACCCTGCTCTGAGGCCGACTGGGCGGCGTACTGGGAGGGTGACTGGGCGAGGCATTCGTGGAGTAGAGGAGGGCAGGTCGGCGGGCGGCACCCCGTGCGGAGGGGAGGATCCGGTCGAGAGGCTCAGGGTCAGGGGCGGCAGCGTGCTGTGCCAGCTGGTGTGTTGACGCCCGAAAAATAGATGTAGGGGGTAGGCGGCGGCGGCGGCGGACCGCAGAGGAACCGGTTCCGGTAGGTCGTACGACTGTGTCGCTTATCCGGTACGGGGTTTCGGGGCGGACGCGGCCGGCCGGTCCCCTGCAGCGGAGTGTGTTAGAAACCCTGGAGCAACGGGAAGCCGTGGCAATGGCGAGCTTTTGTTGGATTTGGGTCACGGAGTGGGTGTGTAAACGAGTTGGGCGGGGTGACATATAACCCGGCGGACCCGGGTTATATGAAGAAAAGGTTTGGACGTGGACGGAAGAGACTTTGATGCGCCGGCAGGCCCAGCAGTCCTCTGTGGCCATCTTCACTCATCAGTCACCACCGTTGTGGTGACACCGGCATCGGTGATGGGGCTCATAAACGTCACTGCGACCGTTACTGCAACGGTCAGCGCAACCGTCACCCACTGCTGGGGCTGAGGTCGAACGCGGGCCGTCCCTTGAGAGTGACGCTGCTGCCGGGGACTGCGCGGCTGTACGGCAACCAGCGAGCGCCTCCCTCACTGGGGCCTTATGCAGAGGCCGTACGGTCGCGGCGAGGGGAGTGAGGAGAGTGCGGAGAGTGTGGAGGAGGGGAGGCGGAGGAGGATGTGGACACCTGCTGTCCTTAATTGACATGGGGAGGATAGGTGCATGCGGCCCGAGCCCCTGGTTTGAGTGGCTGGCTGTGCAGGTTGCAGGGCGGTGCGCGGATCGTTTGCCCGCCGCTCTCCGCCAGTAGCGCGGACCTACCGCAGCCCGGGCATTGTCGTACCGGTTGTACAATTGTCGCGATGGACGACGACGGTGTAGCGGCGGTTTATGACGGCGCGGTCCCGCGGCACCCCACCCCACCCACCCACCCACCCCTTCACCGGGCCTTTATTTGCTCTGGCAGCAGCTCAGTTTGAGTATGTCTCTTATGTCTACCAATTTCCTATACCCCACCCACCCCGCCGCCACAGCAACCCAGGACCGGGGCACCGGGCTCGACGGCTGGGAGCCCATTGGGCCTTATTCCGCTCGCCCGGTTGGCGGTGGCAACCACAGGGCAGCAGTGCCGACGGCCTGACGAGGCATGGCCTCTGCAGCGGGTGGCACCGCAGCTAGACCGATGACCCGCGGGGTCCGCTGTAACATCCTAATAATAATAGCTAGACAAGCTGGCCGGCAGTTTCCCCATGGGGAAATGGCAAGACACCAGGGAGGAACGACAGAGTGCCCCGAGTGCCCTGGGCTGGCTGTGGCAGCCGAACAAAGCGATGACCCGCGGGTCCGCTGTAGCATCCTTAATAATGATCCGGGGACATGGTGCAATGCGCTCGGCCGCCCGTACCCCACGCGCGGTTGATGTGGCCCACCCACGCGGTCGGCGCCAAGACGCGCAGCCTGTTGTGTGTGTTTGGCGGGGCATGAGCCGATGGCCGCACTGTGGCCAGCTGTGGCGCGGTCCCTGTACTGCGGGCAAGGGAGGCCCAACTGCGTGAGGGGGACCGAGACCGACATCCCCGAATCATCCGTGTGGTAACCGAAAGCGGGTTTTAATGCGTTGGGAAACACTCTGCGACCGATCGACTTGCCAAGTCGCTGTACAACATTAAGTTTCGGGCTGGGACTGTTATCTGCCAGACCCTAGGTAAATGGTGTGATGCAAATGGCGAAGACATGTGTATATACAACGAGAAATTTGTGTAGGTAAGAAACGACAACCAGAGACCCGAGGGACCACCTCACGCAGCAGCTTGAACCCGAGCGGTATGAACTTGACGTGCTACAGAAATTTTGATACATGGATGTCATTCACTTTTAAGGAAGACCGCATTGCCCTTTCCCGGATGACACTGTTGACGGACTGGATTATTTTTCTGCCTGAATGCGAGGATTTATACTGTAAGCGTCAAATAAATTATTTCATTATTTAGGGATGTAATTGCTAGAAACGAAACATCATGGTGGCAAAGTTCTTGCTCCCCGCATACAGTACTGCTTTCCGTAAACAATTATCATACAGGTTAGAGTTTTCCACCTGCACTCCTCATGTTTGTAGCACATTACATCTTATTATCGTACTGGCTACCGGAAAACGCTTTCTCATACTTGTGCAGGAAGAAGGAAAGTGAATTTATGGAACTGTTACCGAGTGAAGGTCCATACAGCCCGGTTTTCTACTGCTGTTTGTCATTTCGCTGGACACTATCTCGTTGAGTGCCTCTTCTGCAACGCGGTTTCTCCCCGCCTGCCAATAACGGGGGCGGGGGCCCTGCCCCCCATCAGCATTTGGTGGCTGTCTATTAGTAGGGAAACGTGCTGCAGAGCTTCAGAGGGTCATGGGTTGCGCGTCCTCACAGCCTGAGGCAGACGCGGTGGTGAAGCCCCCGGCACAAAATGGCCACAACAACAGTGTTCCTAAGGCTGTTGTGAAGGAGGGAGTTGAACAGGCGGCGCCCCAGAACGGAAACGGAGCTGGTGCAACGCAGTCCCGCTGTACTCAGCTCCTCCCACTGCTAAGGCCCCCAGCTCAGGGCAGCAGCAGGCGGCCGTGACGCCTGCTGCGACACCGAGCGCGCAGCCAGCTGGCTCGCAAGCGGCAGTGAATCAGAGCTTGAAGTCTTTGAGCGCGAATGAGGCGAACGCTGTACAAGCAACATTGCTCAAGGTGCGCATGTTGTCTTACTCGCTGAGGAATCGTTACACCTCAAATACATCACCGTTTCTTTGTTTAATCCATTCAGGTCAGCACCCTGATACAGAAGTTTGCGGAGGGTCGCAGCGAGCGGACAACGCCTGTGCAGGCCGTCCGGCGAGCCTTGAACCTGGTTACCGCGGACTGCAGCGCCAAGTATGCCAGGTAAAGCTCACTTGACGTCATCTGACGTGGATTGTGAGGATGCTGATGCAACTCCGTTTTCGCGCCCGCAGCGTCAGTGTCCTTTCGGAGACGCAAGAGCATGCGCTCCTCGTGACAGCCGTCGGAGTGCCCGACACAGTGCACGAAGGAAACCGACTGCTCAAAGTGCCGGGCTCCAACTCATCGGCTGAGCGGATCCTGCAGAAGGGCACGGACTTCTTCTACTGGCAGCCCTCGGCCAGCGAGGGGCCCGCACCCTCGGATTGGACCGCCCTGGCTAGCGCTGCAGGTGCGAGCCATCCCCTCTCCCGCACCCCATACAATCTCCTTACGTCAACCTAGTCAGCACAACCTCCCGGGCTTCTGGCATCCTGCCATTTCCCTCCCCAACCCCTGGTGCTATCTGCTGCCCAGCCCCACGCAACAAACCAGGCTTCGCCCCGTTCCAACTTTGCCCGGACCTTCCCCCCTCGCCCCGTTGGTCTGTCCATTGCCTTCGCACCATCGTTCCCCTCCCTGGGCCCACACGAAGCGTTGACCCAACAGCCCTTTGCTTTGCAATTGAGCTCGGTCACAGATTAGACGACGCCGCGCTTGGCGTGTGGCGCCCTGGGGGTCTGTCCCCCCACACTCCCGCCCACCTCACCGCCCCCGCCCGAGGGGCCACTTCCACCCAATCCTGCCGAGCACCCCTCCGCCTTTGGGGGTTGGTTGGGTCCGGGTCGGGCGTGTGTGACCGCCGCGGGGTTTCCAGCCCCTGACACGACCCCGCCCTCGCCGACATGCCCTGGACCTGGTTTCACCCCCCCTCCCCCCCCCCTCTACCAATTTCCTATACCCTCCCCCCTTCCCCCCTCCCCCCCGCCTCTCCCCGCCCGTAGTATGAATATGTGTACCAGTCTACCCACCATGTCCTACACCTCCCTCCCCGCGCAGCCTCGTCGTTTTTATCACTCCCTGGTTCTCCTCTCCCTCCCCCCTCGTCTGTTCCCACCGCTCCCTACCCCCCCTCCCCCGCCCGCGCGCCACCTCGCACAGCCCTGACCTACTTAGCCGCAGTGCCGATCAAGGTGTCGGACAAGGTCATCGGAGTGCTGACGGTGGGCTTCGGAGACGCGGCCGCGGATGAAGCCGATTACATCATGTGGGTCGGGTGGGGAGCCGCGGGAGGGGGGGGCAATACCCCTGACCAACAAGGGCGTGGTGTTGCCCCTAAACAACAGGGGTTTTGGCAAGGAGAAACTCATGTCAGGGGGCGGGGGTTCGCAAATCGGGTGACACACTAGCGGTTCACGAGCTGCAGTGCGGACTGCCTGAGCGAGGAAGAACCCAGCCCCACCCGGGAGGCAGGGTGTGCAGGGCGGCGGGAAGGGCTCATATCGGGTGGGTTGGGGGGAGGGCTCAGATCGGGTGGGTTGGGGGGAGGGACAGTCGGCGGAGGGGTCCGACGCGATCTGGGTCGTCGGCTGGGTGGCCCGGCGGCGGCAGGAGGGGGGTGGGGGTCACCGCCGTGAAGCCCCGTGTCAGTCCCGGGGGGGGGGGGCGGGGCGGTGCACCCCGAGGGGAGGGCGGGGCGGGACGGGGCGTTTGTGAGGGTGTGTAGAAGAGGGGGGTATAGGACATTGGTAGACTTATTAAAAAATGCGCTGCTGCCAGAGCAAAGGAGGGGTGTATGTAAGTGTGGCGGGTGTCCAATGGCGTGTGCCGACAGGGAATGGGTCGAGGCGGGGATTAAGGGGACTTCTCCGGGGGGATTCTCCCGCGCGTACCCGCGCACCCAAACACACACGCGCTCGAAACACGCGGCTACACGCGGTGCGTTTGGCGTTACTCCCTGAGCAGCAGTCAGCAGTCCGAGGCGGGGCGGGCAAATGCGCGGGGTGTGGGTCCGCCGGGGAGAGCACGTACCTGGGCGCGAACACCAGGCGGTCTCTGCAGCCCCTTGAGGCGCTTGAAACCCTAGAACGCACCCCACCCCACCCCACCCCACCCCACCTCTGATTCGCTGTGCAACCTCCCCGGCCCCGCCGATGCTGCAGGCAGCAGCGCAGTATGAGTATGTCTACCAATGTCCTATTCCCCCCCTCCCACCATCGCCACCACCACCACCCCCGCTAGCAGCGCACGAGCGGATACAAGTGTATTGCGTTTCGCCTGTCCACCCAAACGCCCTCCTGTCCCGGTTCTTCACCGGACTTCTGCTCTGGCAGCAGCGCAGTGGAGTATGCCTACCCATTTCCTGTACCCCACCCACCCACCCACCCACCCCTCCAGGTTCCCGACCTACCTTCAGCTGGTGGCCGCCAGTCTGAGCAGCATGGTGAAGGACAACTCCATCCCCAAGTACATGACGCTGGTGAAGGACCTGCACGAGACCAACGACCTGGACAGCGTGATGCACAAGGTGGTGCAGCACCTGCGGACGGTGCTGGGCCACTCCAATAACCACCACATCTGGTACCGCATTGGACTCACGGCGCCCAACAACACGGCCTCCACCATCTTCGACGACCTGACGCAGGTGGGGGTGGAGGGGAGAGGAAATGGGGGGTAGGGGGGGTATAGGAAATGGGGGGTAAGGGGGGAGAGGCCGTGCCTGTCGCCTGCTCGGTGCCTGTATTGACTGAAGGGGCGAAGCCTGACAGTCTGGGGCTGTGCTGAGGAGGGGCCAGGCTGTGGGAGGGGGGGGGTGGGATCGACTGTGTTGAGGAGGGCAGGGGCTGCGGGGGAAGGAGGGGGGGTTGGGGCTTGGGGAGCGCCGGCGGATGCGGCTCCCTGCCACGGTTCCACAACCTGAGGGCGGGGCATAGCGGGACCATACGGCTGGCGAGTTGACGCCGGCAGGTCCGCTACGATGTTGATAGAGTCGGCGGCGTGAAATCGCCAGCCGTTTGAAAGATGTACGACGGCGGCCGTGTGTGGGGAGTGCATTCCGTTGCCTGCCGTTACGGCCGGGGCGCGGGAAGGGGGGGTGCCGGGGAGAGCAGGATCAGGGATGGGTGTGTGTGTTATCAAAGAGAAAAGCTGAGCCGCGAATAAGCAGACCCGTGTCCAGCAATGCAACCGACGACTGAGACCGAGACCAGAGTTACCAATATGCCAGGGCGAAATATGTCGTCCATAAGGAGTCCCAAGGTGGTGTAGGCCGTGATGCTGCAGCGCCCCGTATCGTTGTCGAGCGCCGGTGGGCGCCGGGACGCCAGCAGAAGCAGCGGCTATGACGTCGTAGGCTAATGCAGATGAAAACTCTACTAAGCTACCTACTGATCCTAAGGTGCAGCAAAAGCAAGGGCGTATGCGTCAACAGCGCGTGCGATGGGTGTGTGTGTGTGCGGGGGGGGGGGGTACCCAGGAGAAGCCGAAGAACAGAACTGACACAGGGGGGTTAGGTGCGGGGGAGGGTTTGTTGGGCCGACCGACTCTAGGGAGAGCGCGAACCCAAAGCGTGCTTGGATGAAGGGGCCCCCCGGTCTGGGGCAAAAGAGCCAGCGGAGGCGGCTGATAGGCGGGGGGGGTACGCGACCGGGGTAGGGCGGGGGGTGTGCACACATTGCCACATGGATGCTCGGCGGTGTGTGCGGTGAACGGCTGCATCGAAGGGGGAGGTGGGTACGGAGGTACAGGGTCAGGAAGGGGGCCACATTCCGATGAGGGTGGAAGCCCCACCATCCCGGCCGCTACCCCCGGATCCTCGCTGTTGCAGTCAGCGCGGTCTGTCTTTGCCCAGCCTACCAATACGCTATACCTCCCGCCTCGATCCGCGGTGTCCCCTCTCCCTTGATTTCCTACACCCTTCCCCTTATCCCCTCCTCCCCCACCCCTCCACCCCTCCAACGGGACAGGTGCCCCCCACGCTGATGCAGCGCACGCTGTCCAACCCGACGGGCTCCTCCTCGTTCAAGCTGCTGAAAGAGGTGCAGGCGGCGGGAGGGGTGATGCGGACGGTGGTGGCCATGAAGAACACGGTCATGAAGATCGCCGTACACAACAGGCAGCAGGTGGGGGTTGGACTGGGGGGTATAGGACATTGGTAGACATTTTCAAACTGCGCTGCTGCTGCCAGAGGACTGGGGGAGGACTGGGGATGGACCGGGGAAGGACGGGGTGTGTGTCTGGGGCGGCATGGTAAGGGGGCGGGCGCTGGGGTTTAATGTGGGTGCGGGAGGGAGGCAGGGGCAGGGTGAACCCGCCTGAGCACGGCGCAGGGCCGGGCAGGCGGGGGGGGAAAGGCAGTGAGGTGCTGGCAGGCAACGCAGTATGTAGTGGTGCACAAATATGTTGTCCAACTACCTCTTGCCCTCGCCTGAACGCCCCTTCTCCCCTTCCCCCCTTCCCCTGTTGTCGCCCTTGCCGGCCTCCCTTGCCGGCAGGTGATGATCCCTGATGTCCAGAAGGTGATCAACCAGTCGGGCAACGTGTCCGCCGACATCTTCAACACCCGCCTCATCAAGCCGCCCACAAGCGTGCTGGTGTTCCCGCTCAAGGTGGGTGGGCGGATGGGTGGCGGTGGGCGGGTGGGCGAGTGCGGCGGGGGCGGGCCTCGCCTGCCTTGACTGGCCTCGTACTTCATGGGCGGCCACGATATGCCCCGGGCAGCACCGGGCTGCCCTCCTGGCTGCACTGCGGCCTCCCCGCCGGCCTCCCCGCCGGGCTGCGCCTTCACGATTTCGACACAGACTCGCGCAGGCAGAGGAACATTTCTATCGGCCCCTCGATCTTCTTTTCCCGCCGACCCGCGCCTCCTTCCCTCCCCAAATCGCCGTTCCGCCGGGTCGCTGGTCCCGCAGGTGAAGCAGCACATCTTCGGCGTCATCTTCTGCATGTCCTCTGTGCAGTCGGACTTCTCCGACGTGTCCCCCAAGCTGAGGGAGGTGTGCGAGGTGATGTCGCCGCACCTGCTCTTCATGCTCACACAGCCGCTGGCGAACGACTACAAGGTAGGGGCGGGACGGGGTGTGTGTGGGAGGGGGGTCCGGGGTGGGGGTCGGTGTGGGTGTTGCGCCGGGTGCGCGCGCGCGCGTGTGTTTAGAATTGCAACCGCGCGTGGTGGCGTTTAGAAAAGAAAGCCGCCCGCCCGAACCCGCGCGCGTGTGTGTGTGTGTTGGGACGGAGGAAGGATCCGGGTGCTAACGGGGAGAGAGGGCCGGAGGGAAGGGGGGGGTTGAGGCATCGATCGGCTATACATGGGGAGGAGGGAGGGGTCCGGGTGAGTGGGTGGGGGGTTGGAGGAGCAGTGGGTGTGACAGACGCGTAAGAACTCGAGGGGGCGGCGACTGCCTACGTGGTGGTTTGGTGAGGGAGGCCCCGGGACCCAGGACCGCAGCTCACCACACGCTGGGGTTGGGGCGGCGGGTGCGGTGTCCCTGGAGGGCGGGGCGGGCGGGGTCGGGGGAACTAACGGGCCGGCAGGTGGTCCAGCAAGGGCACGTGGGGATGACGGCTTGAATGGGGTCTCCTTAGGAAGGCGCTGGGAAACAGGAAAGCGGAGGGGGCAGTGGGAGGACGCGTCTCTCTTCCAGCTGGGTCCGGTTGGGAGGGGCCGTCCGGCAGATGCGTAGGGCCCGGTGTCGTAACCCACCTCACCCCCCGGTTATCCTCCTGGCTCTAGAGCAGTCGGCGCATGCGAGAAACCGCCTGCCAAACATCTATACCCGCCACCCCCACCCCGTCTGCTGTCCTTCCTTCCTTCCTCCCCTCTCATTCCTCCCCTACCTCCGCAGAACATGCAGAGCGCCAGTCTGACCCAGACCGCGGGCGGGTCCGTGATGAGCGAGGGCGGCTCCATGAGCGGCATCCTCACGGGCGCGGGCGGCTCCATCGGCCGGTCGGACAGCCTGGGGGTCAGCCTGTCGGGCGACTCGTTCATGTACACCCAGTCGCGCTCCTCCACGGGGGCGCTGGTGACGGGCCTCACGGAGAAGCTCAACCAGAAGCGGATCAGGTCATCCATGGACTTCCACAACGTGAGAGCGGGGGAGGAGGGGGGAAGGGGGCGATGTCGCGGCTCTTTTGCGGTTTCGCTGTCTTTATTGACAAAGAGGGGGGCATTTCGCTGTCTTTATTGACAAAGAGGGGTGGAGGAGCAGGGGGGGGAAGGCGGACTGCGGCCCCTCCCGGTGAACTTTCTCTAGGGGCTCGCTGGGTGTGCTGACACACGAGGGAGTGGCGGACGGAGGACCGTGGGCGAGGGGGGGCCTAGGGGAGCGGAGAGTAAGGACTGGGATACAGGGGGCGGATGGGGGGGAAGAGGCGAAGGAGCTGTCATGGAGGAAGCGGAGGGACAGCGGTTGCGCGGGTGGGGCGATGTAGGAGGTGTGCGAGACTCGACGAGGGTTTCGGGAAGGCTGGCGAGGAGGCGGGGAGGCGGCTCTTTTGCGGTTTCGCTGTCTTGATTGACAAAAAAGGGGACGGGTCCCGAGGCACGAGGCAGGGACGGGTTCCGAGCGCGGTTTGAGGCTTTTTCCCCCGGGGGAGGGGATGGGGTTTCCTCGGCCCTTGGCCGCGCTCACGCCTCTGTGGGGCGAGGCCTTCCGGCAGCCGCCCCCGCGCCTCTCCTGTTTGAGTTTGTCCACCAATCTCCTCGTCCTCGGCCCAGGCTGACCGTCATTTCCGCGGCCTCCCCCCTTTCCGCCCTGTTTCCCTCCTTCCCTCCCTCCCGTCCTCCCTCCCTCCCTCCGTCAGAACACGACCATGACGGACCTCCAGATCACTGGGCTGCTCGGGAGGGCGGCTTCGCCAAGGTGTTCCGCGGGCTGTGGCGGGGCCTGGTGGTGGGCGTCAAGGTGGTGTGCGACGACGGAAAGAACGAGAAGATGGTCATGAAGAACGCGCACGAGATTGCGATCCTGTCGGCCCTCTCGCACCCCAACATCGTCCAGGTGGGGGGGGGAGGGGAGGGGAGGGGGGATTTCGTTGTCTTTATTGACAAAAAAGGGAGGTGGGAGGGTGGCGGCGCGGTTGGAGGAGCGGGAGGAGAGCGGAGCAGTAGAGCGTATTGCCCAGCAAGGATGTCCCGGAGGGGGAGGTAAGCGGGTGATAAGAGGTTGATGAGGGCAAGGCGGAGTGCGAGGGCAGGGCGGGCGGCAAAGGCAGGGCGGGCGGCGACGACGTTGACAACGCCACCACTGTCGGCACGGACAAGGTTGGCGGCCGGGGCAAGGCCGCCGGCAGGGACAAGACCCATTCGACCCAAACCAGTTGCCGAGCGATAGGGTGAGTTGTGGTTAGTCAACCTCCCCGCTCCCCCTCCCTCCCTCCCCCTCATGCCCTTCCCCACCCCCCAGGCCTACAACTGCCTGACGGACGTGTTGGTCCGTGACCTGCTGAACGCCACCGTGCACCGCTACAACAACTCGACGGTGCTCAACTCGCCGGCCTACAAGTACCTGCTGTCCATGGAGGACAAGACGTGTCACCTGGAGGTGAAAGAGGGGAGGGCGGAGGAGGGGAGGGGAGGGGGGAGGGGTTTACAGAAATAACCAAATCGGGAGGGAGGGAACAGGTGTAGTTTTCGGGGTGACCCGCCCGACCCAGTTCGCGATTAGGCGGCAGGCAAGCAAGCTTCCATTGCCCGAGTTTGCGCGAATCTAGGGGTGTCGTTGCTCTGTGTAGCAGTGGCGGAGAGCGGACAGTGGGATGACAGGCAGACTCTGCCCAGGCCGCCCCGCCGGCGGGCCTGTCCGCCCGGCGCCGTCTCTGCTTCCATGCCCCGCGCCCCGCGCCCCCGCGCCCCCGCCCCCCCCCCCGTCCGTTCATCGATCGTCGCTCCACCCACCCACCTTGTCGCGGGCCCTGACGCTGCCCCTCGCCCCCTCCTCCCCCGCCCGACCTGCTTCCACACCACCCCCCGCCGCGCAGGTGATTGAGTACTGCGACCTGGGCAACCTGTCCAACGCGCTCAAGAACAATATCTTTATGATCCCGAACCCGGTCATTGCGGCCGCGGCGGGGGCGGGCGACGGCGCGGCGGCGGCGGAGCTGGCGGAGCGGGCGCGTCAGCAGCCCATGAAGGTCGGTTGATCTGGGTCGGGGGTTGGGGGTGGTCGGTTGATCTGGGTCCGGGTTGGGGGTGGTCGGTTGATCTGGGTCGCGGGTTGGGGGTGGTCGGTTGATCTGGGTCGCGGGTTTCTCGCTCTACACACCGTGCCGGGCCATTTCGCGTGCAGTTTCTTTCGCGTGGTCCTGGTCCCAACCCGCATTTCATATTTAATCACACTACCTCGCCGCGGCTCTCCGTTTTCTTTTATTTTTACACTATCTTGAAAATTACCGCACACCCACGATCGCCGACGCGCCCGCCCACACGGCCCGTCCTCGCGCCCGCCCTCGCGGCGCCCCTCCCCCGCCCGCCCTCTCAGGTGAACATGCGGACGCTGCTGCTGACGCTGATCGAGATCGCCTCCGCGTGCGGCTACCTGCACAAGATGGGGGTGGTCCACTGCGACATCAAGCCCGCCAACGTGCTGCTCAAGAGCTCCAACATCGACTTCCGCGGCTTCACCGCCAAGGTCTCGGACTTCGGACTCAGCAGGTGGGGGTGGCTGGGGGGAGGACTGGGGCGGAGGGCGGCGGAGGGGCTGGGAGGACTGGGGCGGAGGGGGGCGGAGGGGCTGGGAGGAATGGGGCGGAGGGCGGCGGAGGGGTCCGCCCGGACAAGTACTACCCTCATTCGGGGGCCCATTCGCGGTTTCGCTGTCTTGATTGACACTAGGGGGGAGAGGGGGCTTGCGGAGGGCCCGTGGGGCTGACACATGGAGTGTGCATGAGTGTGTGTGTTTGAGGCATGATGTCTCCTCCGTCGGAGGATTGGATTGCAGCAACTGGGCACGTTGGCGTCCCCGTCCCCCCGTCTGGCTGTCGAGGGAGCACTGGTGGTGAAACCAGCGGGCTTTCTTCCCCATCCACCCACCAAGTCGCATCTCCTCTTCCGGTTGGTTGCAGTCCACCCCATGGCCATTTCACAAGCCCCCGCCCTCTTTCTCTTCCCTGCCTGTGATCTGATCTGATGATCTGATCTTGGCGTACCTGGAGCTGCGACCTCTCGACCCGATCCCGACCCGACCCCGAACCCGACCCCGACCCCGACCCGCCGACCCGCACACAGGGTGGAGGACGACGACACGTGCGCGTCCTTCCCCTTCAACAGCTGCGGTACGGCAGCTTACGTGGCCCCGGAGGCGCTCATCTGCAACAAGAAGGTCAACAGCTCGGTCGATGTGTACGGTGAGCGGGACCGATCCGGATCTTGTACGGCAGCGCTGTTGCATTACGGAGTTCTCGGGCGAGGCCGCGGGGGGGGGGGGCAAGGGGGCTGCCTGGGGGCGGCAGCCGTACTGTAGCGCTGGTTGCAGTACACGTACCTGAGCGTCCGTCCCCCGAGTGTATCCGACCTTGCGTTGCCTCTGGAGATCCGGACCTCCTCCAGATCCTCGAGCCACTGCTTTGATCGAAGGCCCCACAAACCCCCGACATAGCCATCACGACCTGCTCACCTCGTTCATGGGCCGATGTCATGGCTCAGCGCAGCCCGTGTCTGTGTCCGTGTCGTGGAAGTAGTATTAGGCAGCCTCCCACAGACAGCGCCTCTCAATCCCCTCATGCCCCGCCCTGCCCCGCCCCGCCCCGCCCCGCCCCGGCTGCCGGCGTTCCGCTGCGCAGCATTCGGCATCCTGATGTGGGAGATGTACACGGGGCAACGGCCGTACGGCAACATGAAGCAGCAGCAGCTTGTGGAGGAGGTATGTGTGTGTGTGTGTTCGTGTGTGCTCGTGTCTCCTTGGACTGCACCCGGAGGGGGGCTTGCTGGTATTTGACTTGTCCCTCTGATGGCCGGTCTCAGCTCTTGACCCTGGCGGCGCTGGGGCGCTGAAAGTGCACGCCTCCTCTGCCTCCTCCTCGCTTCATTCTCGTGGTCTTTCTTCCGTCGGCATCATCTTTCCTCCCTGCCGTCCTCCCCAGTCTTGAGCTCCTGCCCCCCTTCCCTCCCTGCCTCCTCCCCCTCGCCCCGCTCTCCGTCCCTCCCTGCCGCCCTGCGTTCGTTCGAGCAGGTGGTGATGCGGGGTCTGCGGCCCAAGTTCCCCGCCAACGCCCCCGCGGGCTATGTGGTGCTGGCGCAGTCGGCCTGGAGCGGATCCCCGCAGGCCCGTCCCTCGTTCGACGAGATCCTCACCCACCTCAACGCCATGCTGCAGCAGGTGGGGTAGGGCGGGTCAGGGCTGCGGAGGGGAGGGCAGGGGAGGGGGGCGGGTTGCGGGTGCGAGTGGCAGGGGAGGGGTGCGGGGTCGTATGGAGGCTGGGGACGGGTTGTTTGAGCAGGTGCGGGAAGGGGGAAAGGGGGTCGGACTGGTGGTGACTCCTGGGGGGGGAGGAGGGTGTGTATGCCTTGTGCAGGCATCACGGGGAAGCCGAGCGGACGTCCTGGGATCTATCTATCTATCTATCTACCTATCTATCTATTTATCTATGGGGAGGAATGCCGCTAGGACCCCGACCCCGCCACCAGGGTGGGTGCGGGGGCTCCGTTTGTTGAGCCCACCCTACCAAGTCCCGGACCTCACCACCCACCGCCGGCCACGAACCGCCCCCACCCCACCCCACCCCACCCTGGCCACTGCCCACGTCTCCACCGCCCACCCGCACACTCGCACACCCCCCCACACCCACACCCACACCCACACCCACACCCACCCCCACCCCCACACCCACACCCACACCCACCCCCACACCCACACCCCCACACCCACACCCCACACCCACACCCACCCCCACACCCACACCCCACACCCACACCCACCCCCCCCCCACACCCACACCCACCCCACACCCACACCCACACCCACACCCACACCCACACCCACACCCACACCCACACCCACACCCACACCCACACCCACACCCACACCCACACCCACACCCACACCCACACCCACACCCACCCACACCCACACCCACACCCCACACCCACACCCACACCCACACCCACACCACACCCACACCCACACCCACACCCACACCCACACCCACACCCACACCCACACCCACACCCACACCCACACCCACACCACACCCACACCACACACACACACCCACACCCACACCCACACCCACACCCACACCACACCCACACCCACACCCACACCCACACCCACACCACACACCACACCCACACCACACCCACACCCACACCCACACCCACACCCACACCCACACCCACACCCACACCAGGTGGGCAGTTGTGTAGCATGCTGGGCATTCTCCGGGCTCCGCTGCGCCCGTCGCATGACACTCACCCTCCCGCCCCGCCTTGCCCTGCCTGCGGACCCACACCCACCCACACCCAACTACCCCCCCCCAGGTGGACGACCGGGAGATGGACTCGATGGTGGGCGGCTCATTCGGCTCCATGGGCGAGAAGTTCGAGTACATGCAGCTGGCGGCGCAGCAGCAGCAGCAGGGCCCCGGCGGCCAGGGCGCGATGGGCGGCATGGTCCCGGGCGGCATGGACCGCAGGCCCTCCCAGATCAACCGACGCGGCCCGGGCGGCATGGGCAGCGTGCCGCAGATGCCCTCGCCCATGGGCCCCGGCGCCAGTCCACGATCCACCGCGGGCGGCATGCAGGGCCCCCAGGGGGCGGGTGGGGGATCCAGGGCGCCGGCGGGTCGCTGGTGGGGCAGGGGCCGCTGGTGGGGCAGGCCCCGTCACCCGCGCCGGGCGCCGGGCGCGGGCCGCAACCCGCGGCGGCGGCAGCGGCGGCCCAGGCCCAGGCCGGCGGCACAGGCAGCGCGCAGACGTACTCGTCGGCGTGAGGAGGTGGAGGAGGGGCGATGGTGGTGGTCGCGGAGAGGGGGAGGGAGGAGGAGCAGCAGGGGCCGGTGGCGTAACTCCATGTGTGCAGCGGTGCGGGCAGGGGGCGGCCGGGGCGCGGCCCTGGGTGGGTGGGTTTGAGGGGTGCAGGCGGGGGCAGGGGGCCGGTGGGGGGATCACGCTCACGTGCGAGGGAAGGATTGGGGGTGTGGGGGGCTTTCGACTCCGCGGTTTGCGATGTGCGCGCGCGGCAATGCGCGCACGCGCGCGTGTGTGTGTGTATGTATGTGTGTGTGTGTGTACACGGGTGTGCGTATGGACAGGGGGAGGAGGGAAGGCGGAAGGCAGGAGCACAGGGCGGAATCGATCATCACCGCGGGGTGCCTGGCATTTGGGTTTGGGGAGTGTGGCGGTGGTGGCGGGGAGGACACAAAGGGGGGGAGGGGCGGAACCGGCCTTGGCGCGCGGGCGGGCGGAAGGGCGATGCCCACTCGTTCAAAGCGGCACACGCCATCTCGGCAGGGGGCGAGATGAACTCAAACACCCAAACACCATGTGCCACGCCCCACGTGCTTAGCCCCGGCCTTGCCTTGTGTTTGGTTTGATCCGACCGTGATTCGATCTCCTCCGGTGTTGTCAGGTCTGGCTGGTCTGGTGACGTGGGGGTTTTTGCGTTGGACGCACCTGGGGGGGGAGGGAGATGGGGCAGTGGAAGTGGCGGGTTTGGAGGGCGCGGAGGGGCGGGTTGTCGCTGATCGGTGCCGCACGGAGTCGTTCGATCGGGTAACCGGGACGGGTGCGGGCCCCCGGCGCCCCAACTTCCCCCGGCTGCTCCATGCGCGGTTCGTAGCCCTGCCACGTCTCGGCCTCGTTCCTTTCGGCCACCATCAATAATAATAATTGAGGGCCCCCCCCTTGACGACCCCTGAGGGTCCGCTGCTGTCGTCCTCCTCGTGGCCGAGTGGCCCCCCGAGCTTACCCTGTTGGGGTCGTCGACAGTGGTCGTCGTCCGGTGGAGGCCGCTTGGCGTGCGAGATACGGGGGGTGCGGGCTGAGGGGTGCTCTGCGCGGGGCGGTGTGGGGCGTCCCGATCCCCCTGCAACGCGCACCGCAGTGCACCGCACCGTGTGTGTATGTGTATGTGTGTGTGGGGGGGGGGCGAGGGCGGGGGGAGGGAGGAGGGGGTGCACTGATGGAACCATGCAAAAAAACATAAAGAGGTTCGCGAACCGATGCACTCCGCACGCGCATACTGATTTCCTGTAACCACGCACAAACACCCACCCACACGGTTCAGGCACATGGATGCCAGCACGCGGTGGCACCCGCGCCCAGCGCCGAGCTCGTCTTCCACGGGCTGTGTTGTTCTGCGGGCCGGCCGTGCGAGGAGGGAGGGCGAGGACGGCGGGGGAGGAGAGAAGGGGAAGGGGGGGAGGGGCCCTGCGGGGGGGAAGGGGGAGGAGGCTCTCCCACGGCGACTGAGCGCGCCGGCAGGTGTGGCAGCGGTGACGGCGGCGGTGCCGGTGGTCATTGGAGGGTTGGTGCGGTGATGGCGACGGTGGGTTTATTTTGGCTGCAGGGTGGCTGTAGGGTGGTTGTGTTTGTTTGTCCAACAGCATTAAGAATAATGATAATAAGGACCCTAGAGCCCCCCGGGGGCGCGCGGGGCACTCGGATCCGCCGTCGGGCCGATGGGTCGGCCGCCCGCCACACCGCCAGAGCCGCATTCGGCGGCGGCGACGTCGCCGTTGATGATGGCGGGATGTTGTGCCTTGAGAGACGATACACACACACGCGCGCGCGTTGCGGGCGGTTCCACCCCCCAACCCTTCCGCTTTTTTCAATTTACCCCCCTCCGCTAAACACACACACACACACACACACACGGCTCAATTCCTCCTCCTCGTCCTCCAGTGGAAACACGCACGGCCGCGGCTGTTGCGGGTTCCCGTGGGTGAGGTCTGGGCGCCTGCTGCTGTCGCGCCTCGCACTTGCACGCAGCTGCCTGAGGCGTTGTTGCTTGTTTGTTTGGTGGTGAGGGGTGAAGGCTCGGTGTTGGACTTGTGGAGGGAGGGGGGTGGGGTAAGGGAGGGGGCGCGGGGGCACGACCTGCTGTCTGGGGGGAGGGGGAGGCGGGCGAGGGGCGATCCATGGGCGCGAAGGACACGGCTGCGTGCGGGGTGGGGGAGGGGGCCGCGTGCGGTGCGGTGCGGTGCGGTGCGGTGCGGGGGCCAAAGCGGTGGGGGCGAACGATGGGGCCGCGGGCCGCAGATGGCAAGACGGCTGGGGCCGATCTCTTATCTGCCGGGGGCCATGTTGTTGGTGCGCCGAGTCGACGGCTCTGTCCGGGTCAGGGCGGCCCCCCAGCTTCCCTCCCCTCCCCTTCTCCCCCCCCGGGCGCCGGTGGTGGTTTGGTCTCACCGCGGGCCGTCTCACACCCGGGGGCTCCAGGGGCGGCGAGCCCTCGTCGCCCTCAGCGCCTCGGCGCTACGTCGGCGGGTTGAGAGCGGAGGAGGAAAGGAGGAGAGGGGAGAGAGGAGCCCCTCGGCGTTCCCACACTCGTGGTTGCCGTCTCCGAGAGACGCCATCCCGCAGCGCGGTGCGGTTTGACACATGGTTGTACGTTAGCACGGCATACGGTTGGTTGCATCGGGTCGTGGGGTGGGTGGTGGCCGTGCAGGGCGGGGGCTCTTCGGACGGCCGCTGCCCCCCCACGGACCCCCGGCGACGCTGGTAGCCCCACACATCAGTTGACCCGCCGCCTTCATATTGTTGTGGACGCCTCCAGGGGCGATGGAGGGTTGGGTGGGTTCGGATGGCGAGGGGGCCGCTGGGGCATCAGCGAGGCGGCTTCCTGCCGGGAAACAGGCGGGATGCCGTACAGGTGCCGTACAGGTGTACAGAGATTTGCATCGTCCTCCCCCTGCTCTTACCTTCACCTCCTCCCCCGCCTCCTCGGGTGTGTGTGTGTGTGTGGTGTGGTGGGGGGGGAGAGAGGTTAGCGTGTCATCGTCATGTTGCAAGCTGTGTGTGTGTTTCCTCCTCCCGCGTCATTTGTGTTTAGTGAGAAGCCCACCACCCGTGTGTGTGTGTGTGTGTGTGTAATTGTTGGTAGCGGGAGGACGTCGGTGCGGGCATTCGTTCCGGGACGCCGCCAGAGGTCGGGTCGTCGTTGCCTTGCCGGGACGTCCGTCGCGTACGGCAGAACTATATACAACTGTGTATCTGGACCCAGGGATTCGCGGCGCGACACTGCGGTGGGGAGGGGGGCGGGTGTGGAGGAGAAGGGTCAATCCGTGCTGGAATACGGTATGTCGAGGTGGTGGTGGTGGTGGCCTTAGTGCCAGGGCGCAGCGCACGTCCCGATATAGATCCAGATCCAGATCTTGAGAGTGACTGTACCTTCCGGAGGGGCCGAGGGGACTGATCCCAGGACGGGTGGGAGAGCTGACCTAGACACCTGGTGCAGGTGTCTTCTGGGCCGTCAGGGTCGTTGAATGGTCCTCCCGCCGGGTGACCCTAGGCCCTAGGCCCCCTGGGACAACGTGCGGTGATGCCGGGGCGTGAAGTGGCGGAGGAGCAGGCGGTGGTGCCGGTGGCGGTGGCGGCGCTTTCAACCTGGCGAGGTTGAGGTGGAGGTGGTGGTGGTGACGATGGTGGCGGTGGACGTAGGTGGTGATGGTGGCGGTGCGCATGTGTCGATAATGTGCTCATTTGCGCTCCTTGCATTTTGCTCTGTATCGGCCTCTATGTTGCCCAGGTGGGGTCTATGGGCCCCTTCTGGGGTGTTCCATAACCCTAAAGCCAGTTCACGGCAGCGCGTCAGCTTCCGTACGATGCCGTACGTGGCGACTGCCCTAGGCTAGGATGCGGCCGCTTCCCGTCGTGGCGCGGCGCGGAGTTTCTTGGTACCTGGTTTCGGAGTCACGCTGATGCGGCCGTGTTGGTTTTGGAGCTGCTAGCTAGCTAGCTAGCTAACGCGCTAATGCCGTGGCGGGCTGTCTTGCTCCGCTGGTGCTGCTGGGGATGCGGCGGGTGGGAGTGCTGTTGCCGGGGACACAATAATAATGTCACACGCCGTGCAGTGTTCGAGATCAAGGTGGACTGAGTGGCGGTGTACAGGGGCAATCCATGTGCCGGCGTGTTGTGATATAATGCTGCGCTCTGCTGGCTGCCGCCGGATGCGCAACCAACCAATCAAGGGGCGTCTGTTACCGAGGGGGTCGGTGCCGTCGGAGGCGGCCATTTGCCCCTCGGTGCGCAGTCCCGCTGAACCCCAGAATTTAACGAGTTGCGGAAGTTTATACTGCGCTGTTTGACCGCTTAGTTGGTTCTCCCTGTTGGCCTCTGGGCCCGAGTTTGCATTTTTGAGGGTTTGGGGTTTGGGGTCGGAATGGGGACACGGGGAGGTGCGGGTCCCCTCCGCCGCTGCGCCCGCAGAGTTGCTGATAGCGAGGGCGGGGTTGCTTGGGCATGTAAGTGTGTATGCGGGGGCCCTCACGTCCCCGCGCCGGCCCTGGGACGCTGGGCAGAACTTCCCCCCTACATACACACAGCCGCCGCCGCCGCCGACGGGGACTCTGCCGCCGACGGGGACTCGGCATGTAGTGCCATCACCGCCGGTGCTCCTCCGTACAGATTTCGCATTTCACGAACACAACCCCCACAGCATGATGGTGCCCTAATATGCTCGTGATGCCGCCTCCGTCGGCGTGATCCGGATCGCCATGATGGTGGGTCCAACAGGAGGTGGTCCCCGCTTTACCCCGCATCGGGTGGAGACGTCGGCGCGAAACGTCAAATAGTGATTCTCGGCCGCGCGGGGAGCAGCGCGGCAAAATGCCAGCACGCGCGCTGGCCGGATCTGGCGCGGCGGGGCCGGCGCTGCCGTGTTGACGGCTGTGTCGCTTCCTTTGTTCCACCCGGACCAAAGCGGCGCCTCGGTCAGTCCGCCCCGCCTGGCGCAGGGGGTGACCGTCTTTCGGGGTGTACCCGCCGCCGGCAGCTCCGGAGCAGCATCGCCACGAATGCCCCCCCTCCCGCGGCCCGTCGCGCCGCGAAGTGTTGCTGTAGGCAGGGCGACTTTGCAGCCAGCCATCCAGCCAGGCAGCGGGGCATGCATGGCTGCCCCGGTTGGCGTTACACTGTGTGTCCGGGCTTGTGTCTGTCTGTGTGTCCGGGTGTGGACTGTGGAGGGGGTCGCTGCCGGTCTCTCTGCTGCTGTGTGTGGCGCCCTCTGCCGTGGGCCTGTTTGTGAGTGTGTGCCACGTGCGTGGGTGGGTGCTACCGTAATAAACCACCAAGAAGTCGCGTCGGTCGCCGTCGGCTGGTGCCACAGGCAGCGGACAGGCCCGGGGGCGGTCGTTGTGCTGGGCCCCGCGTTTCTACGTTTTTGCCGATTGGCAACAAGGGGTTCCCCAGCTGAGGCCGCGGAAGGCGGTGCTCTTGGTGTGGCTATTCGAATGACGCTGGGTGGGGGCGCTGGGACACGGCCATCCAGAGGAATACCAGTAGACAACCAGAGACGCTGATGTCATCCACCCGTCCACCCATCCATCCATCGACTCTGCGTGCGCGCGTGCGTGCGCTGTGACACCCTGGAGAAACCTGACTGACAGACAGATATGTTTTTCGCATCCCGGCGACAGAGGCGATGGTGCGACGGGGGAGGGGGAGGGGAAGATGAGTGTTTCATGCCGTACGTCGTCCGTGTCTCACCGGCCGCGTGGTGTCGCGCCGCGGTACATCACGGCGACGGGCGGCTGCCGTACCGGGTATAGCGTGGCGCAGGTAGCGTGCACGACAGCCTCTTGACACATGTGCGAGAGGCGACTCGTGATCGCTGCTGCTGCTGCTGCTGCTGCTGCTGCTGCTGGCTCTCGGACGAACGGCGCCGCGACCATGGGGGTCCCCAAGGCACTGGTGGTGGTGGCGGCGGTGGGCTGCATGCGCGTGTCCATCTCTCTCGTGTGTATACGGGTGGTGATGGTGGTGATGGTGAGTGAGTGAGTCGCGTGGGCCCCATGTCACGCAGCGGCACCCTCGCGGCGGGGCCCCACCCAGACCTCTGCATTGCCGTACCAATATTTGAGGGTTGGGGCCGGGCCGGGGCGGGAGCACCCGCTTCCAAGCCGGCCCGGTGTCGGATTCGTACTGTCGTTACCCGTATAGGGCGTGTGCCGTAGGGAGGCAAGAGGAGGGTGGACAGGGCTACCGGAAGAGGGAAGAAAGAGCGTAGGAAGGGAGCCAGAGATATCTGCTGCGCTTCGGCTCTGTGGCCCCTCCTGGGTTTGGGTGGGTCTCGGAACGGCTCGCCGGTGTAAATAAAACCCAAAAAATCGGAGGGATTCTCTAGGCGCTCCGTCATCCTCTTCCTCCTCCTGCTCCTCCTCATCCTCACTATCATCATCACGTGTGGACGTGGCCACCGAAACTGGGACGCATCAAAACCCTAGATGATCCTGATGGGTTCACGCCGAGCCACGCCGCGCCACACCGGCGACCATTTTTCTGTCGACGGGAGCGGACTGCAGCTGCCAAGGTGTCCCTGCTGCAGCACTGCAGTCACTTCAGCCCCGCGACAGAAACACGGGACAGTCATTAGCTGTTGGTCGTTAGCGGTTGGTCGTTAGCGCGCAGGCGCTCGGAGCTCGTCCTGGCTGGCAGCGGATGCCCCGCTCCTGGCGGGATGGAAACCGTGGAATGGTACACCGGGCAGCGAGACCGCGTGTGGAGGGTCGTTGGGGCTCGTTACAGAGGTGCACAACGGAAACCACACGGCCACCATCACCACCACCACCACCAGGCACGACGGACCCTGCAGGGGCTCTCCAGGCCCAGCCAGCCAGCCCGTCGGGTTCCGACGGAACCGCGGTCAGATCGCGATCCCAACCCGATGGCGCGGGCGAGGGGGAAGGGGTGGGCGCAGCCCGACCCGGATGCTCGCCAGCCCGCCCCATCTCCCCCCCATCCCTCCGCTGTGCTGTGCGCAGCCAAACCACCACCTCGCCGGGAGTTCGCGAATCCCGGCACAGCACCGCCGCCGCGTGCTCCTCGGATTCCCCTCCTCCTCCTCCTCCTCCTCCTCCTCCTACACACACGCAACCCCGCACGCGCACGCATGCACCGGCCCTTGCCCTTGCCGCTCCGCTTTCCTCCGGGCCCTTCCCCCCACCCCCCGCCCCCCCCTGCACCTCCGCCCCGCACCCCCCCCCGGCCCTCCCTTCCCTCTCCTTTGCGCCATCCACCGCACCGGGGCCCGGACAGGTGGCTCTACATCACCCGGTCGCGTCACGCATCTCCTGTGGTGGAAGCGCGACGGCAGCAGTTGCAACGAACGTCAAACAGTAGCAGCGGCAGTAGCAGTAGCAGCAGCGGTGCGGGGGCACAGGTCAGACCCGACAGCGGCCAGACAGCGGGGGGGGGGGGCAGCCAGACAGGACAGGCCTACACACACAGCGCAGGAGAGCGCGCCAAGCCGGTCCTAGGGTCCACGCCCCCCACCCTCGGCGGGGAACCCCCTGGCCAGCCCCTCATCCCCCCCAACCCCACGCCCAACCCAACCCCACACCAATCCAAGCCAACCCTTCGCCCAACCCCACGCCCAATCAACCCCCCCAACCCAAGCCCAGCCCCAGCTGCCCCACCGACCCACCGTGATCAGCTGCTGCACGTCCACCCCTTGAGCCGCCAGCGCGAACAGCAGCGTCAGTACCCCGGAGTTCCAGGCGCCGTGTATGAGGATGGGCGTCAGCAGGTTCCGAGAGCGCACGTAGCTCCAGCCCAGCAGCAGCCCCAGCGCGCACAGCACGGGCAGGTCGCGCGCGGATAGGTGCGCCAGGCCGAACGCGACGGAGGAGGTGGCGACGGCGGCCCAGGTGGGCATGAAGCCGGTCAGGGAGGTGAGCAGGAAGCCGCGGAAGACGGTCTCCTGCGGCGGCGGCGGCGGCGGCGGCGGCAGCGGGTCACCCGCGCGGTGTGTGTGGGCAGTTGGGGGTGTGGGGTGGGGTGGCAGGGCCCGCCATCGAGAACGTCGGCGGTGGTGTTCAGTGGGGGTGTACATGAGAAACACCGAGTGAAGCGGGGCTCCTGTCCTGTCCTGTGCGGGGTCAGTCAGCAGCACGGACGGTCGGAGCGCGAAAAGACGACGGAGACGACAACGACGACGATGAAGAATGAGAAGAAGAATGAGAAGAAGAAGAAGATGGAACGAAGCGACCCTGGAACACGACATCGTGTCCCCCGATGTGCCGCCCGGTGTGTGCCGGGGTGAGCGCATTGCGCGGTCGGGCGGTGGCCGCATGTTGCGGCGCCCCCCCTTGGGTAGCGGGTAGCAGGCAGTGGGTGCGCATCCCACCCGTCGCAACCCCATCCCTGCGGTATCCGCTCCATAACGACCCGCAAAGTTTTGGGCGCTACCCCGCCGGCCCCTCCTCCCTCCCGCCCCTCAGCCCCTCACCTCCAGCAGCGGCGCCAGCACCCCCGTGACCGCCAGCAGGGACAGGTAGGTGGGCAGGTCCAGGTCAATCATCCCGGCGACGCCGTCCACCGTGCCCTGTCCGCCCACCACCTGCTCGTAGCCCACCACCGACATCAACGTGGCCACGCTGCCCACCACCACCGGGGAGGCGGCCATGCCCAGCAGGCCCCAGAAGGCCCAACCGCGGGGCGACGAGAAGGGCCGCCGCGGGTCGTACACGAAGAAGTCTAGACCCGCGGGTCGGGACGACCCCGAGGCAGAGGCCTCCGAGGAGGAGGACCGGGGGGAGGAGGACGAGGACGGGGAGGCGGAAGAGGAGGCGGCGGCGGTTGCCTCCTTGATGGGTCCGGCCGTCAGCACCCGGACGATGGACAGACTGACCAGGGTCTCCATCGCCTGGCAGACGAGCGTGAAGGTCGCCTTGTCCTGCGGAGATGTCCGGCAGTGGGGCAGGAGGATAGGGGAGGGGCAGGAGGGGAGGGGACGGGCCGCGAGGTGGACAGAGCGACAGACGGGTCAGCGTGGGCCCTCTACTGACCTTCCTGTGGGGCAGCAGCAGCGGCGGCAGCAGCGGCCGGGCGATGACCGAGGGCCCGAGAAGCCGGCAACCGCCTGCCGCAGCCGCAGATGCAGCCAAAGAGGTCCAGCCCCGACCTCCAACCCCACTACCCACCCCCACCAACGGGCCGCCACGCCCCTCCTCCCCTCGCCTCGCACGCACACATACTCACACGGCTGCGGGGCACGAATCACACCCTTCCCCCACCTCCACCTCCACCTCCACCCTACCTCCACCTCCACCTCCACCCCACCTCCACCCTGACGCCCCCATCTCACCTCCGGAGACAGTTCGTAGAGGGACACCCCCGCCATCCGGTACAGCTGCGGCACCAGGATGAAGCCCACCCCCACGAAGCTGCCGAACCACAGCGCGATGCCGCCCACCACGCGGCCCGGGCCCCAGGGGACCTGCCAGCTGCCGGTGTAGCGGGATGGCTGCCAGACACCCCAGGTCTGCGGCTCGTCGTCGTCGTCATCATCGCCATCATGGCCATTTTTGTCGCCGTTGCCACGCAGGGTCGACGGCCGGGAAGCTTTAGCGCCCGCTCTACCCCATATCCTGGCGGGTTGCTCAAGGAGAGGTGGAGGATCCTGGCGAGGGGTTGCTCGCGCGGGGGCGGGGCTGGCAGCGAGGCGATGCTGTGGCCGGTCGCGTGTTGTGACAGGCAGCAGCCCCGGGAGTCTCCTCAACGGCCATTCCACAGTGATGCGATTCGATGCACCGATTGCTATCCAGCCTGCGTTTGGCTTGCGTTCACAAACGCCGAACGTGCTTGTCGCTACTGCCGCCATAACTTGCACCTTGCAAGTCAAAGGTATACAGGGCAGCAGCCCAGCACTTATAGAATCGGATTATGTTGCAGGTTTTGTCGCAATCAAACGTCTCATAAGGCTTTATCTCCAAGCGCGCTCACAGATGGGGTTAAGCAATCAATAGCATACATGTAAATAGTGAGGCTCAGAACGTTTTATGATGTCAATAAGAGATTTCTTAATGAAATCATAACATGAATCGAGTGATAAGTTATGTGTCAAAACTGCGTTAGGCTCACGCGCGACGTCGTACATGCCACATGACATAATGATCGCCTATCACCACCATCGTCGGGTGCCCGCCTTGTAGTCGTGACCGCATTTGATCCGAACTGTGATTCTTTGTATTGTCCTTTGTTTAAATACGGGTTCGCGGGCGATGGGATGGAGGCACGATACGATGCCAATTAAGAGCAGTAGGTTACAATCGAAATATTATATGTGAGCTAATACCAGGGTCGCAGGGTGGTCGTTACAAATCGTGCTAATTTAGGCTGGAGATGCTTGCATATGGAAGCGCAACGCGTCGCAGGTCAATATAAGAGGACGTGCACGCTCCGCCCGTCCAGCAACATGGCGACACGGGGGGCCAGCCCTTGCTTGCACACCTTCGCGGTCCAAGCAATGCAATGGGCCATAGAGCGACCCAGGAACAGCTAGGGCCGAATCGGGCAGACCTCAAGGGGCACACAACCCGCGACGCACCGAACAGGAGTACAGCGCGCGCACCCGTGACTCTGGGCAGGACGCGAAGCAGCCGATGAATGATGGATAAGCGAATCAGCAGAACGCGTCTCGCTGGGAACCTTTCTCTTCATTTTCAGTCAAGAGCCACACAGACGCACACGCACAAGCTAGGAGAGAAGTTGACCCGCGCCCATGTCAAGTCCCCCACACGCCACACCCCTGCGTATTTTCTTCATGGTCCCGCGCGCAGTGGTAGCGGCAGCAGCAACAGCAACACCAACAGCAGCAGGCAGCCGCAATTCAAGTGGCAAACGCAACGCCATCGGTGGCGACCATGCATGGGATGGGTCACAACACAGCTCAGGAGACAGCGCCCAGCTTCAGGACTTGTCAGATGGAGCTGGCGCTGAAGATCATGAAGGCACCGAATCGCCACACAGCCAACCAAACGAGTCCCAAACGCCGCCCACATCACGCCATGCTGAACCTGCCCCAGCGTCGGCACCGACAGTCGCACCTTGATGCGGTTACGGGCCTCCTAAGTGCAGCACCTTCACGCGCGCTTTCACACGGTCTCGTGTGCAAGAGATGATGATCACATGAAATGCGCAGCTCGCCGCCGCGTCAGTCACGCGGTCAGTTCTCGCCGTGTGTCTGTCAGCCGATACGGATGGCATGAATGAATCCGCCGCCCGCGCCGCGCAAGCTACGTTTTTATTCTGCGGTTTCTTGACGAGTAGCGAGTCGGTGAAGTCAGGCCAACGACGAGGCCGCCGTCGCACGCAATCCCCCCCAGACAACACCACACACACACACACAGACGTCCCCTAGGCCTGATCCCGCGGCGTCCGAACAGGCGACTTCCCCGCACAAAGCGGAAGCTGGCTGGGCAGGTCGTTGCCACCGGTGCCGCAGACGATGTCGGCGCAGCAAGCCGTCATCAGAATCTCGACAGCATATCGATTGGCATATCACGCAAACGCAGGCCAACGGTCCCCTGACAACCTTCGTGAAGAAATCGCTGGTTGCTCAATATGGCTGTTAAAATTGCAACCGTGCCATGGCCGGGAGCTCGAGCGATAATGTGCGATGGCGGGCCAGTGTCAACCCTATGGACCAGCAACGGCGCAACTGTGGTCGCGAGCAATGGCAGCGCGGCGCGGCAAAAGCCCTCCCGCGATACATCAATCTCCTAACTGTCCTCCCTCAAAGCACGCACGGGCATCAGCGCACGAACGTCCGTACTCGATAATGATGGTAATCAACAACCCAATGTATACAACCGACTGCGCCTGCATGCAACTGGCATCCGGTGGTTTGCACACCTCCGCCCAAACCTGGATCGCGTTTCGCACGTTGAGTAGACAACGGCCGCGCGCGCGCAGCATGACTTCGGCCGCAACGTAGCAGCCGAGGAGAAAGACACATGGTGGTCACACGCTTGAGGAGGATCCGAGCAAAGCAAGCCCCCATGGGGGGCGCGCGCCTCGAGTCGCGCCTCATGCGACCTCCCCCGAGAGGGAGGCGCGACGGCGGTGCAAACGACACGCCTCACACATGATAATGGTCCCAAGCATCAGGGCACAAACGAGTGATGAGGGGCGGGGCGTGCGAGCACTGGCCTGCGCCGCGGGGGGATGGTCAGACCAGTGCCTCGAGGCGCAACCGCAGCACATCGTCGTCGCCTCGTCCTCTTCTTCGGCGGCAAATGTGACAGGGTACCACCTCCTCGTGATACACTCTCCGACTCCCCCCTTGGCTCCCAGGAGCTTGTGCAGCCCCTCGAGAGGGTGCGGAGCGAAACCGGCCGGGGCCCCCCACCCAACCCGCACCTCACCATACACACCGGGATGACCCGCCAACCAGCTGAAGGATGAATTCACAATCACGTCCACCCCTCCGACTGAGGAGCGAGAGGGAACGCCTCGACTCAACTTCACTGGGGATACATCTTGTGCGGAGAGAAAGCGTCAACCTCCTGCGAAACCCCCTTCATCATAGACAACACAGACAACACAGACGCGCAGACAACAGACACACGCCGCAATGACACCCTACGCGGGACAGAGGAGCGGACGCAGCGGCGCGGCGGCGAAATCGAGGCGACCACGCCGAAAGGATGTCTCAGAAGGCCGGGCGGTATCGTCCCTCTCAACTAACGTCATGTCCACGTGAAAGGCAGGTCAGGCGTGCAGGAGCGTGCACGTGCGCGTGCATACCCATACACACGACACAAGAGACACACATACATAGTTCACCCTCTTCCCCCCTCCCCCCCCCGCCAACATGACACCTGCCGACACGACTGCGCAACTGGGCGCGCCGACGCAAAAGGCAGTGCTTACAAAACCTGCCGTGCAACACCAAGGAAGGGCGAGGTCAGAGAGACCCCGCAGGCGGCGCGCCCACGGGGATTGTGGCCCCCAACGAGATCGCGGCCTCCGCGCCCCTCGTCGTCCAACTCTAGACCCTCCCTCCCGAGTACACCTCTTGTTCGTCTTCCACCTCCCGAATAAGCCTATAGGACTACCAACCCACCGCGCCTACAGCCCAATAGACCGTCAAAAGCGCGGGTGGCTCCTCCAGAGTCCGTCGGCCGACCAGTCGCCATCGGGTCCGTGGCTCTCCAGGGCGTCGAATTGCGCATCAAGCAGGCAGGTGGCGAGTGTCCACGCGAAGTAGTGATAGTGTAGCCGCAGTCGCTGAAACAGTGAGGGGTCAGTCACAGAAGCGGCGAAGCCCCAGACCACCACCACCACAACTACCAACGACTATTCATCATCATCTACGCGCCAGACACTCCACTCGCTTGCCGCGAATGAATAAACAGCCCGGCTGTGAAGGTCGGGCAGGCTTCACCACTGACCGGTGTGTGCATCACTCGGTCAGCGTGGGGCACGCGCCTTCGCCCTTGGGCCGGTCGTCCATCAATTAGCAATTAGGCGGGGTGGAAAGCTACGCGAAAGTTCCGAAGATACCACAGACCCGCGTCATGGCGCCTGCGTCCGACCGAAGACTCGTCCGCATCATCGCGCTTCAGAGAAAACAAGCTCTTCCTCCCGCTCGGACTCGTTGCTCTTGAGAATCCGCCGCGTCTTGTGAACTTCCTCCTTAACAGCGCCGAACCCTCCATTCCAACACCATCCTCGTCGCCGTCAACCGTGTACTTGGCACCATGATGTGGGAACCTGAAGTAGACTCATCCATGATGAATGAACATCATCTGCAGTACAGACAGGTATCCCGGTGTCCGGTGACGACAATCGGCGGCTACGGGCAGCCTACTGCTGCTCCTCCTCCTTGGCGAGCTCCAGAAGCTCCTGCTCCTCGGCCAACTCCTCAACGGTGGAAGCCAAACGACGGCCGGTGCGGTCACCCGCAGAGTTGACACCAGTACCGTTGGCAAGAGCGGGGACAGTAGGGGGCGGCGGAGGGGACGGGGACGGTGGCGGAGGCGGCGGAGGCGGGGAGGGTGGAGGCGGCGACGGGGACGGGGGAGGCGGCGACGGCGGCGGCGGGCTGGGCGACGGCGGCGGCGGGCTCGGCGGCGACGGCGATGGCGGGCGCGGAGACGGCGGCGGCGGGCTCGGCGGGCGTGGCGACGGCGGTGGCGGCGGGCTCGGCGGCGGCGGCGACGGCACCGGCGGCGGTGGGCTGGTAATCGAAGCACGGCCCGGTACAGTGTTGACCAGCAGCGAGCAGGGCTTGCAACGCTGCGCACCCGTCGTCTCAGTGCAAGTCTTGACCTTGACACCACCGCCCAGATCCAGGTCCGGGCAGTCCGTGCAGTTCGTCATACCCGGGCGATCAGCGTATGTATCGTACATGCACTTGAAGCAGCCGCGAGGGCCTTCTGGCAGGAACCCATCGGCCGAGTACGCGGCCGGGTACGGGTTGAAGTAGCCACGCGGGCAAGCCTTGCACGACGTCGCGGCGATTGGCCGGTCGGCGTAGAAGCCCGGCGCGCACTTGGCGCAGCGCGAGGTGCCCGGCTTGGGCGTAATGGAGCCCGCAGGACACATTGTGCACAGCGTTGCGCCGTAGTCCGAGTACCAACCGATCTCGCACTCCTTGCAGATGGCCTGGCCAATGGCGTTTTGGAACCTGAAAAAATGTGAAGGGGGGCGGAAAAGCGGGATAATCAACACGCAGAGATCAGACATGACCACTGAAGCAACCATGCATTGTGTTTTAGCATGCTGCCTCAAGAATGAGGCTTTCAGTTCATACAGAATAAGACTCCACAGTTGGTTTCCGCAAGGACCAGTATCACAAGAGATGTCCCCAAACCCACATTGCACACAAACGCCAGATCACCCCAACCCTCACCCCCCTACACAAAAACACACAAAAAAGATTGACACCGTACCTGCCAGCCTGGCACTTCTTGCAAACAGGCAGACCTGTGACGTCAGCGTACGATCCGGTAGCGCACGGCAGGCACGTGTTCCTCTCGTACTGGTCCTGGTAGTAACCCAGACCGCAGGGACTCGGATCACGAGCACCAACAACCAGGTTGGCGGGCTCCGTGGTCGTGAAAATGTTGAGATCCACAGTGGCGTTGGCTGCGGCCGTATCCGGGTTGGTGTAGAAGCCCGGCTGTGTGATCTCGCAATAGGTCATGCCACGCTGGCTGGCAAAAGAACCCGGCCAGCAAGCCTTGCAAATCGCTGCGCAACGATCAATCACACGAAAGTGGGAGGAACAGACCCGTCACCACGTAGTAGATAGTATGCAACCAGTTTGGTGATGAACCCAGACGCTAGCCATGAAAAGTCCAGTCCAGTCCTGACGCAAACGCCAAAACTGACTGAATATCGTTCGACTGGAAATCCACCAGACATATGCCGGAAGGAAAATTCCCTTTTCGTTAACAGCAACCCCGACAAACGAACGAACCAGTTACATGCAAACCCAGTTACACAAGCGCACGCACGTTGGGTGAAGTCCTCGTTGAAGGTTCCCACGGGGCAGGTGATGCACGTGGTCTTGTCCGAGGCGCCAGGCGCAAGGAAGGTGCCGGGGCGGCAGGGCAGCTGGATCGGGAGACCGGCGACGTCCGTGTAGAAACCTGTGATCCACCAGCGGTGAGCAGCACACCAATGGGCAGCGCGTCATCTCCAGATCAGATACGGCAGATATATGGACACCCAGTTCGACATCCAAGACGTCCCTGTCCAAATCCTGGTCCCCCCAAACCCAAATCAAGACCGACCAAGCAGAGGCAAGGCGGCTCTCTCACCTGGCAGGTTCGCAGAGCAGGTCTCGCCCTTCGCGGCCAGCCAGAAGTTAACATCCGTGCCGGTACGCAGCAGCTTCGACTGGTTATCGGCCTTGTCGAAGAAAGTGAACGTGTACGTGTTGTAGGCGTCCGCCGTTCCGTCCCAGCTGAGCTGCTGCGCGCGGGTACCGTACAAGCTGTTCGTCCCCTGGGGGCAGCGGGTGCATGCCGTCGACCCTGTCGACGTCGCCGTGGTGCCGGCGGGGCAAGGCAGGCAGACGCTGGAGCCGGGGGTCGGAGAGTAGGTGCCCTTCGGGCAGAGGAAGCAAGCGTCGCCAGTGTTGGCAGCGAATTCGTTGGCAGCGTTGAACTGAAGACTGCCAGCATCAGTGAGCGCATTGACGCCGTCGAAGTAGCTGTTACGGTACGAGCCAGCCGGGCAGGGCGTGCAGGACGACGAGCCCGGGAAAGAAAACCACCCGTCCTCACAGCGCCTGCGATCAAGTCACCAGAGTGCACCAGAGTGAGCCCCCAACGATCAAGTCACTAGAGTGAGGCCCCAAACATCATGCCCAGAAACCATACGAGAGAACACCACACGATTCACCAACCTGCAAGCGCTGAAAGCCGAGTCGGAAGTTGTCGAGGTAGCCGCCTGCGCCTTCAGCGGCTGGTACGTATTCTTCGGGCATTTGATGCAGGTGTTCGGGATGGCAACATAATCAAAACCGCTTGACGACGCCGTTCCAGAAACAGCGGCGACTTGCGCAACAGTTGCCTCCGAGCTCGTGGTATCACCCGTCGCAACATTCGTCATATCGAGGCCATCATACGTGCCACCAGCAGCCAGCTGCCTTCCATCACCATGAAAAGAACCTTCGTTGCAAGGCATGCAGCTGATTGCTCCCTCAATCGATGTGAACCCTGCAGAAGCACCAGTCTTCCAAATTAGCAAGTCGCGCGCCCGCGTTAAGGACCATTTTGCCTTCGTTGTGCCGCTTACCGCTGGGGCAGGGAATGCAGACGGTGCCCGCAAGATTTGGCTGGAAATATCCAGGAGGGCAGTTTTTGCAAACAGTAGCCTGCGGGCCCACGTTCAGTTTCTGAACTTGGAAATAAGTGGTCCCGGCCGCTGGTGTTGTCGGCTTGGGGATGGTGCCAGCCGGGCATGCTGTGCACTCGCGCGCTCCAGCGTTCGAAAAGTAACCAGAAGGGCAAGGAATGCATCGGAAGCCGTCCATAGTGGCTGTGCCTGCAGGACATTTCCTGCACTGCCCCACAGGATAGGGGTAGGCGTCGGCCACGACGAAGACGCCATTGGTGTAGTTGTCATTCGAAAAGATCAGCTCATAGCCATCAAAGCAGGTGAAGCGAAAGCCTGTCGCGAGAAAACAAGGGCAGAGTCACATGTCCGCGGGCTTTCCACACCAAGACGTGCATAGGCGCGCACCTTTGGGCAGCGCAACACGCTGAGGAATCACAGTTGGGCCCTGGACTTGCGCATAAGCTGTTGCCGCAGCTGCTAGAACAACCAGCAGCGCGAGCTGGGGCGAAGGCCGCATGGTCTCCGGGCTCCGCACGAAGGCCCGCGCCTTCGCCGCAAGCAGAGGTTCCGACTTCTGGCCAAAGAACTAAGCAGCAAGCTGCTTTTCGATGAAAAGGCCCGGCAGCACCAGTGCGCCCAGCGTGTAGGTATCAGGGAAGTCGACCAGAGCTAAAGAGGATTAGGCGTGTAAGCTGGACCAAAGGTTGCCGGACCAAGTAGCACAACTGTGCACTAATGATTTCAAGAAGATTACTATGATTACACAAACACGAGGAATGCATATCCAACAGGAGCGTTCCCTTAGACGCGTCGGACAGGTCGAGGGAAGGGGTTGGTCCAGGGGAGGCATCCTACCTAAAAGTGAGAACTTACACATTTGAGCAGCTTATACCACTAGATTGCTAATTTTTGTAAGCCAGATTACTCAAGGATACGCGCGCGGCGGAGGCCTTCTCACTCCTAATGTTGAATTGACATGCGCGAGAAGTTTCCTTTTAAGGACTCGCCCCAGTTCTCACACCCTGAGTGGAGGGCCGGTGAACTGCTCTGCATTTGACGGGCACTCCATCTTGGCCGCGTCACACTTAAATGTGCACCACCCGCCACTTCCTCGAAACCCCATCCACATCGTTCACGTAACCCGCGCCGACCTAGTAACCCAACTGTTCGACACCTGCATCCCCAAGGCCCTTTCAGAGAATAGTAAACACTCAACTACGCCTCCAAAACGTTTGGCAACAGTGGGTGCATCAAAGAGTCCTTGTGTGCTCGTTGTGTCTAATCCCCCAGGTGGCCCCCAAGCCCGCACACCCCCACACCCGCACACAACGAAGAGCCCTGACGACCTCCGTACATGGTTCTTCGCTGCAACCGGGGGGTTATCTGTGTATGGCGCGCACGCACTCCCGTCCCCTTTCTCGGACAGAGGCGGCCGACAGGTTGGGAAGCAAGGGGAGGCAGTGCAGGGGAGGCCGAGACCAGTCGCCTGGCGGCAATTCAATGCGAGCTATAAACGCGACGAACCGTGAACCACAGTCACGCTCCGACGTGAGCGACGAAACACGGAGCAGGGGCTTCCAATGGGCCGGGCATTGCTGCACGAATGCCTCGCACACAATCGCCAGCAATCGGTCCTAAGCAGGTGGCCGCTGCCACCACCTGCTGGCAGGGTCGTGCAGGGTGCCCTGGTGGGTCGGTCCGCAACGGGGCGCACAGAGGAAGGCAGGTGGTTTCTTGTCTTGTGGCAGGGATGGACCTTCCCAGTGCGCCCCCGCCGGGTGGATGCACGCGGGGTACCTGCGAATTGCCTGGGGGCGACTGAGGGGTGTCCGAAGCCCGCGTATGAAACCCCGTGGGAACGCACCGAGGATGCGCGGTGCGACACCGCCTCAAAGCAGACCTCCCTCCCCCCCAGCGTACAGCGCAATCTCGACGGCGCCGTGCCGAAGGACAGCCGAGTACTCACCAGGTCCCCCACCAGTCGCCCCCAAAGTCCTCCAGCAGTCCCCCACTGGTCTCCACCGCCCATACCAGTCCCCCAGACAGGCCGAGGCCGCAACCCAGTTCCGTGCAGCTTACGTGGATTTAACGGGCTCGGTGCGGGCACGTGCGCTTTTTGAAGGCAGGCACCCGGGCAGGCGGCGTAGCGTTCGAGCCGCTTCACTCCTGCGGCAGCAGCAGGGCCGCAAGCGGGGGCGCAGGACGGGACAGGAGCAAGAGGGGTTGCTTGCCGGGGGGGGCCCGGCCGTGCCCGCCGTGCAACATGAATGAATGAGCGTCACAGCGGACCCCAAAGGGATCAACATGCTGGGTCCGGATGTCGGACACACCGGCGTGCGGTACACGCCAAGGGGCGCGCGGATACGCGGGTGACCCCCTGCCCCGCCGTGATATGTGACGCTGTCCGTGGCGCATCTGCCGGTCTGCCGCCCTGGTCCGCCAGGTCAAGTGCATCCCCGGGGGCGTCTCGGCCGCCCCCTTCATGGCTAACCTCTGCCACGCCTTGTATGAATACTGCTTCCCCCTGCAGCGTCACCAACCCAACGTCACCCCCGCCGAAAAGGCTGTCCTTACCCGGTTCCATTACTCCCTCCGCTATCTCGACGACCTCTAATCCCTGCACAACAAAACCACATCGGCGCCTATACCTTTCCCGCGCCACTGCCGTTGTCAATACCTCCGCGGTATCTACCCCGCCGGAGCTCTCCGTCACCCCCAAGCGCCATGACCACCTCCCTCCCGGCTCCGTCCCCTTCCTTGACGTGCTCCTCGTCCACACAACCTTCGCCCCCCCCCCCGCGCGCGGGACGACGGTGCTACCCCACCCGGCTGTTTCTTTGTAACCTCCACCCAACTGAACGACAACCCGCGAACGTGTACAACCCCCCTTCGCCCACGCCCACGCCCACGCCCGGGATGCACCTACTCCTCCGTCCTTTGTCTCACGCAGGTCGGTAACGTATCGGTTGTTCTGGAATGCGTCGGGTCGGGTCCGCACCTCGCTTGCTGTTGCACTTGGCGGCCGCGCGGCCGCGCCGCCGCGCGTATTCGCATCAGTCTCCTTTCTTCCACGGCCGTGCAGGTACCTCGCCGCGTAGGTATTCTGTATTCTGAGTGTTTCTGGGTGTGTCCGGGTTCGTTACTGGGCTTGTTTTTTTTATTGTTTCCCCTCCCCCCGACCCTGCGCGCGGCACTCCCCCCCGCCGGCCATCCCCCGGCCCGCTCGTTCGGGACCGCATGTGCCGTACTAATTCCGCGCAGCGTGACCCGTAGGTCGCAACCGGCGTGTGTCCTGGGCGATGCATCAGTGGCCGCCGCCACCGCCGCGGTCACCACTGCCCCGCCCTTAGCAGCGTGCTTGCTTCATTTCATTTGTTTGAGAGTTTGGAAGCATCAGTCATGTGGCGCCGATCCGGGATCCGATCTAGGTTCCACTGGTCTCGATCCGGGATCCACTGGCCCCGATCTGGGTGCCACTGGCCCCGATCCGGGATCCACTGTCCCCGATCTGGCCCCGATCCGGGATCCACTGGCCCCGATCTGGGATCCACTGGCCCCGATCTGGGTGCCACTGGCCCCGATCCGGGATCCACTGTCCCCGATCTGGCCCCGATCCGGGATCCACTGGCCCCGATCTGGGTGCCACTGGTCCCGATCCGGGATCCATTTGCCCCGATCGGGGATCCACTGGCCCCGATCTGGCCCCGATCTGGGTTCCACTGGTCCCGATCTGGGTTCTACACGCCAGCCGCTGTGCGAGGCTGCGGCCAAGCAAGTTGACCGCGCTGCCAGCCCATCGGCGGCACCGAAGCGGAGGACCCTGGTGGACCCCTAACACAGTCACCCAGCCACCTGCGGGAGGCAGACAGACGCCGTCACCAGCCAGACCGGAGGCCGCCAGCCCAGCCCCCACAGGAATCCGTATCTGCACACCACTCGCAGGTTGCGGCAAACCCTGCCTGTAGCCCGACCCTACGTCCTCTGCGTCGCAGCCTGTGCAGGGGGAGGCCGAAAGCGCATCCCTACACCCCACCCCTGTGCCTGGGCAGTTTCTTTTTAACCCCACCCCTGTCTACCGAGGGACTACCCGCGGAGGCGCGGTGACCCGCCAGACCCGTCCATCACGGGGGTGGGGAGGTTCACTGGCGGGCATCACAGGCGCTGCGTGCTGCTGCAGACACCGTATGCAGGAGCGTGGGCCCATGAGGGGGTCGGTGAGGGACGGGGTGGGGCAGGGGAGCAGTGGTCAGAGCGGGGCGGCACGGGGGAGCAGCGCGGCGGTGGGCGGCGGGGTGGGGGAGCAGGGCCAGCTTCTACTTATTTCGTCGGAGTCGATGCTTCGCCGTCGTCGTCAATGACAACCTCGGCAGTTAGCAGTTTGTTGCCCTTTTGCAGTTTCGCTGTCTTTATTGACAAAGGGCCACGGCCCCATGGGTGGAAGCCTGACGGAGCAGTCGGGGAAGCAGGGAGGGAGCGGCGAGGAAAGGGCCATAGGCGCGCGCTGCTGATGCCGAAGCGGCTGGCGCAGACCGTCGGTCCAGGGATGGAGAATCGGAAGTGATGCAGGAAATGTTGCAATCGCGATGGCCTGCAGCCTTCTCGAGCCCTGCATCACCTGCAGCGCTGACAGGCCGCGGCGCACCCACGTTGTGCCCACACCGACCCAACCCCATCATGGCCAGGTCCGTCCTGGGGCCGCTGCCGCCGGCTGGCTGCCCGGTCTTCCATCGCGCTCTCTAAGGTGTGCCCACTCCCCCATAGGGCCTCAGGTCCCCCCTGCGAACCCAGACACCATGGCGGGGCCGCCGCGCCTTCTCTTGTGACTGACTGCGCGTTCAGAGGTTGATCGACGCATGTGTCTCTCTTGCGGTGCCGCGCTAAGGCCGCGTACGCGGCCACGCGCCTGCCCCGGATACCCCGTAGGTCCGATGCGATTGTCACGGCCCCCCGCACGACCCCCCGCACGACCCCCGCACGACCCCCCGCACGGCCCCTCGCACGGCCCCCCGCACGGCCCCCGCACGGCCCCCCGCACGACCCCCCGCACGGCCCCCCGCACGGCCCCCGCACGGCCCCCGCACGGCCCCCGCACGGCCCCCCGCACGGCCCCCCGCACGGCCCCCCGCGACCGCGGAAGCGCCAGGGGCTGCAACTGCGCTACGCCCTCCCCTCGGAACTGCGGCTGCGGCGGCGGAGGCTCCTGGATGAACCCCATCCTGCCTTTCGCTGTCACCCTGCACCACATGCTCCGATCACGCGCCTGCCTCCTGTGGTGCCTGCCCCAACAGCCGCGGTCGCCCGAGGTAACGGTGAGCGCATAATTTAGGTATGTATGGTAAGTAACTTGGGTCGCGTATTGACTCCTGTGCCACGCATCGGTTCCCCAATCTATGCCCCAACAGCCCGCGGCTCCAAGCAGGTGCGGGGCAACCGCGTCGACCGAGGGTCCAGCGCGGCGATCAGACCCGGGCAACCATCGAACCAACAGACCCTGTCGTGCGGCCTGACGGCCAGCGTCAGCAGGGCGCGACACGCAATGGCCCCATGACCCGCGGGAAGGGCCCGCAGTGCGGTAACAGGCGGTAACAGCCGTCCACGAAAAGGCGCATCATTCACAATCAGCGGTGTGATAGGCGGCGTCCCCAGGTTTCCGCCGGGCGATCATCCGACTGGTCGCCGCCGCCGCCACGCTGCGCGACAGGAGCCCTCCGCAGGCGGCCAACAGCCCCAGCTCTGGCGGCCCCAGGTCTGAGGCAACTCCGAGGCGCATTCCTGCGGCTCCCTGAATGTGCCGATGGCATCTGTGTACCGAATCAGGCATGTTGCAGTGGACCTGTGTATGCCGATAGTGGCCTGATCCGCAGGCAACACTGTGTCTGGGTCGAGGACAAGACGGTACGCTACCGTGCTTGCGTACCGTCATTGTGCAGTCCAGCCGCGAGGAAGGGGGGTGCAGCGGCAAGCCACTTGGGCTGGCACCATGCTTAGAGCATTAGGCCTAGACGCGACAATGTTTGCATTCAGCCCTGGGCGCTCGTGAGTTGTCCATGGCCGCAGAAACCAAGAGGGCGGCACCGTGCGGAGGCGGTACAGCAGCAACGCCTGTCGCGCAACACCTCAAGCATGTGAGGCCCGTGCACACACTGTTGCGGCTGCTAACGGCGCAGTGCCGTGCGTGTGGAAAGGGGCGACTGGCTTAAATCCACTACACCGAGCAGCGCCACCCCACCTATTCCCGTCAAACCCAACCCATCGTCATTTGGGCCCCAACGCGGCGGCCTGAGTTTGATCACGAAAGTAGGTACCGCCTGCGGAATGTCATCTCGACACCATCCATGCGGCTGTCGGGTTTCAGCGGCCCCCTTTCCAGCAACAAAGGCCCCATGATGTTCCCGGAATCAAAGCTTGTATGTGATCGATATCACGTTGTTTCACGAGCTCGGCCAAGCGCACTGTGCGTTTCCAAATTTTCATTCCATCCAGTACAACACCACCATGTCTCCATACGGGGGAGGCCACTGTTCCAATTGGCAAGCACAACAAACCGTTATCGTACTAACTCGTACGGCTTGCGGTTCCTTCCTGAAGTGCAGTTTCCTGAAAATTTCATGATTATTACATTTATTGTGTGTCATCGTGTTGATTTTCATTTCCTGGCACCAAGGCAGATCAGAACACTATATGACACTTGCGTTGATCTGACGGAAAGCCGGCCGTATGACTACTCCCTAGAACTGTATCCCATCAGCTGCAGCTTTTGTGATGGCTGCTACGGCTCAGGACTCGCAGGCGCCCCTGCGGGGCCCAGAGAAGAAGGATGAGGACCGCGAGGACGAGAGTAAGAGAGGACCGCTTGGCAGCTCAACTGCGTCAGGCGTTCTGACGTATTCGCATCGTGACCGCAGCGGAGTTCTCGCCGTTCTATGGGATCGATAAGGGCGCAGTGCTGCAGGAGGCCAGGGTCTTCAATGACCCGCAAATTGACCCCCGCAGATGTCAGCAGGTCTGTGCTGCTTTGGTAACTTACCTGCGCTAGAGCAACTCTTATACGTATTGGCAATGCTCTCCCACAGGTGATTACCAAGCTTCTTTACCTGCTTAATCAAGGCGAGGTGTTCACCAAGGTGCGAAGCTGTTGTGTCTCCTGCCCGCCAGTCCGGGCGTGTCACGGCCGACGCGCTCCCCCCCGCAGAAAGAGGCAGCCGAGGTTTTCTTTGGCGTCACGAAGCTGTTTCAGAAGCAGGATATTAACCTGCGGCGCATGATGTACCTGTGCATCAAGGACATCTGCCCCGGTGCGGACGAGGTCATCATCGTCACCAGCTCGCTGATGAAGGACATGAACAGCAAGACAGATTTGTACCGATCCAATTCTGTTCGCGTCCTATGCAAGATCATCGACGGGCAGCTGCTGGCGCAGATTGAGCGGTACCTGAAGCAGGCAATCGTGGACAAGTCACCAGTCGTGGCCAGTGCTGCTCTGGTTAGCGCCTTGCATCTCCTTCAGAACAATGCGGAGATTGTCAAGCGCTGGATCAACGAGGTACAGGAGGCAGCGCAGAACAAAAATAACATGGTGCAGTTCCACGCCGTGGCGCTTCTGCACGCGCTGCGCGCTTCGGACCGGTTGGCTATCAGCAAGCTTGTTACGAGCCTCACAAAGGCTAATGTGAAGAGCCCGCTGGCGCAGTGCTTGCTGGTCCGGTACGTCGCACAGGTGATCCAGGATTCTCAGCCGGGACCTAGCGGGGAGCAGCGGCCGTTCTACGATTTCCTGGAGAGCTGCTTACGGCACAAGGCCGAAGTGGTGATCTTCGAGGCTGCGCGGGCGATTTGTAACTTGCGCGACGTCACGGCACGCGAGTTGACACCGGCCATCACCGTGCTGCAGCTCTTCCTCAGCAGCAGCAAGCCTGTGTTGCGGTTTGCGGCCGTACGCACGCTGAACAAGGTGGCGATGACGCACCCACTCGCCGTCACGCATTGCAACATCGACATGGAGTCGCTGATTAGCGACCAAAACCGGTCCATTGCGACCCTGGCCATCACGACCTTGCTGAAGACGGGTAACGAGTCCAGTGTGGAAAAACTGCTGAAGCAGATCGGCAGCTTCATGTCGGACATTGCCGACGACTTCAAAATCGTGGTGGTGGAGGCCATTCGGTCGTTGTGCCTGAAGTTCCCGGCCAAGCAGCGGGCGCTCATGAACTTCCTGTCAGGGGTGCTGCGCGAGGAGGGGGGCTTCGAGTATAAGAAAGCTATCGTCCAAAGCATTTTAGTGCTGATTCAGGAGATTCCGGATGCGAAGGAGACGGGGTTGGGGCACCTGTGCGAGTTCATCGAGGACTGCGAGTTCACGTACCTGTCAACGCAAGTGCTGCACCTCCTAGGTACGCGGAAACAGCGCTGGATTGCTATGCTGGGAGACGGCGGGGTTTGAGGAATCTACAGTCGCTTGTCGGGGCCCACAGGGTTCCCGAGGAATCAAGTCGTATCAGTTCATTGGTGTTTGTGTGCTGGGCGTCATTGCAGCGAACTGACAATCTTGCATCGTCTGCTTCCCTTACCGTTGACAGGGCAGGAGGGCCCCAAAACGAAGGAGCCATCCAAGTACATCCGGTATATCTACAACCGGATTATCCTGGAAAACGCCACTGTGCGCGCAGCGGCGGTGTCAGCACTGGCGAACTTTGGGGCTGTCTGCGAGTCGCTTCGGCCGCGCATCGTCGTGCTGCTGCGCCGGGCGCTATCGGATAACGACGACGAGGTGGGTTGGGCCGACGGCGGGTGCTGTTGCGAATGGGAATGGTAGGTGCCAGGGGGGCTTGTGATGGACATGGTGGGTCACAAGGGGGCTTGGAACATGCGAACGGAGTTGAAATTTGGGCATCCTGCTGCGCAGGGGCGGCATGTAGTACAGGTGAGTACTTGCGGGTGGTTGCGGGGGGCTGTGACCCATAGTTCCCCGCGTGTACGCGTCGTTAGCTTCCCCATTGCAATAGCGCACTTGCACTTGCAGTAGCAGGGTGCGAGCTACTAACATCAGAGGGAAGTCCATACACCATCGTGCGGGTAGGCATGCGGATTTGTTTTGGCGTCTTGACGTATCATGTAGATATCTAGACAGTATGAGACTTGCACGGCAACGTCGTGGAAAAACCTTGGCTTCGCGTCTTGCGGCCTGTTTACCTTGTCAAAATACAGGTCCGCGACCGCGCGACGTTGCATTTGAAGCAGCTTGAGGGCAAGGCGGGTGGGCCGGAGGCTGTTCAGCCGCGGCTGGACGTGAACCTGTCGGCGATGGAGAAAGCTCTCGCGGATTACTTGGCGGGCCCGACCGACAAGCCGTTCGACATTGTAAGGGCAACCAGTTGGGTGTGTTTCCCTTCACCTGCATAACGTTTATTTCGCTCGACGCGACGGTCTCGTGGGAAATGCCGTGAAGCGTGTGCGGGTTAGTACATTTTGCAAATTAGGAATATGAAGCGGGCCTGTCACGGTCTGAACGAGTGGCGCCATACTCCTTGACAGTTAATGTTGATGACTGGGGAAAGGAGTGAGGAAGGTAAAGATCAAAATTAATGGTTGGCTGATCCCTTGTCTTGCAGTCGGTCGTTCCCAAGGCGCCGGCATCCTCACGTGGAGCGGGCAGCAACACACTGGGTTTGCCAGGAAGTGCCGTTTCGGCGGGCGGTGCGGGAGGAGCGCCCGCGACGAGCGCCGCTCGCAAGGATCCCACTGCCGAGTACGCGGAGTTGCTCAGGTCGATTCCGCAGCTGGCGCCTCTTGGCGAGGTATGGACGATGCGTTAGGGGGTCCATGATAGGGGATGCCTGTCTGCGCTTGTCAGGGCATGTCGGAGATGGTGTTGAGTTGGTGCAAGCGTTCGTGGTGGGTCGACTTACCTCATATTGCGCAAACGGGGTCTTGGTCCAAGGTTTCTGCTCATTTCAACCTGCGGTATTCGGTTTTCCACGCAGGTGTTCAAGTCTTGCGAACCCGTGAGGCTGACGGAGGAGGACACCGAGTATGCTGTGTTCTGCGTAAAGCACATCTACGAATCACACATCGTATTCCAGTTCAACTGCACGAATACCATTGCAGAGCAGGTGTTGGAGGACGTCAGCGTTGCCATGGACCTTGCGGAAGCGGTAGGTTCGCTGCATGCGGGGCTGTTCGAAGCCCGGCAACCGACTACCCGCACGAGCACTAACATTGCATGGGGTAACGAGTTGCTAAGCTGGAATTCGTGATGTTTGAGACGCGCTCATCCGGACTACTAGTGACACATAACGGCACGGAACGCCCCCTTGTAGAGATGATTGCGCTGTGAACCATGCTGTATTGTTCCCACTAGGCGGACTTCGAGGAGGCCTTCACTATTCCGCTGGACACGATGCCCCTCAACGGCGTCGGGCAATGCTTCACCGTTGTGTCGCGTCAACCGGGCGCTATTGCTACTGGGAAAGTCGTCAACATCCTGAAATTCAAGGTAGGCCGTTTCAGACTTGTCTGAGAGGGTGCGCACGCTTATGGAACTTGGCTTGCGCATGCCTCCGCTGCCGGAAGACGCGAATTCTGATGTTTTGTCCCTGAACCCTCAGGTCAAGGAGATCGACCCAGGCACCGGCGAGGCGGAAGAGGAGGGCTACGACGACGAGTACCAATTGGAGGACCTCGAGGTGGGCTTTCCCAGAGGATACGGACGTTGCTTGTTGTTTTTCCTGCTTCAGTATGCTTGTTGTTACGGAAGGAGCTGCTGTCCACGCCAGTCGTTTTAGGCACAAATGATAAGTTGGGTGGGTGACTGCTCTGTCTCAGGTCACACCTGCGGATTATGTGAAGCCGACCCTGCTTGGCAACTTCCGCAAAGCCTGGGAGGAGCTCGACCCCTCGACGGAGAAGGAGGACGAGTACGGCCTGGGGACACGCGAAGGACTGCAGGTGGGCCAGGTTGATTGCACCTTCCGGAAGTGCGCATTATTACATGCGTATCTCCCTATGCCCTGGTGTTGGCATCATATGGGACGCGTTACACGGTTTATTCCATGCCCATATGTCCTAATATATTGTGCACGCGCGTTCTTTTCCCTTGGGACTGCAGGAAGCTGTCGAGGCTGTAATCGGCATCCTGGGCATGCAGCCTTGTGAAGGCAGCGAAGCAGTGCCCCCCAACGCACGGAGCCACACTGTGCTATTGGCCGGCATTTTTGTGGGCTACCAACAGGTAAGGGAGTGGCAATAATTGTCTAGCACACACCCGCGGGAGCCCCTGAAAGCGAAGTCTTGCGTACAGGCTCAATCGAACCCTTACATACATACCGCTGTAAGGCGTACGCTATGTACCGCAGGCTGTACTGTATACCCCTGGCACCGTATGCAGCCGGGACCTCAGTGAGTTACCGCTTCCCGAATGAATGTGCCACCGCAGGTACTGGTCCGGATGTCGTTTGGCATTGACGCGTCTAACAATGTGGCTATGAAGCTGGTGGTGCGTGCGGAGTCCTTGGAGCTCACCGAGGCAATCCACCAGATTATCCAGGATGCCTAAGCGCTTTTGTAGCTAGCCCGGACTCAGTGCACGGAGCTTGAGCTTAAGGATTCGGCGCTGGGAATGTTGGCACAGAGTGTAGATACAGCTAAATTGTTCTAGGTTTGCTGGCAGGCGGCGTAGCATAGCTGTGAAAGGTTTAGGGTGTCCGGACCAGAGCGGTTCGAGGGGTCTTCGAAGGACGTCCTCGCATTTTGATGTGAGCGTGAGATACGTATAGCAGGAATGAGCAGATCCCTTCAGGCGTCTTATGGGTGGTCGTATTGACTTTGGGCATGAGGAAATCGCAGGGACTGCGACGTGTGCACTTGATCCGAATGCGACATTGATAAGAGTCCCGGGACCCATCTGTGGCAATCACGCGTCTTATTCGTTTTTCATGGCAAACAATTGATGCTGCGTCATTAGAGAGGATTACGTCATGTGCAGGAGCGGCGCGGCAGCCAAGATAGAACCTGAACACGGCTGACACGTTCTGCCTGAAATCGTGCTCAAATCGTTGCCGTACACAACAGAAAACTTTGCCAGCCATGAGTGTTACACGTTCCCAACCGAGGCCGCTACTTTAGTTGCCCTTCTTCTTGTCGCCACCAATCTCGAAGTGCTTGCAGCGCTGCATGGCAGACATGAAAGGTCGGACAGTACCCGTATTAGATGCAAACGGGAAAAGTCGATGGTGAAGAAAGAAAGGAAACAATTGGCCCTCGGTATGTTGCACATCAGCATCCCAACAGCCTATCTGCAAGGACGCAGCCATTTGCTGTGGCTGTGACGTCGAGGACCATCCCAATTACCTTGAGCCCCTTCATGCAGGTCTGCTTGCACTCTTGGCACTGCATCCTCAGCACGATCTTCTTCGTGGTCTTGGCCTGTTGACGGGTTCAAATATAGGTTCAATCCAACCGGACATGACGTTTAGACAGCTAACCGACAGTTAGGATCTTTATGTCATCCGGGGACACTAGGGCCGCTGTCGTAACACACGCGCATCCCCTGTGTCCCCCGTTCAGGCGTCGTCACTCGCACAGTCGCGTTGGCGAACCGTCGCGCAAGCACGCTTGCTCCCATACCCGCATACCCGCATGCATCCTTCCCATCCACTCGCAACACGGTCGCCACATTTGCGTGGCGCCGGCCCTCCTAATGAGGCCGCCGGGGTCCGTCGCCGAATGACTGCCGCACCTTCTTGTGGAAGACGGGCTTGGTCTGACCACCGTAACCCGACTGCTTGCGGTCGTAACGGCGCTTGCCTGCGTGAAGCGAATGAACGAGCAGATGGACGCTGAATTCCAACGCTTATCTGTGTGCCTACCCAAGTGTGACCCCTGCGGGAACCATTCGGTCACGGCGAAAGCAGCACTCGACGGCCAGTTGTGCGCCATAAATTAAGTCATAAATCAGGTTATGTTGCTTTGCTTTAAGGCTGCTGCAATAGAGCGCTGGACTTCGCCGTTTAGCCAAGGCGGCTGGCGCTCCACCTTACTGCCGCCACCAGCACCTGTCCCGTTCTCCCAGTTGCCAAACCAACGACTGGAAAGGCTCCTTATCCATCATCTTACCCTGCGCGTAGAGCGACGCCTTGCCAGTCTTGTACTGGGTGACCTTCATCATCATGTGCTTCTTGCACCCCTTGCAGAAGGCCCGCTTGGTCTTAGGAACGTTCACCTGTGCCAAATAATTCCCATCGTCAGCCTATTCCTATAGGCAAAAGCTGTCGCCCTAGAAAATTTGTCCCTACAGTTCAGCCTCAAATGTCCCTCACCATTTTTCCTGCCTTCGACCACTGAAAGAAGCAACGAGGGAAGAGGGAGGATCGTCGCTGGGCTGCGGCTTGTCAACCAGCAGACCGCGACTTCCGTACGCCCTCCGTACGCTCAGAAATATAACTCCTTGTTAGTTTTGAATAATGTACCAGGTGCTGTATGCAATGGTGTTTCTGCAATTTTATGAGTCTGATATTGAATAGTGTCATTTGTCTGTGCCAACTGGCGAGTTCAGCGACGCAGTCCAACCTGCAGCGTTCCTTGAAACACAAGAGCTGCCATGTAAGATTGATTCTACTGAATAATTAAGCCTCAAGTGCCTGGGCAGGATTGCTGATTTCATGCATGCACGGGTGGTGCGTCCGTCCCATGGGCCCGCATCTAAATAAGCATTGTAATCCGTTGCGCCATGGCTAGTGACGGTGATGTATACTGTAGTCTTAATTGTGCTATCAAAACCAACCTACGCGTGACGTCAGGGGCGATTCGAGCACCGAGGCGTGACCTAGTTGGCCAGCGTTGGGGCCGCAATCGACCTGTCTCACGTTTCCCCATCCCGCTGCGCGCGGAGGCGTATAAATGGATTTGGCTGGACATCGACATAATATTTCAGCATCTGACAATTTATCCTCTGAAGAAGATCACCGTGTGAAGGTGCGGCAGGCAAACGCGGCTCCGCCCTGGCTCAATGTGTCAACGCAGTCAGGGCGCACCAGCCGCTCCCTGTCGACACAAATCGACAGGGAGTCTGCTGTGACGTTGGGGTCCGCTGTAACGTTTATTCGTTCATACAAATCGTTGTAGACTTGAGCCTGCGTGAAGGCGCATCGGCTGCGAAAGCCGATGACTGGCGCGGCGCCCCACTCTTTGGACACCGGCCGTTTCCCCGTCCGGAGCATTTTTGCCCGTTCGCCGCAGCGAACGCCTGCTGTGGTGCAACCGTCAGATTCCTCTCAGCCGGCATCGCTGCATTCCCAGGACGTCGCGCCACACCTGTATGCCTTGCAGTCAGATGCCGGTGCAGTCCCGCCGTCGCGCAGCTCCCCGTTAATGCCAGGATCGAACCTCACGCTGCTGCGCAAAATCTCCCAAACGGACTAACTCTTCGCTTCGGGCGATCCTCTGCATCACCCCATTGCATCGCCCCACTGCATCGCCCATCCGCCCGACCGTCCCCACTCCGTGCCTGCCTGCAGGTCAACCAGACCGCTGCCCCGGCGGCAAGAACGTCGCACCAACCGCGCCCCCAGGCCGACACCAAGGCGCTCGCCGACCCGCCCGCCGCTGCCCCGGCACCGGCCCCCGCCGGCCCCGCGCCCGGCCGCGCGTCCCCTGTCTCCCACGCGCTGACGCCGTCCTCCATCGGCGGCAGCCACAGCAACAGCGCCACCCTGCTGGACACCGCCGGGTCCGCGCAGATCAGAGACGCCGCCTTCGCGGCTCAGTCCGCGACCCCGGACGACGACTTGATCCCTATCCTCGAGGGCGAACCGGCTGCAACCCCCGCGCCGCCGCCGCCGCCGACACCACCGACGCAACAACAGGAGACGAGCCGCACCGGCGCCGCCGCCGCCACGCTCGTAGATCCTCCGTCCGCAACGGCCGACGAGTCCTTCCCGGAGCCCCTGTCGTACACTGCCGACGCCGGCGCCACCACGCAGCGACCGACAGCCGCGGCCGGCACCGCGGAAGTGTACGGCGTGTACGACCCGAGCGGGGCCGTCGAGTACGAGAGCGCGCCGCCGCTTCTTGGCGGCGCCTTAGATCCGGAGGAGGAGGACGAGGGCGAGGGCGAGGGTTTCGCCGTTGTCAGCACCACCGTCACAGCGTCGTACATTGTCGGCGCCGCCGGTGCCGCTGGCGTGGATCCGGGCATCGCAGAGGAGATTGCGGCCGTTGAGGGAGCGCTACTGCTGCCCGCCGTCGCGGCTACAGCGGCCGCCCTCGCCGCAACCGGGGACCAGAACCCGGCGGACGTCGCCGCCGGTGCGCTGCTGCTGTTGAGCAGCCTCACAGCAGCGGCCGAAGAAGCCGCCGTCGCCGCCGCCGCAGAGGACTTGTTGGCAGCCGCCGCCGAGCCCGGCAAATCAGCCCCGCGAGACCTTCTCGAACCCGGGCCATCGTCGCAGTCGGATCCGACCCGCTTCAGCCTCAGCCAGCCGCCAGCTTCTCCGTACACGGCCGACCAAGGTACGGACACGGAAACCGACATGGCTACCAACATGGCTACCAAGGCGTACCCGCCGCCGGCATCCGCCGCGGTCACCGCCGGCCTGGGCGCCGGCGGCAGCCACCCCGAGTGGCACGACTACGCGTCCCTGCCGCAGCGCTACAAGACCTCCGTGGAGGCCATGCGGGTGGGTGTCTCTCTTAAGGAACTGCTTGTGTGTATGTTTAGATAAGAAACCCGCCCCGCTTGTGTGTGTGGGGGGGTTGTTGCCGAAGCGGTGTGCAGCAAAATGTATGTACGGCACCCAAACGGGGATCCGCGCGCACACGGATCATGCGTTAGGAAGTTTTGGTCTGACTGTGCCGTTGCGGGTTGCGGGTGGATTAGGAGTGCAGAGCCGGATGCGTTGTCGGCTTTGCAGCAGGTGCCGTCGTGGCTCGCGGCGCGCGGCGAGGGAGGGACGGCTGGGGTCTGCCTTGCCTCGGGCCCTTACCCACACCTGGGCGGAGCCGCGGCGGCCGGGCCCCCTTTGTTCCCTCGTCCTGGGCCCCTCAGCCTGCTGCTGCTGCTGCTGCTGCTGCTGCAGCTGAAGGGAAGGCGCCGGGAGTACCCTCCGATTCAAACTTGACCGGGGTTGCCTGGGCGGCAATCCGGAGGGCAATCCGGCGAACCGTTTCCGCGAGGGCCCTCGCGCCCCCGCGCCCCGCGCCGAAAAAACCGACACAGACTCCTGCACTCCTGCCCGGGGCCGCGTGATCGCGTTGGGTGGCTAACGTAATGAACGAGTACCGACGATGCCGCGGACCCGAACGCAAAAACCAACCCGTGTTGTGCCCCCCGCTGGTGCCTCACCTCACCGCACCACACCTCACGACACCTCAGTCGCTGGCAGCCGCCCGCCTCATGGAGCAGCACTGGGACGCCGCCGAGCACCTGGACGTGGAGGTCACGTGGGATGCGCCGCCGATCTGGATCCAGGTACGGCTGTGTACAGCAGTGCGCCGACCGCTGTGTGCGATCCCGTGCGTGCGCGACACCGGCGCGTTTCTGCGTTGTTGTTGCATCACGCGGGGAGATGCATCACGGCAGCTCCGCGCTCCAGTTTGCCTGGGGGGTACTTACTCGTAACCTGGGCACTCCACTCCTGTTATTGACCACCCCGGGACTACTCCCGGGATCGGTTCTCTCACCAGCTGTTATGGAATCTGCGGGTCTGTTCACCCTTACCCCTTTTTTTCCAGTCGAACCGTCGCTCTGGCAGCAGCGCAGTCTTGAAATGTCTACCAATTTCTTATACCCTTAACCCTAGAGTCTACCAGTCTCCTAATACCCTTAGCCCCCCGGGAGCCCGTCCTTTGGAGGCCTAACCCAGCCCGTGTGGGCCCTCCGTGTCCCTCCGTGATCCCTGTCCGTCGCATCCCACCTCAGGGCCGAGAGCCGATGCGTGTGGCGGTGTGGCTGGCCAAGTGGGCTGCGGCGGTGCATCTGGACCCCCTCATGGTCAAGGTGGGACAGACAGACAGACGGGAGGACGACGGGGAGAGACCTGAGCCGCAATCAATCACTGCGGCGTGGGGCCGCGCGCGTGCTCCCGAGACACCGGCGTTATGCGAGCTGGATGTTAGCATGCCGTGCATCCAGACCCTGCCTGCGCACACCCGCCCCTCGGCCCAGCGATTGCCCTGTCGCGATTGCCCGGAACCCGTCCCCGCCGCGGCCGCACCACCACAACACTGTTCCTGGCACCCCCGGCGTGCGTCCCCCCCGGGAGGCCCCCTCACGTCAAGCTCCCCGTAGGTTCCCCCGCAGCGGCCTTGCCCGCGGCGCTCTTTATTTCCCCCTGTCGCCCGCCGGCCATCCAGCTGAGTTACTGATCCCTTGGTGGTTGCCCAACTGCCCAACTGCCCACCTCCCCAGATGGACGAGCTGGACTCGAAGCGCACCGCCCTGGAGCTGCTGCTGCAGGCGCGGGTGATGCCCCACCGGCCCTGGTGGCTGCCCGCCACGTGGCTGCTGCCGAGGGAGGTGAACCTCATGGTGAGCCGCGGTCGTCGTCGTTGCAGTCGCAGCGGTAGAAGTAGCGGTAGAAACAGCGGTAAAATTGCGGTAGAAGTAGCGGTAGAAACAGCGGTAGAAATAGCGGCAGAAACAGCGGTAGAAGTAGCGGTAGAAATAGCGGTAGATAGAATTATCGGTAGCAGAGTTATTAGCGGTACCCCGAATCCCCTAGTCCCTGGATGGCCCACCCGGCGCTAGGTTCTCCCTTCCCGGTATGTGGTCCATCACCCTTACTGTGTCCAACACCCTCAGTGGTTCGGCACCCTAACGAGGTACGGACCCGACCCGTTTGCCGGCACGCTGTCGTACGTGCGGACACACCCAGGCAGCCCATCGCCGCGCAGCTCGGTACCTGGGGCCACTTAGGGTGGTGGGTCCCGCTGCGGTTGCGTTGCGCCCGTGATGTGGGTACAATACATTAGCTTGGGCGGGAGCCCTGAACCCACCTGTACGACATCTTGGGACGCTGGCTGTACCGTGGGGTCGGCATCCCATCGTAAACATCACGATTGCCAACCCTGGAGCTTGCCGCGCGTTTTCCTGTGGCCTGTCGTCTACGCGCGCGCGAAGCGCCGTACCGTGCCTCGTCCGCGGTCGTGTTTGAAGCTCTTCCCGAGTAATCTCACCTTGCCGCCCGGCTTCCTTTTTCAGTCTCTCTAGAGACATCCATCCTTACATCTGGATTTCAGTCTCTCTGGAGACATCTATCCCTCTCCCTGAAGGAGCGCGTTACAGTGTCCCACGGGTCTTTGCGCGCTCCGGTGTCCCACGGGTCTTTGCGCGTTGCCGTGTCCCACGGGTCATTGCGCGTTCAGGTGTCCCACGGGTCATTGCGCGTTGCCGCGTCCCTTCGCCCCCGCCGCCGCAGGGCACCGTCAAGCTGCGCATCAGCAAGGGTCCCCGCGAGGACGGCTCCACCGACGTGGTGACGCTGATCGACGGCAAGCTGCACAACGCGCCCAAGCTGTTCACGCCGGTGGGGGGGGGAGAGTCCGCCCGGTGTCCCATCTGGGCCGGGTTGGGTTGGGTTGGGTTGGGTTGGGTCGGGTCGGGCGGGCCTTACCTTGTGAATGTACGGTACTCGTGGGTATCGATAGGGCCCTCGGGGTCCCACCGGGTTACCTTACCGGCGAGATGGGAGGTAGCTGCAGCGCGAAGCCATATGCTGCCCACCCATGGTAGTGCGCAGCCTCAACACCACGGTGCCCCCCGGGGTCGGAAAGCCGAGTGGAGGAATAGTACCGGCGCGTCCACACGCCGAGCCGATGTGGTCTGGCCTCACCCCAATATTATTGCCGTACAATCGTACGGAAGATGCGGACCGTTCGTGGGGCGCTTCGTAACGCGCGGGCGCCGCCACTCACTTTAAAACACGATCTCGTGTGCGCTGCTGACACCCGAGCTCCCGCCGCCCGTCGTGTGGTGCCGTGTGTGATGTGCCCCATGGGTCGGTCGCGCAGCTGCGCATGTTGAACGGGCTGCTGATGGGCTACCTGCCCGCCGCCACGGAGGCCTTATGGTCGCCCGTGGTGGGCATGCTGGGCGACCCCTCGTACCGCAAACGCGCCGAGGAGCACCCCTCCATCGTGTACAAGGCCACGACGGCCGCGTCGGCGGCGGCGACGGCCGCCGCCGAGCGGACCCACGCCGCGGTGGTGTCGTCAGTTGGCGGCGCCAAGGAGGCGGTGACGTCAGCGGCGGACAGCGCCGCCGCGGCGGCGGACCGGGCCGCGGACGCCACGGCCGGCGGCGGCACCGGCGGCGTGATTGACAGTGCGAAGCGGGTCGCGCACGGCGCGGCGGAGGCAGTCCGCGGCGTGGTGCACGAAGCGGCGGGGGCCGTCAAGGGCGGTGTGGCGGTGGGCGCGGAGAAGGTGACGGAGGCGGCGGGGCGCGCCAAGAAGGCGGTCACGGGATCGGGATAGGGGAAGGAATGCGCGGAGGGAGAGCGGATGTGTCAGCACCTTCGAATGCTGGCCCCACATCACACCTGCACTCGATGCCGCAGGTTTCAGTGTGCTGCAACACAAAATCCGCGGGAAAGCGGTGGAAGCGGTTTGTTGTCTTTAGGTTAACTGAATGCCATGCCGTACCAACGAGAGCGTCGGTTGGTGTGCGCTCGCCGCTCGGAGTCCCGCATCGGACGGCCGGTTTCCGAAGTTGATTGCTCTTGCGGCATGTTCAAAAGTTGAAAGGGACGGTTTTGTGGCAAGGAGTTGAATTATGGCGGAAGGCTGGAATGTACGTCGTTTTTCCGGTTACCGGATGGGGTGTTGCAGGACCGTCGGGAGTCGGTGTGATAGTAGCCAATTTCTGCTAATGAATTCAGTTGGTTTGTGACACTGTCGTATTTAGGACGTTGCGCTCCTTGTTGAAGTAGAAGTTTGCTGGATGAGTCAGCATTCTTTAGGTTCTTCGTTCTTCGAAACGTGGGCCATTTCATTTGCCCCGATCTTGAATTGCCCTGGTGGTAGAAAATATACTTTTTGCCTCTTATGTGGCATTATGTAACCAATATGGATGTGTCGCAAAACTAGACGTGGCATTCGCTAAAAGGGATGGAGCGCACCGGTTTTCTTTTATTCTGCTATCACCAGATACGCCAGCATTAATGCTGGCGATTGCTGTGACGGCGAAACAGACCGAGCTCTTCCCCTCGTGATGCAAGAAAGCACATCTCAGTTCCTCTCCACCCTGTTCTTAGCCTGCCAGCTGCTACTCTGCCCATCGTTCTGCACCGGTCATGCACCACGCGCGCTGCTGAAGCTCGACGACAGCGAGCAACGAACCGCAGTCAACGCGGCCTTGCTCTGGCGCCGCTCCTTCGACAACGTGGCCGTCGACAAACAGTCCGCAACCACCCTGCTCGGCCCCTTGGCCAATTACACCTTCTTGCTGCCGGTGCCGCAGCTGAAAGGGGGGGTGGCCTTCGGCGGCACGCGCCGGCGACTGCGCCGCTTCGTGCGCGACCTGCTCAGCGGCCACAGACCCATCAAGATCGGAGTGGTGGGGGGCAGGTGGGAGGCGGGGGGCAGGTGGGAGAATCCCTGTCCGACTGCGTGGCTGCTGCCGTGTTTGCTCCAGGTGGGGCAAGGTGCAATTGACGGGGCTGGGCGGCTGGGGCGGACGCACACGGGGGGGGGGCCCGTGTGTAGGGACGTCCTACAGGCGGTCATGACCCCAGCCCCCCAGACCCCAAGGGACGCGGGCACCTCCCTTCCCTCCCCGCAGACCACCATCGCTGCCCACCTGCCCATCTGCCAAACATGGACCGGCCACCTAACGCACACCGTCCGCCCGGCCGGGGCACCCATCCCGCCACTGGCCCCCTTGCTGCTCTCTCACCCGCCGCCTCATCCGTACGCCGGTATGTCCCAACGGACAACGGTCAACCGCCCACGGGACTGCGAACCTGGCGCAGCATCTCCTGGGGCCAGGGCGCCAGCAACATCGGCGTCACTGACTGGTTCAGCGTGCTGGCTAGATGGATGGTGGGTGGCGGTGGGGTCCCTGCACTGGCGGTGGGATCCCTGCACTGGCGGGGGTCCCTGCACTGGCGGGGGTCCCTGCACTGGCGGGGGTCCCTGCACTGGCGGTGGGGTCCCTGCACTGGCGGGGGTCCCTGCACTGGCGGTGGGGTCCCTGCACTGGCGGGGGTCCCTGCACTGGCGGTGGGGTCCCTGCACTGGCGGGGTCCCTGCATGGGCGGGGGTCCCTGCACTGGCGGGGGTCCCTGCACTGGCGGTGGGGTCCCTGCACTGGCGGGGGTCCCTGCACTGGCGGTGGGGTCCCTGCACTGGCGGGGGTCCCTGCATGGGCGGGGGTCCCTGCACTGGCGGGGGTCCCTGCACTGGCGGTGGGGTCCCTGCACTGGCGGCGGTCCCTGCACTGGCGGGGTCCCTGCACTGGCGGGGTCCCTGCATGGCGGGGGTCCCTGCACTGGCGGGGGTCCCTGCACTGGCGGGGGCCTGCCCTGCACTGGCGGGGGTCCCTGCACTGGCGGGGGTCCCTGCACTGGCGGGGGTCCCTGCACTGGCTGGGTGGGGTCCCTGCACTGGCGGGGGTCCCTGCACGGGGGGTCCCTGCACTGGCGGGGGTCCCTGCACTGGCCCTGCACTGGCGGGGTCCCTGCACTGGCGGGGTCCTGCACTGGCGGGGTCCCTGCACTGGCGGGGCATGGGCGGGGTCCCTGCACTGGCGGGGGTCCCTGCACTGCGGGGGTCCCTGCACTGGGGTCCCTGCACTGGCGGGGTCCCTGCACTGGTCCCTGCACTGGCGGGGGTCCCTGCACTGGCGGGGGTCCCTGCACTGGCGGTGGGGTCCCTGCATGGGCGGTGGGGTCCCTGGGTGCTGGAGCCGCCCCCTGCGTCGCGCATCCCACTGCGAAGGGCCGCGGCTCGGTGGGGATGCGGGGGCTGGGTGGGGGGTTGACCCGCGCCGGACAGCCCCACCGCCGGCCCCTCGACCGCACAGCGCACAGCGGCTCACGCGCTCTGATCAGCCTTCGTGGCGCCGGCCTCCCCACCTTCCCGGGGACGTAGCGCGAGACGGAACGAAGGGTGCGGGGCGCTAGGGGGGTGGGGGGGAGTTACGGGTGGGGAGCCAGGGGGGGAGTCAGCGGGGGAGGGCATGCGCCCGGTGCAGCCCACCGGGGTCAAGGGGCCGTGGGGGAACCCCGGCAAGGCGTCGGAGCATCTACTGGAAGGGGGAGGGGGGAAGGGGTCTAGGGGTGGGCGCGCGGCGGGATGTGCGGCGGGGCAGATACACCCGGGGGTGCAGGGGGTGGTGAATGGTATCGGCTCCCGGAGGCTGTGGTTCCCAGCCCGCGCACCCGGCCAGGCACTTCCCCTCACAGCACAGAACATGCTTAATAATAGAAACATCCATAAACATCCACACACACCCCACACATACACACACACTCTTCGGTTCTAAGTGGGCTTCTCATTAAACACACTTCGGCTTCTCATTAAACACACACACACACACACACACGCTTCGGCTAAGTTTCTTTACACACACACTTCTTACACGGCATGGCTGCTGCGGCGGCGCAGATCGAGACCTTCCCGGCCGCCCGCGTCACGGCCCGAAACGGTGCCGTACCGGCCACGCCATCGTCGTACATGGTGATGTGCCTGGAGCAGTCCGTGGATCCGGATGTGGATCTGGTGCTCGTGGAGTACGGCCTCAACGACGGTGGGTCGGCGGACCCTGGGGGCATGGGGACAGGGGCGGCGGGACGACCTTTTCGGGCACAGTACAGCACACAGCACACGTGATCGATGCTCGCGGTCGCACCCCCGGGGAACCAAACATGATATGGGTCCCCACCATGACCACCGTGCATGTGTGTGTGTGTGTGTCCTCTGTCTTTTCAACTTCAGGTTACGAAGATCGTATCCTTGACAACGGCTCCGCCAAGCCCATGGAGCGGCTGCTGAGGCGGCTGCTGGCGATGCCGCGCAAGCCGGCGGTCGTCATGATGCAGGTATACCGTACGCGCGTACGGAGTACCGTACTACGGATATCGGGATATGCACCGTACGGATGCACCGTACGGATGCGGCCCTCCCCTCCCCTCCCCTCCCCGCGAAGCGCGCCCATCCTGATCCGCACCCTCCCCCCCTCCGCCGCTGCGCTGCGCGTGTACGGCAGGTCCCCATGTACGGCATCGCCATGGACGCGGACGACCCGCAGAATCGGCCGTTCTACTTCACCAACGAGGACGTGGACGGTGAGTCACCCTCGGGGTCTCTCAACAAACACCTCGGGGTCTCTCAACAAACACCTCGGGGTCTCTCAACAAACACCTCGGGGTCTCTCAACAAACACCTCGGGGTCTCTCAACAAACACCTCGGGGTCTCTCAACAAACACCTCGGGGTCTCTCAACAAACACCTCGGGGTCTCTCAACAAACACCTCGGGGTCTCTCAACAAACACCTCGGGGTCTCTCAACAAACACCTCGGGGTCTCTCAACAAACACCTCGGGGTCTCTCAACGTCGTGGGGGGATGACGTGCTAGTTTCGGTTTGTGCGTTTAGTACTTTAGTTGCTGGCCATGTCGTGCTTTGCTGTCTAGGGTTTTGTACAACAGGGGATACCTACGCGGCGTGACCTGTGACATCAGCGCACCCCTCCGCCTTCCCCCGAACCTTTGCGCTGTCTACCAATTTCCCATGTCCCCCTCCCCCTATCCCCCTCCCCCCTTCCCCTTAATCCCTATCCCCCTATCCTCCTTCCCCCCTCCCCCCCGGCCCCGCTCGACGTGCCGCAGCGGCGTTGGCCCACTACTACGACGTGCCGTACCTTTCACTCCGTACTGCGTTGTACCGCCTGGCAGCCGTGGATCGGACCCCGGGATGGACCTGGCGGGAGCTCTTCGCAGGTACACAACAGTCGGCGTGAGTACGGCAAATCGTGTACGGCAAACCGCATTGCAGTGGATGCAACCTCCTGCAGATCTAGGGGTTTCCCCGCCGGGACCGGTTCCGTTCTCGCAGACTTCCATCCAGGGGACGCGGGCTTCCACGTCATGGCGGATCTCGTCGTACATCTGCTGCAGAGTACGGCGTTGGAGATGGTCGCTTTCGACCCATGGGGCGCTGACGACATGTTGGCGGCGTACAAGGAGTTGCCGCCGCCCATGTACCCGGGTAAGCGGTCCGCATTGGCTGTGGGGCTGGCGAAACCAATGCGACATTGTCTCCGGGTTGGGATCTAGGGTGGGGCGGGCCGTTGGGACGCGCTCCAGGATGGTACGAGGGGGGGGGGTTGGGGGGTAACTGGGCTCATTGGGGTGCACATGGGCTGATCCATAGATGTAGATCTAGATCTAGAGCCGCCGAGGGCTTCCCGACGGGTGGCTTCACGGGCCGTGCGACTACTCGGCTGTAGCTGACGTCAGCCATCCGACTGCGTACCTCCGGGGCACTCCACTGCCTACGGTACCAGCGGAGGCAACAAGCAGGCCGGGTATCTGAGGCTCCCCCCTGAGCCCGCAGCTCCCGTCACCCCGCCCCACCTCGCCCCGCCTCCCCTCACCCCGCCACCTTCTGTCGCTCACCCCTCACCCCTCATCCCCCCCCTCTGGGCTGTTTCTTTTTAACCCCTCACCCCGCACCCGACCCTACCCCGCACCCCGCACCCGACCCAACCCCGCAGGCAACCTCCCTCCCGACAGCGCCATGTGTTTCGTGGGCAGGGGCTTCCAGGGCATCGCCACCGCCACCCGCGGCTTCACCTTCGTCAACGAGGCCGCGCCGCCGGCCGCAGACGGCGAGGCGGCGCCGCCGCCGCCTGCGCGCCCCGGCGCCGCCGTCACGCAGCCCCGCCTCAAACCCAAGTGGGGCTTCGTGGCCAACTGGCGCGATCCCGACACCGAACCGCAGCCGCGGCTGGTCATCCAGATCGACACGCGGCGGCCCCAGGCGCTGTTGGCGCCCCGGGATGCCGTACCGGTGTTCGTACTGCACCTGCGGTCGTACAAACACATGGGCCGGGCGGAGCTGAGGTAGGGGGGTGGGGGGGTCGCATGGTGGGGGGCGGTCGTGCGGGCGGGGTTTGGGGTTAAGAAGGCAAAGCGGGTTTGGGGGGTCGATGGGGAACGCCAGGAGTCGGGCGGTCCCGCGGAGGGAGGGCTCCGGCGTCTGATGTCCGATGGACGGCCCCGACTGGCGGGGTCGCGTAAGGACCATAGGGTAAGGGCTGCTGCGTTGTCTGTGTTCGGGATTATCGCCACCTTGACACTCTCCCGACCGAGCATGTTCCGCACTGTCCAATGCGCGTTCAGGCCGGGATCTGATCGAATAACGTGCGGCCACGGGGCTTTTGTCTGTGCGTGCAAAGGTGTGTTTAGCGAGAAGCCCGCCCGAACCGCCCAAAGGTGTGTGTGTGTGTACTTGTTGAATAGTGTTTCATTGAGCGGATCCCGGGTGTGTGTACTGCGTTGCCATACAGCTGTGGGGGTGGCTGCTCATGCGCGCCGCTGGTGGTGGACGCCCTCATACCCGAGCGTGTGTCGCAGGTGAGGGTGTGTGTGTGTGTGGGCGGGGGGGGAATTGAGGGGGAGGGGGGCATAGGAAATAGGGGGGAGGGGGGGAGGGGGAAGCGGCTGGCTTGCGTGGAGGTGCCCAGTCTGTGGGGGTCGTGTTGACGTGTTCTATTGTTTCTGTACCACATGCCGTACTCGCTCCAGGAAGGGAGGGGAGGTGCAACGCCGAACACCAGCGGCGGGCGGCAGCGGAGTGGCGATGGGTCGGTCTCCTGTCGCCTGATCAGGCACACCAACACCCGTTCCCCGGGTCTCATTCCCGCAGGGCCCTCCCTGTTCAGGTCTCCCTTAACCTCCACGACCCTCCCTCCGCCCCGTCTCCCTCCCTCCGCCCCGCACGGCCTCTTCCCTCCCCCCCCCAGACCTACCTGGCCCGCCTGAATGTGACCCAGTCCGGCAACTGCCTGCTGGCGGTCACAGTGCTGAGGGATACCAGCAGCGGCGAACGGAAGTTCAAGGTGGAAGGGGGGGGGCCGAGGGGGGCCCCGGGGGGGGTCAGCGGGGCCGGCACTCCCCCGGGGGGGCGCAGGAGTAAGGGGTGGGGACGATGGAGAGACCCTGAAGCCCCACCAAATGCAGGTCGGGCGTTGTACATGCCATGCAGTTGTTCGGGGTCAGCCCCGGGTTCGGAGGCAAGACTGTGTGAGGTCCCGCCGCTCTAGGGTAAGGTGATAGCGATCGTGATAGCGATAGCGATAGCCGGTGGAGGACCACCGCCACCACCACCACCACTGCGACCGCCCCCGCCTTTCCGTCGCCGCCCCCGCCACCGCCTTGACGCGATTGGCTGCCCCGCCCCCGCCCCCGGCCCCGCCCCCGGCCCCGCCCCCGGCCCCGGCCCCGCCCTCAGGTCGCGGGTGTGGTGATCAGCGAGACGGGCGGCGACACCACCGTCCTGGAGCGCATGTCGGACCCCCGCACCGGCTTCTTCGAGGTGGGGCGATTTCACACGGGGGACCTGCCCATGAACGTGTACGGCAAGGCGGACGACGGCGGCCGCCTGGCGGACGACCCCGGCGGCGGCGCCGGCGGCATGGCGGAGGCGGTGGCGGAGGCGCTGACGGCCGCGACGACGGCGGCGACGACGACGGCGGCGGCGGGGTGACCTTAGCGCCGGGGACTGAACGGATGTGTTAAGAGAAGTCGAGAACTGTGTCTGGTTGTGCCGTGTATGTGTGTGGTTGTGTGTAAAAAATACTGAGCTGCGGTGTGTGGTTGTGTGGTGGTCTGTGTGTGCCGCGGCGGGCCCCTGGCCTCAAGTCGCACTCGCCCGCGGCTGGGGAAACGGGGGGGGGGGGGCGGTGCCGCGCGCCGACGTCCGGGATTGCGGGGGCGCGTGCGCGGTAAAATGCCAGGACGTGGAGTACGGCATGTACGGTGGTTGGTGTCGGTTACCTTTGGAGGGCTGAAAACCCCGTACCGCATGTCGTTCGGACGACAGCACCGCCTCCAGGGGGGGTCGGTGGTGCACTCTTGGGCTTTCGTTGAGCACTCTGCTGTGGTGGTGGTGGTGGTGCAAGACGCATGCGAGGAATTAGTATGTTGGTGTCGCTGGTTTAGGTCGGGCGGGTTCCTCGGTAAGGACATGGGGCCATGCCTCCCATGTTTCCTTGATACGGATCTAAAGCATACGGAGTTACGAACCCGTACGGACTGATCCAGGGGGGAATGCCTGCGAAATGAATGTGCGGTAGGGGTTCGGCGTGCCTGGCTAGGTTTCGGGGCGGATCGGATAGGGCCCAGGGAGACGGGGATCGTGCCGGGGGCTGTGACGTCGCCAACCGGGTCGCAGTGTTTGGGTACGGTAGTGCGCCAATGGCCGCGGTGCTGTGTGACCCTTTCCCTTCCCCGCGGGGGGCCGGGGCGGACGTCCCCTCCCGTGCGATGGGTCACGGGTGGGGTCGGAGGGGTCGGAGGGGTCCCGAGTCGCCGCCGCAACGGAGGAGCCGCTCGGGGTCAGGCTCCGTCGCCGCTCCTCGGCTGTCCGGGTACAGGTAAATTCCTCCATGCAACCGTTACAAGGTGGACCCTCGGCCCCGGTGTATTGTGCCGTATTCGCTGCCGCTGGCTCCGCAAGCGCGTGCTCCTCCTACATCGCCGCAGTCGGCGGCCACCTTGAATCGCCAAGAGAAGAGAGCACGAGACGCCGTAGAAGTGTGTGGGCATACGGTACACCCCACAGGGCGGTGCTGCCGCGGTACGCGAGCCTCATTGATGACGGCGATGTTACGGTGGACGCTGTGTTACAGTTCGCGAGCCCCATGAGAGACCCATGGGTCGCTGCTAGCTTGCCGTCCAGGTCCCCGCAGGCGCAGCACCCGACCTCCAAAAGGGGAGTGCTGCCCACCCCCATCCACACCCACATCCACATGCAGTTTCGTTTGTGCAGGGAATGGTGAGGAAGCTCTGGCTGTCACCGATGACCCTCTCGCGGGGTCCGCTGTAACATCCTTAACAATGCGAACCCAGCTCCTCGTCTTGCATACGGCATCAAACCCAGAGCCCAACTGCTGAATTGAACAAACAGCTCGTTCTTGGGAAGATAGGAACTGCGGAGGGCAAGCCACTCCCGGTCTGATCGCAGCCTCCGAGGCGGCGTTGCGCGGGTCCAGGGCGTCCCGTGGGTCTGTCGGAATGGGAGAGGGCGTAGGAACGTCGGAGCGGTTAGGCGGAATTGGCGTCATCCGCGTCGGCCGCCGTACCGCCGACCATCGGCCCGCTCTCTCCCTTCACGACAGCTGTTGCACGACCGCTGCCGCCCCTCCCTCATCAACGTCGAAGGCATCACCGCTGCTCATTCACTCACAACGAATACGCAAACACAGAAGTCGTAGCTTCCCGCCACCGGAACCTGCTCCGCAACAACAAGCCCACTTTTCGAATCGAGACCGAGACGGGCCAGGCCGCGGCGCCACCTAAGGGCAGCCCAATCCGCGGCTCGGTGCCACCTGTCAGCGCTGCGCGCCGCTCCCAACAAATACAGCTAACAGCTTTAGAGGCGGTCACAGCGCATCAGCGCTACTTGCTTGGTTCAGTTCGTCTCGTTCCGCGACGACGACGACGACATGGCGATCGGAACCGCCTCCTCCCCTGCACATGACGCCCATGGCGCCGCCAGCCCCTCCCACCGCCACGGCCACGCGGAGTGGAAGGACTACCGCCACCTGAACCCGCGCTACCGGACGAGCGTCGAGGCGCTGCGGGTGAGTGACCCGACCGACCCCGCGACCCGCCCTCCCACTCACTCCCGCACGCACACCGGTCTGTCTGTCTGTCGGGGTCGGCTGGTACATGGCTGGTGCATTTTATTCATACATACATTCTGTTGGCTGGTGCATTTTATTCATACATACATTCTGTTGGCTGGTGCATTTTATTCACTCATACATTCTGTTCGTTCGTTTCATGTGATCTTGAATCTCAATCCCCGGAGGCACATTCACAATGGCGTCGCATGCGCGCATTGGGAAAGGTGGTGGGTGGCGGAATGAAAGGGCGCGGCGCTGTGTCTGCTGCAGCCGCGGGTGCGACTGCCAGGCCGGGCAGGGTTGTGTCGTGTTGTATATAATTCGGGCGGTTCGCGGCTTGGGCGGAGATCGGTTGGGCTGACGCGGCGCCGCAGACCGCAGGGGACCGCCTTGCCGGCAGCTTCGGCTTGCGAAAACCCAGATCCATGTCCGCTGTCCTTTCTGCCTCTTAATTTTTTCCGAAAATGTGCCGCTTGGTTTTGAACGTCGCGGCGGTCCCGTGACGGCGGTTGTGTGACGCGAGCTCGATCGATCGATTGATTGGGTCGATTGGAATCCCGAGGGTCCGCGGAAGGGGTTCCCAGGTTCCCGGCCCCAGGGACCAACGTGCTCCAAGCGAGCACCTTTCCCTCGTCGGCCGTCCCTGCAACTTTCATGTCGCTTACTACGCGAGGGGGGCCCGTCATTGCGCCGCCCGCAAGAACGGGATCGCGGACGCTGAATTCGGATGGCTGGCCCGCGACGACGGCACATGATCATGGCCCTGCAATCTGCACAGCTCCGGGGACTCTCCGTCAACCCCTTGACGGTCACCATCGCCACCGCCACCGCCACCGCCGCGCTTCTGTCGCTGTACGGGCATCGCGGGTTCCCAGGCACGCGTCCCTCTCAAACCCACCCAAACCCAAACCCAAATCCGTCCGAACACACCCTCGCCGGGTTCTGTTCTGTGTAGCGCCGATCAGGGCTGTGTCCAGGGGCTGCCCCAGGGTCCCTCGGCCGATCACAATTTCAAATATAAGTTCAAATTCCTCGCCTTTCACGGCAAAAACCGTGCCGCCCTGCTGTGCTGCCCCGCCCTCCCGACCCTCCCTGACCCTCCCTTTGCCCTCACCCGGCCGCCCCCCACCCCGCGCCGGGTCACGCAGTCTCTGGCGAGGGCCCGCCTCATGTCGGAGCACCGGCGGCCCTCGGAGCACCTGGACCTGGAGATCGCCCTGGACTCGCCCTTCATGCAGATCAAGGTGCGGTGGTGCGCACAGGGGGTGGACGGACCAGGCCATGGGAGGGGAGGGGAGGGGAGGGGAGGGGAGGGGAGGGAAAGGGGTAAGCGGTAAGGGGTACGCGCCAAGGGCCTGCTTGCGGTCGAGGGGCTGCCGCCAGGGCCCGGGGCGGCTGAGGGCAGGGAGCGCGTGTGTGGGTGAGGCGCCTTGGCGGCATCGGGGCGCGTGGCAGTGTGGGGTGTGGGGAACCCGCTGCGTTCGGGTGACGACCTTCCCCCTGGGGCTGGCGGGCTGGCGGGGTTATTTCTGTTCTGTGAGCCCTTCCATGAGACCAATACGACGACGACCTGCACGGCAATCATCAAATGGGTCGCATGAACGGCATCGACGCATGTCAACCCACCCTAGAGGCGAAACCCCGCTCGGATCTACCCAAGCCCTGAACGGCCGCCGCTGTGCACCTCCCCATCAGGGCCGCGACAACGTCCGGGTGGCCGAGTACGCCGTCAAGTGGATCCTGGCGGACGTCGAGATCAAGCCGATGATGTACAAGGTACGACAGGTGCCGTACGTACACGTGGTCAGGTTGCATAGTACGGCAGTCTTGCGCGTGCCGGCCACGAAAAGGGTGCGATGGCGCGCCATGTTGTGTTCCGGGAATGGCGCAATGTGTGATGTGTGATGTGTGATGTGTGATGTGTGATGTGTGATGTGTTGTAATCTCCCGGCCCCCCATCCACGGGTCCCTCCCCTCCCCTCCCTCCCTCCGCACCGGTATTCCGGTCGGAGTTTCGCTCTGAGCAGCAGCGCAGCCACAACAACATGCCTGCCAGTTTCCCATACTCCCTCCCTCCCTGTACTCCATCCACGGGTCCCTCCCCTCCCCTCCCCTGCCCCCTCCCCTCACCCCCCCTTTGTAGGTCCGCGAGCTGGACGACAAGCGCACACGGCTGGAGCTGCTGCTGCAGGTGCACCTGTCGCCCCACCGGCCCTGGTGGCTGCCCGCCACCTGGCTGCTGCCGCGGGAGGTGACGCTGGAGGTACGCCGCGGCCCCGCGGGCACCCCCCCTTTCGTTGCAGCAGGGTTGACCACGCGTTGCCCCCTCGCGTTCCCGGGTCCACATACATACGGGTCCACCTTGTAACGGTTAATTAATTAATACACAATTTCCATGTACATCCTGTGTATTATATTGTTTTGGGTTTTGGGAAGAGTCATTTTCTTTCTCCGTTCGTCAGCGGATGGCTGCACGTCCGCCTCAAGAAGGCACCACGATGTGGCGCAGCAGAACCGGTTTGTAGGATCTACAAATAAATCGGACCCAGCTGGTGCGGCGTGTGTGTGTTTAACAAGAAGCCCACCCATAACCGCCCAGGTGTGTGTGTGTGTGTGTATGTGTCGTACCTTACTTCACGGTGCCATCGCATGCCGTACTGCCTTAACCACGGTACCGCTTCCTGTAAAAGAGGTCTCTTTCCCGCCGTCAGGCCGACTTCCACCTGCGCATCAGCCGGGGCGCCGCCCCCGATGGCTCCAACGACGTCATCACGGCCATGGAGGGCAGTCTGCCGAACCTGGGCAAGCTGCCGCTGCCGGTGAGTGGTGGACAGCTGAACAGCTGAACAGCTGAGCACCTCAGTTTGGGGGTGCGGACGGGGCGGGGGACGGGGCAGGGAGGGCAGGTCGGAGGCGCCGACTGGGCGTTGGTGTTGAGGGCTTCAGGTGTTTTGATGGGTCGAGGGTGTTAGGGAGTTGAACAGAGAAGGGCGGAAACGTTGACTTCTCTAACAATGAAGTATGAATAGCAGGGAAGTCAGGTTCTAGCGGCGATTGGTGAAGTGATTCGGTAGTACATGTGTTCGCCTCGGTACGGCGCGGCAGAGCCGTCGCTGCTTGTTCAACGGCCGCTGGGTTGCTACTCGGTATCTGCCGTTGTTGCTAATCTTGTTAATTGCTGTTGCCCCTCTGCCGGGGCATAGTCCCCGCCCGCCCGCCCGGGAGAGTACACCCTTCGGGTGGGCAGCGTGGGACGCTTGGTGGTTGCAACGGAGTGGTCATTACAGTGTCCGCCGGCCATCTGCCGGTTTGGACATTGCAGCAACAACCGGCCACTGGTCCAGCGTCGAACAAAATGCTAACGGGTGTCCCTTGCAGATCGTAGCAGAGTGGTTGTCGTTGCAGGGCGTGTTGTTTTCGAACGAATGTAACCAGAGGAGCTAGAAGCCTGAAGGCAGGCCAGCGGCGGCAGGGGGTCCAACGCGCGTCCAGCTTACCCGCGACGAGTCCTCGGCCTGCCACGGTGGTCCGCTCGGAATCCGGACCCCACGCGCCGTCGGAACAGCGCCGTCGGAAACCGAAATGCCTGCACGGTAAACCCCCACACAATGGCCCCTCCGACAACCGCCGACCACCACACCCGACCACGCTGTGGCGTCCCTCCCCCGGCTCCACCACCTTCCCCCCGGCTGGGTGCGTCTGGGCTGTTTTCTTCCTAACCTCCTTCCCGGCGCGCGGCGCCTCCTCCTCCCCGGCTCCTCCTCCTCGCCCTCAGGCCCGCATCCTCCTGGGAGCGGCCCTGGGCTACCTGCCGGCAGCTACCGAGACCTTCTGGTCGCCCTTCGTGGGCCTCCTGGGGGATCCGTCGTACAGGCAGGAGGCCGCGGCGGAGGCGGAGGCCCGCGGCGGCGCCGGCGCCGGGCTGCTCGGCAAGGCCAAGGCCGCCGCCAGCAATCTGGTGGACAAGGCGCAGGAGACGGTGGCGGCGGCGACGGGCATCGGCGGCGCCGAGGTTGGCGGCGGCGGCGCGATGGGGGTGCTGTCTACGACCGCCGCGCGCGCGGCGGATCAGGCGCAAGTCGCGGCGGCGAGCGCCGCCGGCACGACCGCCGCCGCGGCGGAGAAGACCGCCGGCGCCGCCGACTCGGCGGCGCAGAAGGTGGGCAACGGCGGCGTCAAGGGCAAGGCGGTGGAGGCGGTGCGGGACGCGGTACAGGACGTGGCGGGGGCCGTCAAGGGCGGCGCGGTGGCGGGGGCGGAGAAGGTGGCGGAGGTGGCGGGGCGGGCCAAGAAGGGTGTCACGGGGCACGCGTAAAGAGTTGTGGATGCGGACTGCCGGCTAGGCTTGCAACGGACTCGGCTGTTCTTTGAGCTGCTGTTGATTCACAACCCGCCAGGGCCGGTTGGCGCGCTGCGGCGGCCGCCGCGCCGCGTCGGTTTCTTTTGGGCAGGATGTGCTGTGGCAGAGGTGGCGCGGGGGCCGGCGTCGTGGAGGCACAAGGCCGGTCAGATATCCTGGGGTGTCGTGGCCGGCGGCGGCCCATCGCGCGTTTGGTGGGGTAGACGACCTGGCGAAGAAACTTGCTGGCGTGTTGTGAGTGAATGAATGAACGTTACAGCGGGCCCCAAAGGGGTGTTGTGTTGTTTTAGCTCCTAGATGCGATGCGCCTTTGGTTGGTGTCTTGGTCTGTCTTGGTGAACGGCTTAACAGCCATTCATCTTAAAACAAGGGTCAAGGTTTGGAAAGGCGCAGCGGATGGTGCCGTACCCTGGCTCCCGGAGTGCTGTACGGCAGCCCGTTGCGAGCTGAATGGGCCGGACGCGCGCACTTGGGGACGGGGGAAGGACGAGCACGGAGGCTGTCAGTCCTTGCTGCCTGATGCGGTCGGGGGGTTTCCCGGGTGCGGTGTTTCGGAAGGCGGGTCGCGGCGGGTCGGGGGTGTTGCCGGGGAATCAATCGCCTACCCCTCCCCCCCCCCGCCGCGCCCCGTCTACCCGAGGGAGGGAAGAAGGGGGGGGTAAGGTGCCCGGCCAGTTGGGCGTGAGTTCTTTCTTTGTGTAATTGATTCAACGCCGGGAGGTCGCGAGTTCCACGCACCGCACATCTCGGTACATCTGCCGGGCGGTACCCCAGCCCACACCAGGATGGCGGCAGCACTCACGTCCCACTCCGACCCCTGGGCGGCGGCAGCCCTCGGCGTCACCACGCGGACATGCGCTTCCGTCGCAGCGGCCTAGCTGATCGCCGCATCGGCAGCGAACCCCTCTTCCTGACCCCTGTCGCTCTGTTGGACTCGTCAGCCGACAGACAGACAGACAGACAGACTCTTCATCGGACTCCGCAGCCGACGCGTCGCGTCTGTGGTCTGCCCCGTGGCCTTCACACCCGGCCCGCAACAACCGTCACCGATGACCCGCGGGGCCACTGAAATGCGATTTATTCAGAAGGCATCCGTCCGAGTGGGGACCAACAGCGCCATCGGTGGTGGGCGCGGCGCCCGAAGCAACCACAACGCAGCAGGACAGGTCGCCGCGCAGCCACCCTCAAAACCCCAGGCCTCCATATCGTCAAACATATTGTGCAAATCCTGTCAACATGCCACCAACGGAGCGAACACCGAATATTCCCTTGCTGGTATCCGGCATCCTTCCACCCTGCACGGTACATCGTTCCCAAGGGCGGGTAGGGGACGGGAGTGCGGCGTACGACGTACCGTTGTACTTAGTGACGCCGTCGGGACGACCTCCATACTCGGGCGCGCACAAATTACATTAAAGGAAGGGGATTAATACCACATGAGGCTCACAACTGGTCATGTTGACACCACTCCTCTGACACCTGACCCGCCATCGGTGCGGCCGCGCTCGGTCCCGTTATGATACCGTACATACTGTAGTACGAATGGACCCTTGCCGTGTCCGGCTGGGCGGTGTGAGTCCGTGGGCGGGTATTTCTCTCTGTGCTTCATGATGAGGATGATGGTGAGGTTGGGAAAAGAAAATTAGTTCGTGAAACACAAAAAGTCGCGCAGTAGAGTATGCGCGTCTCACGCAAAGGCAAGCCGCGGGGGAAACACAGAACGCCGGTCTGTCGTCAAAACGGTCTGAGGGGCTCACACACAAAGCAACTAACCCCCGCAGGGCCAAACAAAAACAAACGGAAACAGGAAAATTTATCTTTGTGGAATTAGAGGCGGTCCAGCCGCGCAAGAGCACGCTCATGCCTGCGAGCCGATCGCACGCATGGAATGTACGACCGGGAGAAGAACCTGTACGACTGATACACACGCACACAACGCGGGGGCCCGCGGGGGATCCGCAACGCGTTCCCACGAAGAGACCCCGTCACCCGCCCCGACTGCCGGTCACACCGACGTGTCGCCGCGGAATGGAATGTCGTGCGCAACCACCAACGAACTAAACCAGATCGCCGATACAACTGTAACAACCGCCTGCACCGACTGCACTCCGGGGGGGGGGTTACTGTCCATCGCGTCCCGTGAATACCTGCAGCCGGGCTGAGCTTGTTTCGGACTTGGCTTCGTCTCAAGCCCTATTCCATCTCTCCCCCCCACCACGGCACCCCCACCACCCGCCGCAGCACCCCAGGCACCAGAACGCAGCCCCGCCCCGTCCCGCCGCGTTGCACCTCGTCGCCAAGGGATACCCCCCATATCCCGCTCCCCAGGGGCCGTTCTCCGGCCCCCCAGCGGCGATACTCCGGCCCCCGAAGGCTGAGGGGACGGACCCAACGTGCCGAGTGCGCGCCCCACCCTCCGCTCCCCCTCCCCCTCCCCCTCCCTCGCCCTGCCTGCCTGCTGCCTCACTCCTCCATCACCTCCATCGCCGCCGCCACCGAGGTGGTGGGCGCGTAGTCCGCGCCCAGCGCCGCCTTTAGGATGGCGTCCACGTCCGTGTACCTGAGGATGCCGCTGTCCACGTGCTTGTAAACCACCTGGGTTCCCGCGAACACCAGGCAGCCGCCCTGCTGAGTCAGCAACCGGGTGTCGGTGGGGCACAGCTCGCTCCCTGTGCGAGGTGGGGGGCCGCCGGCCGCGAGGGGGGGGGGAGAAAGGGGAGAAAAGGGGGGGAGGGGAGAAAGGGGGGGGAGGGGGTTGAAAAGGAAACCAGCCGCAGAGGAAGGGGGGGATAAAGGGCGCAGGTGCGGAAAAGGGCCGGGGTGAGGGGAATGGGTAGATGGAATGAAACTGCGCTTCTGCGAGCAGGTGAGGGGGGGGGGGTGCGGGGGAAGGGTGGGGACGAAGGCCTTGGCGGCCATCGGGAGGGGCGGGTGGCGGTGGGTGGGTTGCGGTCGGGACGAGGGGCACGGGCCGGCCGGTCGGCGGGTGGGGGCGGGAGTGTTCGGGCAGCAAGGCAGTGGGCATCTGGGCATCTGGGCATCTGGAGTCGGTATCCTCCGGGGACCCCTGGGGATACCGGACAGCTCCGCCACCGCAACACCCGGAGGAACCCCAAGCTCACAGCGCCCCCCCCCGCCCTCACCCTCGCGTCAAGCATCGCTATCAAGCCTCCCACACATACAGCTCCCAGGGCCCTATGTCCCCGTTCCCGTAATCCCCACGACCACCCAAGGCCCTATTGCCCCCCCGCCCAGCTCCCCGCCTTCCCCGGCCTCCCGCTGCCGTACATTTAGGCAGGATGCCCATCATGTTGAAGAGCCGCAGCGTGGCCAGCTCGAACGGGCGCTGGTAGCCCGTGCCCAGGATGTCGAAGGGGGTGGGCGAGTCGAACACGGGTTTGGCGGCCTGGTCGCCCACATAGCCGCGGAGCACCTGAGGGGGGCCAAAAGGGGGGTATCGGAAATTGGTAGACATATTCAAACTACCCAACGGGGGCAGGGGTGTCGCGGGCAGGGACGCGGGCGTTGGGGGAGGGGGACAGGGACGCGGGTTCTGGCAGGGACCGCCGGGCTGCTGGTCCAGCATCGCTCCTCTGGCCCAAACCCCTGTTTCTTTCTTCTGCCTAACCCCCGCCCAGGATTTTGGTTGGTTTTCCTTGGTTTTCATCAAAAGCCCCAGCCCATCTCTGGGGAGAAGGGTGACCTGGCGAGCCCAAGCCGGGAGTCGGAGGTTCCTGTGGAACTCGGACAGCGAACAACACGATCGGACCCGACGCAACTCCAACCGACCCGGCCCGACCCGACCCTAAACCCGGCCCGAGTTCAAGCGGTCATAGACCTGGGCGAGCCGAGGCGGCGGCACCGGACTGCCTGACCAGTGCCTCGCTTTCGACCGCGTGAACTTCACAGAAGGACGCGACGGCCCATCGAACGAGAATGGCAGGACGCGCCTCCGGAACCAGGAGCCGCGATGAGAGAGCAGCAGCACCCGACACCCGACACCAGCCCCGCCGCAGTCGCAAACAGGATTGCCTCCGGGTGCCCCCCGTGGGGCCCCGCCGACCGACCCGTGGGGTTCCCCCGCGCGCACCTCCTGCACCGTCCCCGGCGAGCCGACGCCCGCCAACATGGGCAGCAGCTTGAAGTAGGGGTTCACGTCCACTTCGGGCGCGAAACCGGCGCTGAAGCCCAGATCCCGGTAGAGGGACGCCTCGGGCAGGGCGTATAGGCGGTCCATGGGGAAGTTGAGCGTGCGGGCGAACTCCTGGAGGCGGGGAGGGAGAGCCGCGGGGCGGCGGAGACGATACGCGGAGGCGGACGCGGCGTCAGGGCGATGATCGGGATCACTACCTGCAGTCTAAATCCGGATCCGGATCAGGGAAGAGGTGTGGATCCATGTGGATCCGAGGCCATGCCCCGGCCCCTCGCCTCCCCCGGGACCCAAGGATATGCTCCTCTCCGGCTGGGAAGATCCGGCGCGGCCGCAGGCGCCCCCACGTGCGAGAACATCGCTGCAATGACCCACTCCCTGTACGCGCGCGCGCACATAGTGCCTTGCTGGCCGACGACCTTACACACACACACACACAGGGTGGTTCGGGCGGGTTTCGCGCTAGTACACACTCAGGACAACCCGAGGCACGTCTCATCCTTGCCTCACCAGAAAGAACCCAACATCGCATGTCGGGTCACAAGAACAAAACAGCGAGATGTCCTGGTTCTGCTCATTATCCTGTCTCTTTCTCATCAGTACCCAGCAAGGTGCGGCACACCCCAGACCCAGGGCGCAGGGCGCCCGCCGCGCGCCGTCCCCAGCCAGCCACAGCGAAGACCCCCAAGCCGCGCAGGCACCGCCCAGCCCAGCACCCAACCCCAGCTAGTGGGTTCACGGCCGCGCCGCGCCGGCGCCAGCGCCGCGCCTCACCTGCGCGTTCTGGACGCTGCCGAGCCCCACCGTGATGACCCGCACGCCGGAGGCCTCCAGGGTGGGGCTCACCTAGGGCACCCGCCGCGGCGCAGCAGAGCGGAGGGGAAGGGCGGCGAGGGAGGGGAGGGGAAAACACACACGGTCGCTGACGCCGTGTTAAAGCGCTCCGAACTTAGTGGCTTGTGAGCCGGCCGTTACCCGGTCTGCCGGGTGCCGTACCCCGTACATTCAGGGTGCGGTATCTGCGAGCGGACTGGCCCGTCCCGAGCACCGTGTGGTCCCAGCGGCGGCGGCCAATCGGCCATGGATGGGCACGTTGCATGACATTTCGGGATCAGCCCCAAGGAACACGAGCGACCCTGGCGGCAAGCACCCACGACCCCTCGAGGCCGCACCTTGATAAGCTTCTGGGCGAACTCCCAGGAGGACAGGTCCGCGAAGTGGGTCAGGAAGGGGACGACCGCCTTGACAGTGGGGTAGGGCTGAGAGGCAAGCGAGGGAGCACCGAGTGGGTGTGCGGGGGGCAAAGGGTGGTTGGGTTGACGGTTATTAAGGTTAGGAATGTATCTTTCCAGAAGTTATTTGGAGATCCCGTCCGAGCAGTACTCGAGGATGTGCCGCGTTAGGGCGGGCCTGGAGTGGATAGTCGTTCGTCGCGGGCTGATGACAGCCACTTGTTACGCGCGCGTAACCTTACCTCCCACAAGTTCGTCAGCTCAACCGGATTGCCGCTGCTGGCCTTGTATGCCACCTTGCCCCTGATGCGAGGATGCGCACGTAAAAAACTGCTACTGGTTCTGCAACGCTTTGCAGGACAACTTGCCGCACCTCAGCGCCTCATACTCGGCACTGGCCTGTACAGTCACAGCGGTTCGGCGAACGGGTGCAACACGGGTGCAGCCATTCTTGCGCGCTCCGCGGGTAACAGGAGACCGTGATGACAACAGCATTTCTTGGTTGAGCGGACTGTTGCAGGGTTTTGACAAGCGCACTAATAATTTAGGCTTTTATATTCCGGCTGAAGGTTGACAGAGGTGTAGTTGTTGCTTTTAAAATTTCACGCGGGTTTGGTCGAACCCCGCGACCACCTGCAAGGTGTGGTACGTTTTGACTTCTAGCCTGAAGATTCAAAAACGAAAGCGTATTTCTCGAAAATGTCCAATCACAACTTGAAGCCCTAGACTGTACCGGGAAGAAGTGGTTAACGGTTTCAGTACGGGTATTTCAGCTTTTCACAACCGGCGTTAAGTCTCAAGTAATTCCGCACAATGGCCCACTTTGTTATTCGAAAGCAGATTTTAGAGCAGTGCGGCTTATCTTAAAGATTAATCAGACCCTCGGCTGGTTGGAGTCTTATTGTTGGCGAACCTGTAGTGCACGTTCATAGCTGTGAACCAACAGCGTGCAAGTTGAAAGGACTGGCCTGTTTTTTCCTCGCCGTCCTACCCGGCGTTGGGATTCCGAACAGTCAGTGACTGTCGAGCAACGTAGGATGAGCGCTGGCAGCAGGTAGGGCGGAAGACAGCAATGTGTCGAGAATTGTCAACTGGTTGGGACTGCGGCGTTGTCTTGAGGTTGCGGGTATGCATTTCGGTGGCAGGATGTTGGTGAGCAGCGTGCATGGCGACTTCGATGCTTCCAATAGATCTCCTAGAAGGTCATAGATCGCTTACGATTCCCGAACGCTTGAGGGGACGAACGCTTGTTTCCTGACATGGCTGAGTCCGCGGCACGAACGCAGGTGTTGGGCGAGCCTACCCGCGGATGCGCTTGCGTACATCATCAACGAATGCGGCCTCTGCCAGAACGATGTTGCTGCCATCCGGCTGGTTTGCGTGCACTGGCGAAGCACAACCAACAGCCATTTAAAGTCCCTTGCGCCCGCCTGCACAAGCCTGGAGCAAGTCGCCGGCATCGCGGGACGATTTCCCTTCCTGACAAACTGCGACCTTACCCGCTGCGATACACGGTAGGATCCCGCCTCGACCGGAAGAAGGCGCCGTTCATGTCCCCTTCGCTTCCGTCGCCATTCCTTCACGCGTCGCAGTTCTTCGAGTCGTGCCTCCTTTGCTTCTCCTCATATCATTCAACACCTATTTGTACACCTGCAGAATTGAGTCCAGTCCCACATCTGCATCCCTGCTCCTCCCACACCCTCTGCAGGCTGGTCGGCCACGCGTCCCTGTGCCGCGACGCCTCGGCGCGTCTCTCCACGCTGTTGGCGGCGCTCTCCCGCATGCCCTCCCTCACCTCGCTCCACATCAGCGACACGTTCAGTGAGCGCATGGGCCAGAAGCACTGGGCCTCGCTGGTGTGCGCGCAGGTGCGGACGCGTCCCTTGGACGGACCCAGGTCACCCAGGTCCGGACGCAGGTCAGGGCCCGGACGCCCATCCACTCCGTTAAGGACATTACTACCACACCATTGGGAGTGCAATATTGTTAACGATATGTTTGTTGCTACCACGGCCACGGTTGTTACAAGTTGGGGGCGTCGGTGCGGGCAACGGTTCGAGCCACGGGGGGCGATTGGGGCAGCTGCGCGCTAGGCGTGCGACGTCCTGGCGTTTGGACGTTGATGACGAGCAAGGCCGTGTGCACGCAGGCGTGTAGGTGTACGTTTGCATGCGTACATACGGCTACGGACTTCCCGGTTGCAACGCAAAGCCCTTGCATGTGTTCATGAGTGGATGAATGAACAAAAGCTGTCGAGGACCCCGGAAGGGACCGTCACGGGCCATGTCAGAAGGGACCCGTGGTTGCCCGGGCAAGAAGGGATCGGCATCCAGCATGTTCCATGTGCCCATTTGCCCTATGGGGGATAATCGCCCTGCCGCGCTGCGGGTTGGTGTCGCCCGTTGCAGGCGCTGGTGGACGTGTCGCAGCCCTCGGCGGCCCAGGCCGTGTCGGAGGTGGCCGCGGCCCCAGCCGCCCGGGACGCTCCTGCCAGCGTCGGCGGCAGCGGGTCTTCCGTCACCCCCGCCGCCGCAGCCGCGGCTTCACCCACGTCCACGCCCACGCCCACGGTGGCCACTCTGCCCGCCACGGCCCCCAGCGCGACGGCCGCTGTCGCCCGCGCGGGGCCGGTGGCGATGACGGCGAGCGCCTCCTCCTCGCCTCTGCTGGACCAGGATGCCACCGTGCTGGTCACTGCTGCCGCCACCGCTGCGGCCCTCGCCACAAACAGCGCCGACCCCTCAAGAAGCAGCTCCACGAGCGGCGGAGACGCGCCTGACGTCACCGCGACGACGGTTCCGGAGCTGCTACAGCCACCGACGTGCGGGCCCGAGCACGACCGTAACCCGGGCGACGAGGGAGCGGCTGGTGACCGGCAGCAAACCGATACGGCGACAGTCGCTGGCGGTGCTGATGTTGCCGTTGAGCAGGCCGTAACGGCGGCCGCTTACGGCGCCGCCGCGGCGGCCGCTCCGAGGGAGCCGCTGCTGCCATCTGCGGAGGAGGAGGAGCTGACCCCCGGCGGCGCCTCGTCGCCTCGGCAAGGGGAACTGCCGTCTGGCGTCGAGGTGGAGGCGTCCGCTTCCAAGGTGCTGGCGCCGACTCTCCAATTGTTCGCGCAGGCCGAAGAAGCGGCGGCTGCGCCATCCCCGCCGCCGCCGCCCCCACCTCCGCCACCTCCCCTGGTGCTGTCCGCTGCGGAGTTGGCTGACCCCGGCATTAAGTCTTTCGCTCGGGCCATTTCTCGCCCGGGCGCGACCCACCAGCACGCCTTCTGGCTGCCTGACTGGTGCGGTCGGTTAGCGGGTGAGCAGAGGGGTCAGGCATCCACGTCCGGATGAACACCCCCCCCTTCTAAATATGTGTACCAATTTCCTATTCCCCCCGGGTCTGGATTCTTCTTAAGGTTTTATCGAACCTCCCCCTCCTAGCAAGCGAGCTTTAAGCATCTGCGGGCCGCGGGACGCCACGCAGGAATGGGGACGCGGGAATCCGCACCAGGCAATCATGACACATGCTAGCACACCTGCGAATTCAAGTGGTAATGATGGCAATGCCCAGTCAGAGGCCCCACGGCCACAGGCCGAGCATCCAGGTCCCCTGGAGGGTCTGGGTCCCGCAGAGACCAGCCGTAGCAGTATCGTAGAGATCACGGTGACTTCACCACCGCAGCATCACCATGCCGGTGTGGATGCGATTCGGTGGAGATGCCCACCGCATTCGCTGCGTCACCTGCGGCTGCTGCTGCTCTCGCAGCTGAAGCTGGCGCGCCCCTCGCCCCCCCCCGTGGTGGTGCCCGCGCCCTGCCACCCACCGCAGGCCTCCAAGAGCTCCACATCCGGGGCCGGCAGCGCCCCTCGGCGGGCCTGCCGCCCTGCCTGCTGTGGCTGCACGCGGGCCGCACGGCGCCGCAGCTCACCTCGCTGAGCCTGGTGCGGCTGTCGCTGGTGACCCTGCCGGAGCAGCTGCAGCACCTGACGGCGCTCACCCGGCTGGTGGCGCAGGTAGGGACGCGCGCGGGGGGCGGTGGGTGTGGGACACTGGACCGATGGGTAGATAAGGTCAGTCGGGATGCGGTACAGGGCCGTACAAGCACATTGGTCTCCAGCGACGGTGAGGCGCGCTGGAGGAGAGGCAGGGCAGTTCAAAGGTGACCAATCCCAAAGAGGAGTTGAGTCGTAAATGTCTTGTCGTTTACGTTTTTTACGTTCTTAACGTTATCACGTTATTTACCTGCCGTTAGCTCGGTGGCGTCTTATGATGTCACTGTCGACAGGCGGGTTGAGGGTGTCTCTGTGTCTCTCCCCTTGAGGGAAAGTGGAGGCGTACTGTCGTTCGCCACCGCCGAGGCCATCTTGTGAACCATCAGGGCCGAAGCTGGCGCGCCCCTGGGTCGTTATGCTTCATACCTGTCTCTTTTAGTTTGTGTCTCGCCGTCAACCGAATCGGGCCATGACAGCTCGGGGCCGCAAATTCAGACCTGGGACCCGCCCTTCCGCTCTGCGATCTGGCCGCAGGACTGTTCCCTGTCGCTGATGCCGCGGGGACTGGCGGCGGGGCTGTCGCGGCTGCAGTACATGGACCTGTCCCTCAAGTGGGTGGCGGCTCCCGCACACATCCGGGGTCCCAGGGTTCGTTTCGTTCACCCGCGAGGGGCATATGCGGTGATGGGGATTGGTCACACCGGGGCATTAGATTAAGGGTCAATGGCCCAGGTCAAGGGACCAACAGGGGTCTGGGTGGGGCCCGGTGGGCTGTCTGCGCACCTGCTGACACGTCTGCCTGCCTGCTTGCCTGCCTGCCAGCCTGCCCTCTCCTTCGTTTTACGCCCTGGGTAAGCCCTGAGCAAGGGCTCAGCTGTGCAGCCGTGTCTCGGTCGTGACCGCAACCCCCGGCCCCATTCCACCGCGCCGCGGCCTCGTGTGTCCCCACAGCGGCCTGACGGCGCTGCCTCCTGACTTCACGCAGCTCACCGCCCTGAAGCACCTCGACCTCCAGGTGGGTGGTTGGGAGGAGGCGTCATGGGGGTGCTGCAGCACCTGTCCAGGGGTCAGGAGAGGGTGTTTTGAAGAGGAACCGTTCCCGCCGGGAGGGACCGGTTGCGTGAGTGCAGCGCGTGTCGAGTCGAGGCGTGGCGTGTCGAGTCGAGGCGTGGCGAGGCGTGGCGTGGCGTGGCGTGTCGAGTCGTGGCGTGGCGTGGCGTGTCGCCGATCTGCGTGCGTTGGCAGGCACGGCCGTGTGCGTGATATGCGACGGGCACGGCAGCGCCCAATGTGTGTTGTGACAGATTTGTGTGTATGACATCGTGATCACCATCTCGCGGGGCCCTTAACATCTCGCGGGGCCCTTAACATCTCGCGGGGCCCTTACCATCTCGCCAATCCACCCACAGCCGCACACGCACCGCACGTCGGTTGTTGGGCTCCCTGGTCCCTCGGTACGGTGACCCACATCGGACCCCCCACATCGGACTGAAGATTATGTCGTGTATCGTCATATTGTGTATAGCTCCCTTCCTTTTCCAACATCATTATTACATTGCTGATGTATCCGATGCCGCCCTGGCGGCTCTTCCCGCCCCGCCAAAACCAAACCCCGCAGCGCAACAAGCTGGTGGCACTGCCCCCTGACATCGGACGGCTGTCGTCTGTGACCTGCCTGCTGCTCAACAACAACCAGCTGAGGCAGCTGCCGCCCTCGCTGGCGACGCTGCGCTCCGTGGAGGTGTTGTCGTGCTCGTACAACTGGCTGGGCGGCATGGGGCCCTCGCTGCCGCTCCTCTGCAGCCTGCCGCGGCTCAGGCGCCTGGAGCTGGCCTGTGTCAGCGACGTCAGGTGCAGGCTGGTGCCGCCGCAGGTGGGCAAAGAGGTTGGGCGGTTGCGGCACGGGGAAAATTGAAAAAAGAAATAAACCCGAAAAAACGAACCCGGGCACACCCAGGAATACTCAGCATACTTACGTGGCGAGGTACCTGCATAGCAGTGGAGGGATAGAGACCGCGCGCGTGCGCGCGGCGGCGCGGCCGCGCTGCCGCCGGGCAACAGCAAGCAAAGTGCGGACCCGACCCAACCCGAACAGACTGCGGCTGGGAGCTACTGCATGGGGTTGGGCATGGGGCTGGGCCCGGGGGGGGTTAGGGGATTGGGGCCAGGGGGTGTGTGTTTTGGCGCGTGGCAGGGGGAGAAGGGTGTGTTCAGGCTGGGCTGTGGGGCTGTGGGGGATCCGACCCGAATGCGGGTGAGCGCCCGAGGCCCGATCGTCCACGTGTGGGGGTCGTCCACGTGTGGGGGGAGGGAGGGGTGCGACACATTCTCGCTCCCCGCCGAGAACCCAGGGCAGCGGCTGATGTAGATGCGCACCATCGGAGGATGGGTGCGCGGGGGGTGGATTTTGAAGGATTCGATTGGGGTAAGGGGTATTCCATCGGGGAGGAGATCCGCAGGGAAGAGCGCGGGTCGGATATTGGGCTTCCCCCAAAGTTGTCGTCGGCCTGCGGCAGTGTGCTTTGGTTGCTTCTCAGCGCCAGTGTTGACCCCGGTGGCGGGACGGGTATGGTGTCCACCCAGGATCTGCGCCTGCTGGCGGCCAACCTGACCCACCTGGACCTGGCGGCCAACAACCTCGTGCCGTCGGATGTGCTGGGTGAGTGGACGGAGGGGGTGAGGGAAGGGCGGGAGGGCTTTGCCACACCTTTTCGAACTGCGCTGATCCAGGTCTGACGCGCTCGCTGGTCGTTGTGTCCTGGGGACGCCCTCCCTCGCCCCGCAAACACACCGCATCGCAGGTTTTGGTAAGTATCCGGGCCTGGGCGGTTATGGGTGGGCTTCTCATTAAACACCACATGCGCTGCTGCTTCCCCGCGGCAGGCACGCTGACGTCGGTGCGTTCACTGGTTCTGTCCGACTGCGGTCTGCTGGCGGTGCCGCCCTGGGTGCGGCGCCTGGCCCCCAGTCTGCAGCACCTGGACCTCAGCAACAAGTGAGTGGTGGTGCGGAGGTGGCGACGCGCGGACGTGCGTTGCTGGGAATCGGGCTCAAAGCGAGGCCCCCGCGTCCGCAATGATACGGTTTTGGGTGCGTGGGGGTAAAGTGCGGTGAAGCTGGTGAACGTCGGAATGATGGCGGCCCCGCCGGTCCGTCCCATCTGCGCGCTGCTTCTGGTTCCTGCCATTTTTGTCGCTCCGGTGCCTGGTCGATAGTTCATCGAAATGCCAGCCTGCCTGCGGTCCTCGCTCAAGGATCAAGATAGCCCACCTGCGCCTCGTGCGCCTAACGCCTCTTCTTTACGAACCTTGCGCCTCGTCGGCCGGCGCCCGCTCCTTTCCCTCCCCTCACCTGCCCTCCCCTCCCCTCTGACAGAGCGCAGTTTGAAAATGTCTACCAATTTCCTTTATCCCTCCCCTCGCCTGCTCCTCCTTCTCCTGCCCTCCCCTCGTCCAGCTCCCTGTCGGAGCTGCCTTCCTGGCTGTCCGCCTGCACTCGGCTGCGCTACCTGTCCATCGCGCACAACCGGCTGTCCATCCGGGTGCCGCCCTCGGTGCTGGAGCAGATGCCGCAGCTGGAGGTGGTGGAGTCGGAGTGAGGGCAATGTGGGGCGGGGGCGGGGCAGGCGACCGCTGCTGCTGTTGCTGTTGCCGGAGAGGGCGGCCGGGGAGTGGAAGGTGTCACCTGCAGTGACTGGTGCTGGTGAGGGCGCTGGTGCTGGTGCTGGTGCTGGTGCTGGTGCTGGTGCTGCTATTCAACGGTTGAGGAACGAGGGACGCCGCGGCGGCTGAACGCTGGGGACCTCCACCGCTGCGGCTCCAGAGAGGCGGCGGGTCCCAGAGGCAACCTGCCCTGGGCTGGGGCGGAGCAGGGGCCTGGGCGCGGACGCCCCAGGCGATTCATCATGGGGTTTTATGACCGATATACTACCCGGATTCATTTGGGTTCATTGTTCTGTCACAAGAGAGCAACGCAACCGCCCGATCTCTGTCAGTGGACGCCGCCGGGCCGTCCATCGATTGGAGATCGGAGTCCGAATCAATTGCTGCGCAGGAGTTAAGACTCGATTGCAGGAGGGAGGACCCATGGATTATGGCCGGCGGGCGCCGACTGCTGGGCAAAATGTTTAGCACGTGGATGTGGGAGGTTGAGTTCACTGTTGGCGGTTGAGTTATAAGAACCGTGCGTGTGCACAGTTGGGGGAAACGCCGCGTGGGCATTGCGCGGAAACGGGATGGGTGCGGAGTCGTGTTGAGTTCCAGCTGGGAGGTGTGGGGGTGGCGGCCGGACCATGAGCTAGATCAAAGGAGGTATGGGCGTCCGCCTGTCTGGCTGGCCTCCGAAGCGACCTCCGAAGCGGCCTCCGAATCAGGTTTGGGAGATCCATGGCGCGCAACAAGGGGCGCCTGGTTCAGGGCAGGGGCAGACACAGCCGCGCCACACGGAAGGCGAAGATCAGGTTTGCTGAGCGTGCTTCCCGAAGTTCTTCATCGCCATTTTCCCGCCCGGCGCTGCCGATCGGTAGGGCGTTGCGTGTGTCGACGGTGCAACATGGAAATGGCCGCGGTGGGTGCAGTCCCCGTGCGTATCACTATTTTGGTGTCGGATGATGATGATGATGTTGGGACCTGAACTGCACTGCGGCTGCCACGGTCGAGGTGATGTCCGGAAGTGGAGGGCCTCTGTTGGAGGGCCTGTGCCGGGGTTGGTGGGCTGCGGGTGCTCATGCGAAATCTGTTGTCCGAGTCTGTGGTCCGCTTGTCCTGGGCGGTGGGACGGCTGCGAAAAGGCCCGCAGCGCCCTTGGCGTATATGTGCCCCGATAGTACGCAGTGTGTGCGTTCTGTGTGCGCGTGTTTTTGTGTGTTTTTATGTTTGTGTGGTTCGCGCGTGTCTGATGGCGTGTGTACGGCTGGGTGAGGAAAGGCAGGGTTAGGGTACGTGTTGATCGGACGTTGAATTGATATGACTGGGGGGCATCCAGGGGCCTGCGCGCTGCGGATCCCATGCAGCGTGGCGGGCACACAGCGGGAGGCGAGGAGAGCAGGCGGTTTTGGGGCTGCGGTATCTGGCGACAAAGCAGGTTACACGCCGGTGGTATCGTTCTTTCGTAGACAGGGTTGCTCGCGCGGCATACGGACCGGCCGCTGGCGTTGTGCAGCATTGCCATTGAGAGGTGTGTGGGGGGTGGGGGCATTCTGAAGCAGTTGGCGCAGAACTTGAAGACCTTAGCAAGGCCGAGCACGTTTTGGATAGCAGTCGCAGGTACTCATCATATTCACGCTTCTCAGTAGCATCCAGGCATTTGCTTCTGCGGGTTCGTCTTCCCGAGCCATCGGTTCGCTGGGATGTGGGTCGCGGGCTTGCGTGAGCCTGACCGGCCCGTCATGCGCCGGCTGTGCGAAGCAGACCAGGCCGTCATCGTCATCTGCAGCGGATGTAGCCCCACGCATACGTTGAAATTATCTGGTGTTTGTGTTACTGGTGGTCGCGTTGGTGGTGATATAATGATCCTTCATGGGTTTTTGCAGACCGGCGTTTTATATGTGCACGAGGCGGCTCGTTTTCCTTCTCAGTCGATGGGTTGGTGTGATTCCGCAGGCGGTTGGTGAGGCTGGGCAATAGGGTGGTTAAATTGAAATAAGATGACATGCGGTTGCGCCCGGCAGGTTGTGCTGAAATGGGTGGACACGCCAAGCGTGACGATGAAGGAGACGTGGGTTAGGTCCAGAACAATCCAGCCTCTGACGTGACGTTCGCGTCATTGGGTTTATTGTAGTGTGTGGTATAGGCAGGATGGATGGTCGGCTAAACGCAGGGGTCGAAACCAGCATGCCTGGGCTTCAGACAGGGGGAAAGGCAGGGGGAAAGGCAGGGGCGCTGCATGCAGGGTGGCCGCCGGGGCAGTGGCACCGTAGAGAGGGCCCCCGGGCTGCAGGCATGGAGTGGTTGAGTGGTGCGCTACACAGGATGGCGTTGGGAATCGGCCTGGGTTGGAGGATGAAGGAATGCCGTCGTGGACATGACGGCGGGGAGGGAAGGTTGGGTGGGGATGGGGCCGCCAAGCTGTGGGGAACGCCGAACCCAAACCCGGACCCTTTTTGCGTGAGAAGGTCCGAAAACCCAATTGGCGTGCAAACGCGCACATGGGGGTGCCCCACTGGCTGGGGCATCCCAGCCAGTGTGGGGCTGTGGGTCCGCGTGTTGACCAACTACTGTCGGCGGCCCAAGTGAAAGAGTGTCGGAGCTTACATGGTCGGTCCGGTCTGATTGCAACCCGCGAACGAGCTCACGAGTCTGGCGATTGACACGCCCTTGCTGAAGTCCCTGTGAGAAGGGTCCCGCTGGAAGTTTGAGTTGGATGAGAGGGCGGGGAGCGAAGGGTGAAGAGGTGCTGTCAGACCCGGTTCGGCTCCTGGGTTGCCCGTGCACGAGCAGGACCAGGGCCGCGGTAGGGGATTTGGAGCGTTTCAGTGTTCTTTGGTCTTTACTCTGTTGGAGTTGCCGGTGCACGGGAGTTGATGTCGCCAGTAAGAGAATTTGGGGCTTCCTACAACCCTTTCGCGAACGGTATGGCGACCGATACATGGGAAGGATCCGTCCGCATACATATTTAGTCACGGGTTAATCGGTCGCAGTAAGTCTTTGTAGTCATTGGTTTTATTATTAGGGCTTGGATACGACATTCGTGGTTGCACGCGTGTTGAATGTACACGTTGTCAACAATACAACCTTTGAGACTGCTGCAGCACAGAATAGCGTATGGATAGTTACTTGTAAGCGTGGAGAACTTGTTTGTGACTTCCTTCGCCAACACATCAGACGGCCAAGCTTCTTTGGAAGGACCTCTTTATTGCTCGTTCACCCCGATTACTTCCAGCGCACAGTGGGCATGGAAGTACTCGCACCATACGTCTCTTGGGTTGGGAACATGCTGCATCAAGTGGCACCGGCTCTACACACTGCTGTCAGCACCGCCGCTCCTGTGCTACCTGTTCCTGTTGCTACGCCTGCCCCAATTCCTGTGACGTTGGGCTTGAAAGTTCTGCTGCAGCCCACTGCTGGAGGCGTGATATTCCGGGCCGCAAGGTAAGAGATTGTCCTGATTTTTGTGAATTCTTCCATACCCTACGTCAGTGCCTTTTTAGCTATGGGCCGATGTGCTTGCAGTCATTAGCGTGCTTCGACTGTTGCGACCGATGACGGGAAGTGGTTCTGTCGCTTGCAGCAATACTGTCGCAACCATCTACCCTGTTTATGCAAGCGCGAAAGCCATTGAGTCCAAGAGCACGAGCGACGATGTGCAGGTGCGCTTGCGATTGTAGTCTCTGGCTGTCCAAGGACCCTCTCTTCCTTTGCATGGAAAGGGAGCATCCAGGTTACTCATCAATTTCACTTTGAAAATGCAGTGGTTGACTTACTGGACTTTATACGGCAGCCTCATCATTGCGGAGCACGTCGCTGACCAGGTGACGAACCGGTCTGGTGGGGTTCGTTGCGGGCATGCGGCGGTTTCACCGCTACAAATGTGATGCACCACGATCACGTCTCGGAGCACTGCGCCGCATTTGGGTCCACGACTATCTTATGGACACGAGCAGCGGCGGGTGATCAGGTTTGCACCGGAGCGAAAGCCATGTGGGTCACTCATGTGGGTCACTGCGCATGTCGTACTACATACGTGCGCGAAAGGCGCGCCCGCCGTGTGCCGCTTGCTGTACGCACAGGTGCTGGGCAAAGTGCCGTACTACTACCACATCAAGTTCGCGGGGCTGTTGTGGCTTCAGTTGCCGCAGACCCGAGTAAGTACGGCAGCAAGGTCGTGAGGGTTTCCGGGGACGGCGGGTCCCGCCGGCAGGGAGCACCGCATGCGGCGGCAGAACGGACTCGGAACAGCTTGCGGCGCGAGGTACGATATTCGTTAGAGACGTGCACGCCACGCCGCGTGGCGTTGTGCATCGTCCAGTGGACGTGTTTGTGTTTGTTCACCGTTGAACCCCGCCCTGAACGTCTTGCGGCCGGCACCCGGCGACGCTGTACCCAGGGCGCCACGTACCTGTACAACCGCTTCTATAAGCCGGCGCTGGTCAAGTACGGCCCGCGCATCGATTCGGTTCTGGATAAACTCAAGTCCATCCTGGTCAGTGTTTTCCTGGGTGTGCCGAATTTGGGCGTCATTTGGGGGCCACCGTCTACCCGTTGGCCCCAATTGCCGCCGAACGGGTAGACGGTGGAGGTGCGGCATATACCGGTACATAAAAGGATTCGTTGACAGCTCCTGGTAGGTTGCTGGACAAGACCGTGCTCGCCTAATTACGTAATTAGATGGCCAGATGATGTGCCGTTTCCGTCATCGACAACACATGGTTTTCATCGGATGCGACCGAGCTTGACCGTGTGAGGGTCTCTGTTTGACCGGCGTTTCCGACAAACCATGAACCGCGATTTGGGTCGCACGTCCCTGGGACCGCTACGTAAGGCCGTTGACTTTCCGACCCACTTCACGGCAGCCGCGATCGTACATTCTGGCAACTGCAGCGTTCCTTTCGTTCCCTCCAGCGGCCTTCGAATTGCTAATTGACCGGTATTCGACGGCGCTCTGTTTCCCGCCCGCCCTGGGCGCTGGTCCCATTGGGTCTGTTGCGTGTGAGACCACCGGCATTACACACTCTGGGCCGGGTCGCATTGCAGGTACCTGACCCACAGTGAACCAGACAATGTGCCGCGCAGGCTACGCAGTCAGGGTGGTAAACGTGAACTGGGTCTCTTGATTATCTCTGCATCAGGGGCGGGTCCTTTCTCGTCATCGCGGGGTTCTATGTATGAGTAGCCTCCTGCTGTGCCTGTCAGGCACCGTTGGTGCTTTGTCCCGTTGCGGTTCCCGAGCAGGTTGGTTGGTTATGACATACTGGTGGTTGTACGGCAGGCGATGGTACGTTAGTTTGGGCTGCTATTTGTGTGGCGAGTGAAGCTCGACGTTGTTCTCTTTCTCTCCAAGACCGAAGCGTGAGCTCATTGCCTTGCTTCTGAGCGATAGAGACAGCCAAGGGTCATGTAACGTGACAGGATAACAGGAGGCACCAGTCGTCGTCCCTGAACGGCGAGGTGATGCCTGGCATTCAGCACAGATACTGTCAGCAATGTCAGCAATAATGGCGGTATGTCTCGCTTGCGCGGGCAGGACCCGTTGCAGGTAGGGAATCCGGTGGTAGGCTTTCGCGAGCCTATGCTCCGTGACTCCTCGGCTAGGGCAGCGGATAAACAGGGCTGAGCGAGCAACCAAGGAAGAGAACAACGCCCACCAGTGCCCTCGCCGTGCCTAACCCTCATTGGGGCCTGACATGCCCTTTTCCTTGGGACCCTGGCGTCGTGGCGTCACGCAGGTCACGATTTACGCGACGCACAAGGTGCCTATCGATGCGACGGCGGCATTGCTGCTGGAGCTTCGTAAGCAGGCGGCTGCGGGCATTGCGTGGCTGCTGTCGGATGACCCGGCGAAGAAGACGGGCGACGGCAAGGAGGGCACCGCCAAGGCGCATGCCGCGTGAAGCCGCAGTTCATTAGGACAGTTTAGACTTGAGAGAGCAAGGCTCTGCCTAGCAAATCCAGCACGTTGAGCCCGCCTGGCTCCCTCCGTCGGTGGCAGTCGGTTCTGCTGCAGGATGGCCATATCCGCAGAGTCGCGCGTGGATGGGCGTTTTCCTGGCGGTTAGGGGACCGCTCTGTTGCCCCTTTCGGCATGTGCGGATGTTGGAGCGGCTCAGCCAACCTGACACGACATGGCGCGACGCGGACCTCGGGCATCCCCTTGGGAGCGGAACGCTGTGGGGATTAGTGTGTGACCAAGTTACGTTGAACTGGGCTGACGACCAGGATGCATCTGATTTGGGCAAAGCGCGAGACTGCGCGGTTATCAATGATGTTACAGTGGACCGACACGGGTCATCGTAGCCGGGTTGGGGCGCGTGCATGCACCCTGACTGCCGGCTTAGCTGCGAGCAGTGTGTGACTGTGTGGAGGCAGGAAGGCCAGGGCTTCCGAAGGCGAGGGGTTGCCGCAAGCGTTTTGGATGTCGCGGATGACGGTGAGGGTTTTGATCCGCACCATTTTCGCTTGATGCGGGCAAGCACCGTGAGCACAGGAGAACTGGGGCGCTGAAGAGGGGCAGACAGTGACCGAAAGCCTTGACCATTCGCTGCGGTGAGAACGTGGGATTGATGGGGGATGCGGTGCACACTACACATGGGTTTTGTTTCCTTTGTGTCTTGTCTGGGGTGCGCCCGTCCGGAGCCTGCGTGGTCAAGGATTGGGATGTATCTGAAAACGATATCGCACCAGCATTTCCGTAGTAAGGGCAGGTCGGCAGACTAATCGACGCGGTGGGTACTCGGTCGCGCGATGTGCTTGTAACCTGGCGTCCATCACATGCAGATATCAACCTGAGCAGGCACTGTAGGGCTCATCGATTTGGCTGGGTGGGTTTAATGAATTACTACGCAGTGTCCGAAAGCGGCCTCTGAAAAAATCGTCAGAGCGCGCGCAAATGCACCCTCGGTACAGCCCATGTTACATCGGACGTTCGGAGCTTCGGACCTACCGTATGCGGTTATTATTTGGGCGGGAATTCGAGGTGCCCAAGCCTGGGGGTCTTGACCTCACGGGCGACTGTACCTTTAAGCCCCTTTCAGACCACGAGGCTTATCGCACCTCACCAACGCCCAGGTAACTTCGGAGGAGTGATCTGGAAAATGGCTGTGAACATGGACCCAGGGCCCGAGGCTGTGCGGCAATCCGCGACTATCAGCTGCTCACAACCTGTGCGCGGACTCGCTTGACTATCGGACTCCATTGCACTTTGAAAAGCCGGCCGCGGCGCCGGTCGCGTGCGTGGGAAGATAGCTGGGGTCGTTGAGTCAGGCAGCCGAGGCAGCCAGGTGGGCCGGAGTCAGGGTTCTCGGCGCTTCGTGCAGTTAGAACGGGGTAACGGGGTCTGGATCTACACGGAAAGATGCGCTGTGTTTCCAGAGCTGACAGGTGTCCGTGTTTGTGGACTGACACTGCCAACAGAGTTCGAACATGGATTCTTCAGCACATAACATTGGCCAGCTTGTAGGGCGCTCACCGGCCGTCCCTTACAAGTGTCGACGTGTATATAAAAACACGTCGCACTTGTCGCCCGTTTCAGCTGCTCAATTAATGCACGTTACTTCAATGGTCACTTCTTCTGTCTAGTCGACCTTTCCTGCAAGGCAACTTCCTGTCTTGTCGACCGTTCGCGAGACGGGCAGGGCCACGGCTGGATGATATCGAAGCTTCCCGCGTTTCCGAGGCACACAACAAGTATCTTGGGTACGAGCGGCCCAAAATATCTGCAACAGCTCGCACAATGGTGACTCCTTGCGTTGATTGAAGTGATAACTTTCATCAAATTGTTCCCGATAAGCACATGCGCGTTGTGAGATGTTCAGATTTATGACGTCTCGCGGAAATATCCGTGGGATATTTTGTGTGTACGGCTGGGCACTTTCCGGCTGGGCACTTCTGGTGTGCCCCCACAGCTTTCAACTTTAACGTATATGCTTATCTAAATGATTATATAACCTTGCATCTTGCCAAGTCCATTTCGTGCCTTCCCATTATCTCGCTTTTTCGTCGGCGCTAGTTAGTGAGCAAGCTGCTTTTAGCGCGACGTGGCTAGTGCTCGCAAAAGTGGCGGTACATTGTCGACCTTGGGCCAGCCGCAGTTTCAGAAAGCGTCCCGAGGGCAGTATCGTCGTCATTCGGCTCGTGGCCGGCGTCAGTATGCAGGCGAGTGACGATATCTTCGTTCTGGTGTGCATGAGAACGTTTGCATGCTATTTGTCAAGGCCAATTGGCGGCCGGGGCCCAAGAACAGCGGGCCAATCGACTTGACCCCTTCAGGACGTGTCCTTCAAGGGAATTGCAAACCTTTGCATGAAAGGGTGTTGTTTGTCATGAATTTATCTTACTCACAGCTCCAGCGTAGCTCCGCTCGCGGTTTTGTTGACTGGAAAGGCCCTGGCGCGCTAGATAATTTCGTTCGCGAGGCGGGAGCCCCCCATCCGAGAAGGCTCACGACGCTTAATCTACACGAATAATATCAATTTAAATGTGCAGGGCTCACTCCTTACTTGAGGAGACGCTTGGCGTTTCGGCTTGTGGGAGTTGGTCGGCAACCGGCAACGGGAACCTTCACCAACGCGCGCCGCCGACGCGCGACGGGCATGCAAATCGCGGCATTTTTTGTCGTGGGGATAATTAATAAGAGCGACAGGCCGAGCTGATGCAACGCGACGCCAGTCCGCGGCGCAGCGCCGACCCGGCGACCTCGCAGCAGGGCCTCGCCACGGGTGTAGCTCTACTCGACGGTATCGACCTGGAGGCCGTGGCACAGCTACAAATCCAGCAGCTGCAGCAGCAACAGCAGCAGCAGCAGGCCCTGCTGATTGCGCATTTGGTGCAGGCGCAGACGCAGGCGCCGCGCCGCGAGGGCGATGATGCAGCGACCGCGGCAGCCCGCGCCATCATCACGCTGCTAGGGCCCTCACTGGCTGCCGCGGCGGCCCTGCAGCTGTCTCTGCCGCCCACGCTGCAGCTGCAGTTGCAGCTCCAGCAGCAGCAGCAGCAGCCCGCGCAGCTGCTGCAGCTGCTGCAGGCGCTGCAGCCGGGCAGCAATGCGGCCGCCGAAGGCGCGCCCGCGCCGCAGCAGCGGAGCCCCGCAGTGGAGGCAACGACTCCCGGGGCCTCGGCGGCGGCGGCGGGGTTGGGCAGAGCTGGGAAGTCCGCAGGTGGAAACCCTGTCGTACCGTTGGTGGGCACTTCCAGGTGGGGCCGAGGGAGCGAGGTGACGGGGGGGTTGTCGCGGGGTGGCCGTGGCTCGGTCCTGGGCACGTGTTTCCAAGTTCCATGGCAGGACATGGCAGGCCCAGGCAGGGTAAGAGAGGATGCAGCTCGCCGGAGGGGTAGGGCGGGGCAGGGCAGGGCATTGCTCCAGGGTTAGCGATCAGCTGCGCCCCTGTGCAGCAGCGGAGCAGCCACAAGCCGCCATTCCATTCCCATCTCGTGCTTGGCTCCCTCAGCTCGGTCTTTGACCCTATCCGGTGGTTGTTGGTTGGTTGGGTGTTTTGGTGGTTGCCCACATGTATTGGTTGCCCACATGTAGGGCGGATGGCGGAGTCCCCGGGGTCTCGAGCTCGGACCGGCGGCTGGCCAGTCGGTCGGAGGGCGGCTGGGGCAGCGGCGGCGCCGCCGCTGCCGCCCCCGCGGAGGATACTCGCCCACTGCGCCGCCAGGACGCTGGCAGCGGCGGCGGTGGCGGCGGCGGCGGCGGTAGCAGCAGCGGTGGAAGCGGCGGCGGCAGCAGCAGCGTGCCTAGGAAACGCCAGCGGCACCTGCCGGCATCGGACCCCGGCCGCGCGCTGGAGTTTCAAACCCCACCAGGCGGCCCCTCCACAGGCGGCGGGCAGGGGGTTCTCGATCCTTCCCTGGAGTGCCCTCCACGCCAACATCACCATCACCTCCAACAGCACCCAGTGCAACAGCGGGTGCGATCGCCGCAGGGCCGTCAGCAGCCGCGGCAGCCGCCGCCGCCGCCGCCGCCGCCGCAACTCCCCTCAACCGACAGCGACGGCGACGGCGCCGACTCGCGGCGGCAGCAGCCGCCACCGCAGCCGCCGCAGCAATCGCCATCGCAGCGGTCTCTGCGTGACCCGGATCAGCCAGCGGGCGAGCCGAGATCTCGCCTGCTACTGCCGCGGGATCAGACAGCTACTGCCAGGCTGCAGCTGCCGCCCATTGACGCAGTCCGCGGCGGCGGTGACGGCCCTGCGAGCTGCCAGGTGCCGGGACCCGGACTGCAGCCCACGGGGCCGGGCCCAGGGCCGGGCGCGGCGGCGGGAGCGGGCTCAGCCGCGCTGTCGGCTGCTGCGGCGGCTGCGGCCGCGATATCGGCGGCTTGGCAGGCGACGATGGGGGCGGTGCAGGCGCAGGCGCAGGCGGGCAGTCCGGCCGCGCTGCCCAGCGGCCTGCAAGCGCTCGGCAGCCTGATCAACCCGCTGGGGCTCAACCCGTCGCTCTGGGCGGCGCTGGCGCCCGCCGTAACCGCGGCCGCCAACCCGCAGCAGTCGCATCACCCCCAGCGCCCGCAGCCCCAACAGACACAGCAGCTGTTCCCGCTGGCGCAGCAGCAGCAGGCCGCGATGGCCAACCCGCTGGACCAGCTGGCCAGCCTGCTACTGCCGAGGGCTGTCGTACACGGCAGGGATGACGTGCAGCAGCTGACGGAGTCGCTGGCGCAGGCACGGCAGCAGCAGCAGCAGCAGGTGCCGACGGAGGGTTGCCATCCGCACCTCCGCGCATCCCACCACTCGCACAATCGCGTAATGATGGAGAAGTCCGTCATGGAACAGCAAGCCGCCCAGAGCGGTAGTGGCAGCGGCAGTGGCAGTGGTAGTGGCAGTGGCAGTGGCAGCGGCGGCGACGACATTGCGGTGAGGAGCCGCAGCGCCGCGAGCGGCAGCGGCAGTGGCAGCGCTGTTGCACAACGTTCCAGTCAGGGCAACGCAAGCGGCTGCGACGGCAAAACCGGCGGCAGCGGCGTCGCTGGCGACGGCGGCGGCGGGAAAGCGCTTGACGGCAGCGGGGTACCGGCGGCGCACTTCAGAATGGGTGGCAGCGGCGGCTCGCAACCGTCGGCGCCGCAGAAAATGCGACAGCCTGAAACCGATCAGCCTGACGGCAGCGGTGGTGGAAGCGGCGGCGGAAGCGGTGGCGGAAGCGGTGGCGGAAGCGGCGGCGGAAGCGGCGGCGGAGCCGCGAAGCTGCACACCCCGGGATCCGCGTCCATCCTTCGGCCCCGGCCCCGGCCGCCCGGCCTCGGCGCCACTTGGCTGCGGCCGTTGGAGGTGTACGGCATACTGAAGCACCCGCAGTCAGAGCCGCAACTTCAGCCCCCGCCAGAGCTCGTGCCCAGCACCACGGGCGCCTTCAGTGCAGCCATCATGGGGGCCGAGGATGCGCGCGGCGACACCGACGCGGACGGCGACGGCGACAGCTTCATGCGCGACGGCGGGGCGCCGACGCAGGCGCCGAAGCCGACGCCGCTGTCGGCGGCGGCGCCACTGGTCAAGGCGGAGGAGGAGGACGACGGCGCCATGGAGGTGGAGGCTTCCACCCCTCCAGCAGTAACCCAAGGGCAGGAGATGGGTCCCGCCGGCGGCGCCGCTGCCCTGAACCGTCCCACGCAGCCGACGTGTCCGCCAGAAACCGCACCCGCCCACTCGCGTGGCGCTGCCCCCGCCAAGCATGCCTCCAGCCTGGAGCCGCAGGCTTCGGGCCGCCTGTCGCTGGTACGACTGGTACGACCAGAGCGCGGCGACGGACCGGCGGCGGCAGGGGGCCCGGCGGCGTCGAATGCGCCGGCGGCGGCGGGCCCCCTTCGCGAACGGGGCAGCGGGGCCGACGGAGGTGGGGCGGCGCCTCCGTCAGACCAGCTGCTGCCGACTGCAGCAGGCGGCCAGAAGCGCGGCCATGCGGAGGCGGTTTGGCGGCAGTCCGCCGCATGGGGCAGCCCCCTCCGCGGCGGCGGCGGCGGCGGCGGCTGTGGCGGCTACGGCGGCGGCGAGGAGGGCCGCCCGGACGGCCCCAAGCTCCGCCATCTGACCTCGGTGTCCCCAGCGGGGCAGCGGCAGCTGCTCCCCAGCAGTGGCAGCGGCACCAAGTCGACGGGGGCAGCGGAGGCGGCGGAGGCGCCGGTCCTGACTTCTAGCGTCGCTGCCGACGCCGCCGACGCCGACGCCGCCAACCCCGCCGTGGATCCAAACCGGTCCGATGACAACCAGCTGCAGCAGCACCACCACCATCACCACCACCATCACCACCACCATCACCTTCAGCAGCGGTCACCACAGCAGTCACCGCAGCAGTCGCCATCGCCAGAGCAGAACTGGTTTCATCAGGAACACCAGCAGCAGCAGCAGCAGCTTCATCATCATCAGCAGCAGCAGCAGCAGCCGGGCGGTTCCGAAGCATCTAGGGGCCCCCACCGCCGACGCCACTACCACCATCACCACCACCACCACCGCCGCCCCGGCCACCCGCACAACCTTCAATCAAGCCTGGCGCCCGATTTGGCAGACCTGCAGCTCCAGGGGGGTCGTACGGAGGACCGTACTACAGCAATGCCGCAGGGCGGGCTGCCGGAGGTGAAGCTGGAGGAAGGTGAGGCGGAGGCGGCAGACCCATACGACGTCGAGAACGCCGCGGCGGGTCCAGCAGCCGTGGCGGCGTCGGCGGCGCAGCCGCCGCGTACGACGCGGCCCGCTGGTGCAGTGACTCGAAGCGCGTCGCGGCTGCTGCTGCCGGGTACGACAGATCGGGATGGTTGTTGCGTAGACGAGCATATGCAGGAACAGGAGGGCAGCCGCAGCAGCCATTGCAGCGACACCGAGGGCGGCGCGGCGGAGGGCGCCGGCAGCGGTGGCGGCGGCAGCGGCGGCGGCAGCGCGGGCGGCGACGCCAGTGGCGGCGACGGCGACGGCGATGCTGACGGCGGCGGCAGCGGCGGCGATGGCAGCGGTGGCGGCAGCGGCAGCGGCGGCAACGGCAGCGGCCAGAGCCGTGTCACAGCGGGGGTGGGAGCCAGCGGCACCGTTGGCGGCGGCGGCGGCGGCGGTGGGACGGTTGTACCGCAGAAGCTAGCAACCGCGTCTCGATTGAAACCTTCCGCCGCAGACGCAGTAGCAGCGGTCACACTGTCTCTCATGGTACGGCCGTACGGAAGCCCCCAAGGCCCCTTGTTGGACCGAGTCGGATCGCGGCTGGAGGCTGTAGCAGTCCCAGGTGGCGGCGGTAGCTTCGGCGGCGGCGCGGGCGGGCAGCTCCGCCCGGTAGCATCCGTCGCCGACTTCGCCGCTGGGGACACCGCCACCACCACCACAGCCACCGCCGTACAGTTAACAAGTGAGTACGACGGGGAGGATGCCGCGGGACAGGGACTGCCGGCGGCGAGACCTGTGGGACTGGCAGCGCCCGCCCGACAGCAAGCCAGTGCTGGCGGCGGCGCCGCCGCTGCTGGCGGCGACGCATTCGAGCCCAGGGCTCAGACTGTACACCTGGCTGCGATGGCTGCAGCTGACAATGACGTCTTGAGGCCAGGTGCTGTTGTCTTGGCGGCGGCAGCAGAGGCCGGCGCCGCCCGCCGTAGCGGCGGCGGTGACCTCACGAGCATGGATCAATGCGGCGGCAGCGAAAGCCCCGCCGATGTCGCCGCGCAATGGCGCCATCGCAGCGGTGAGGCCGGCGGCGGCGGCGCCGCCACCGCCGGCGCCGCCACCGGCACCGCCGGCGGCAGCATAGGCACCGCCAGCGGCATCGTCGGCCCAGGCGGCGCCGGCGGCTCAGCCACCGACGGAGACGCCGGCGGCGGCGGCGCCGCGGCAGGCGGCGGCGGCGGCGGCGCGCGCATCGTCAGACGGCCGCGAATGCTGTGGACGCACGAGCTCCACTGTCGGTTCATGACGGTTGTGGCACAGTTGGGCGTTGAGACTGCCGTACCGAAGAACATCCTGCAGCTGATGGCGGTTGACGGCATGACGCGCGAGAACGTCGCCAGCCACCTCCAGAAGTACCGCCTGTACCTGCGCCGCCTGGCGGGCGTGCCGGCCAACAGTCCCATCCCGCCCCATCTAATCGACAACGTCCAGGTCCAGGCCATGCGGGCCCACATGATCAAGCACCAGCAGCAGCTCCATCAGGCCGCGACGCTCCAGGTGATGCAGGCGCTGCGGCCCGAGCTCTCCAGCGGCGGCGGCGCCGCCGCGGCGGCGACGGCGGCGGCACCGGCACCGGCACCGGCGGCAGCGCCGCCGCCGCCGCCGATGCCGCCAGGAACGGCCGCAGCGCTCGCGCTGTCCGGTCAGGCCGCCACGCCCATCTCGCTGCAGTCGTTGCAGCGGGCGACGTCGCAGGCTCAGACGCAGCTACAGCTACAGCCTGCAGCACTTGGCGGCGCTGCTGGCGGAGGAGTCAACCTGGGCCTGCTGACCGGGATACAGCAGCTAGGTCTGGGGCTGGGGCTGTCGCCGCAGCTGCAGCTGCAGCTACAGCTCGCGGCGCTGCAAGGAGGCCCCGCGGCGGCTCTCGCCGCCGCCGCCGCCGCTGCCGCCGCCGCGAATGAAGGCGCGGGCCCGGCGGCGGCGCCCGGGCCGCCGCCGCCGCCGCAGCCGCAGCCGCCTGGCTCGGGGAACGACGGCGGCAGCGCCCTCACCTCACTGGGCGCTGCGCACGTCGACGCCTCGTCGACTGGGCTGACTGGTAGCTTGGGCAGCTTGCAACAGCAGGCCAACCAGCAGCAGCAGCAGCAGCTGGCGCAACAACACCCTGCAGGTCAACGGGCAATGGCCGCGGCCGCTGGCCTGGGGGGGCTGCTGTCCGCTCGGGGTGCGACGGCGACGGGCGGTGACAGCGGTGGTGGTGCGGCAGCGGGTGCGCTTCTGCTGTCTGGGACCAGCGCCGGGGCGGTGGCGGCGGCGGCAGCGGCGGTGGGGCAAGACGTGTTGTCCATGGGGGATGCGACCCACACGCTGACGAACGGGACCGGCAGTGGGTTGTCGGCTGCGGGCCTGCTCACCCTGGGCGGGGTCCAGCCGCTGCCACAGCAGCAGCAACAGCAGCAGCAGCAGCAGCAGGCGTCGGCGCTGGCGGTCTCCTGGCAGGCGCAGCTGCAGCAGTGGCAGGCGCAGCAGCAGCTGGCAGCGCTGGCGGCGCTTGCGCAGAGCCAGCAGCAACAGCAACAGCAACAGCAGCTGCTGATGCAGCTGCAGCAGCAACAGCAGTGGCAGCAGCTGCAGCACTGGCAGGCGCAGCAGCAGCTGGTGCAAGGGTTGGCCGCACTGCAGCAGCAGCAGCAGCATCTGGGGGGCCCGTCGGGTTCCTTGGTGCTGCTGCCGCAGCTGCCCTCAGACCAAGACCTGTCTGAGGGTGCGACGATGGTTCAAGCGGGCCAACAGCTGCCACAGCTGCACTCGGCGGAAAGTCATCCGCCGCCGCAGCAGCACCAACAGCAGCCCCAACAGCAGCAGCAGCAGGACCAGCCGCCGCTGCAGCAGCCCTCCCTGACGCTGTCTCAGACCGAATCGCAGCAGCAGCAGCAGCAGCAGCAGCAGCAGCAGCAGCCCCAACGGCAGCAACCCCAACAGCAGCAGCAGCCCGAGCATCCGCCGCACGACCGCGCGTCTGGGATGATGCAGCAACAGCAACAGCAGCAGCTCCAGCCACGGCTCAGCCTCGCCGGCGGCGCGGACGAGAGGGCCGGGGGGCTCGCCTGCCAACAGCCTGGGCAGGTCGGTGGACTCGGCATGCCGTACGGATTGTACGGATGCGGTCTGGACGGTCTGGGCGCTTCAGCCGTACCGCAATACGCTGCCCCCGGCGGTCTAGGCCTCAACGGCGCAGGGCTGGGGTCTTTCGGTCTGGTGGCTGGTGGGCTCGGGGCGTGTTGCGGCAGCGCAGGTGAGGCAGGGACCGGAGGAGGTGTCGTACAGTATGGCGCGGCAGCGGGTAACGACCAGGCGTCTGCTTTGCAGCAGCTGTATGCGGCGCAGCAGCAGCAGCAGCAACAGCAGCAGCTGCAGCTACAGCAGCAACAGCAACAGCAGCTGCAGCATGCGAGCTACCTGCAACACCTGCAGCAGCAAGCACAGGCCGCAGGCGGCCTAGGGCCCCCGGGGGGGTCCCTGGCCGGTGCAGTGCTTGCGCCCTTCGCCTCCGGTGCAGGTGCAGTGCAGGGGTTGACAGGCGTGAGTACCCCGCTGCTGTCCGGCCTGGGGACTCCCATCTCCACCCTGCAGCAACAGCAGCAGCAGCAGCAGCAGCAGCAGCAGCAGCAGGAACAGCATCTGCAGCTACTGCAGCAACAACAACAGCAACAACAACAGCAGCAGCAACAGCAGCAACAACAGCAGCAGCAACAGCAAATGGTGAGGGATAGCCCGGGCTGGGGTATAGGCGGACTAGGTGCTGTGGCGCCGCAGTCGCATTTCATGTTGGGCTCCCCGGGGCTCGGCGGCGGCGCTGGAGGCGGCGGCGCAGGCGGCGGCGGCGGCATCATGCCGTACTCGTACGGATTCCAGAGCACGACAGCCTGGGGTCCATCCACCGCGCCGTCCTCCTTGCTGCTGCCGTACCAAATGACGCTGCCCACGGGACCCGACGCCGCGGGTTCTGGGTTCAAACCCGACTTTTGCCAGCTTCAAGAGCAGCACCAGCACCAGCTCCCTCCTCACGCTCAAGACGCCGCGGCAGAGCACCCCTTGCTGGCCCAAGCCCTGGGGCGCGGGGGCAGCGAGCGCGGCCTCGTCGACGGCAGCGCGGCCGGGACCGACCTGCCCCGGCAATCCCAGGGTCTGTTCGGCGGGGGTAAGGGTACCAGCCGGGCGGGCCCGCAAGACGCCGATGCCGGCGGCGGGGGCGCCGCCGCCGCCGCCGCGATCCCCGTGCTGCCTGGCGGGAACTCCGCCAGCGGCAGCGACTGCGGACTCGGCACCAGCTGCTGCCACCCACACGAGTCCTTTAGCAGCGGCTCCCTGGAGTACCAGCTGCCTCACCTGGTGCAGCTCTTCCAACAGGTCCCCCAGGAGCGGCTGTAGCACCATCCATGGCTACAGCCGGTAGCACGGTAGCATGGGCTGTAGCACTTGACGCCGGTGCGGCTGCCGCCGCTGTTGCTGCTGCTGTGATGTGCGCACGTTGGTAGTAGTAGTCGCGACTGCCGGGCGCGGCGGGGCCCGGCTTGCGGGGCTCCTGCAGGCGCCGTGAGAGAGAGAGAGTGGTCCTGGCCGGGATGCCGGGGCATCGGAGGCACGCACACAGAGCCACGCCACAGAGCCACGCCACAGAGTTGGTAGAAATGCAGCCCTGCGCCGACGGCTGACCAGAGGGCGCGGGAGTGGGAGTTGGCGTGGGCTCGGGCGCGCATTCGCGTCACCAGTAAGGGGCCCCGGCGCAGGCACAGGGCGGGGCCGCGGGTCGCGGGTTGCTGCGGGTTGGCAGAGGGCGTTGGGCCTCACTCACTCACGCACTGCTGCTGCTTGTGGTGGTGGGGGGGGTCATCTGATGGGCAGACGGCGCGGGCGCAAGGTGGCGGGGGGAGGAGGGTGGGTTGTAGGTTTCCCTCTCGAGCCAGGAGAGGGGCGGGCTGCTTGTTGGGTGACACCGCACGGGCAGGGCATCCACGGAGTCCAGTGTCAGCGCCCGAGGCAGAGCCTTCCTGCCGCTGCGCAACCGTTCCGTTACCGATCATCGGATATTTTATCGCAGGGCGGTGTCGGTCGGTCACCCGGCCGACCACCTGCGGCTGTCCTGCGGGTGTGTGTTCTCAGATACGAGACCCGCCCGACCCGGGTGTATGCGTCCTGCGTCCTGCGGGTCGGTCTGCATGCTGGGCTGGGTTGTGAGTGCTGCCGGCCGGTGCTGAGGGAGGAGAGAGGCGGGGCAGGGCGCAGGGTGCAGGGCGAGAGTGAGGAAGCGCGTGCGGAGGGAGCCCTAGGGGCCTAGGGCCGAGCGCCGCCTTCGGAGCTCCAGGGTGGACGGCCCCAGACCCCTGATGGTATGGCCTATGGCGTCTTGCATTGTCCTGCGGGCCGCAGCGACCGATGCAGGGATGGACACGGGGTCGACTCGGCTCGGACCTGCCACGGGCGCCGGCACACATGTACCAGGGCGCGGCTGAGGCTGGAGGGCCTGTACGGACAACCGGTGACCTGAGGTGCCTATGTGTGGGTTACTCAGGCAGGCAGGTGCCTATGTGTGAATAATGAGAAGCCCACCCATAACCGCCTAATGTGTGTGTGTGCGTGTGTGTGTGTGTGTGTGTGTGTGGTAAAGGTAACTGAGCTGGGTGCCCTGTGTGTCGGTGTGGCAGTGTGCGAGCAGTGGGGGGGACAGTGGAGGGGACAGTATCGGCTACAGTACATGTGCAGCCACGCCGAGGTCCGGGAGCCCACCGGCGGAGTCGCTTGCAGGTGTGGCTGGTGTGGGCGTGGATATGCGTGGTGGTGTGGGTGGTGGTGAGCTTGGTACGGAGGCGATGTGAGCGCGCCCCAGGTTCCATTTCGTTACGTTGTTGGTCGGGTCTGCAGTTTGGATCCCTCGTACTGCTGCAGTTTTGACTTTTCGGGGAGTGTGTGCTGCATGGCGGATCGGAGGAGAAGAGGGGAAGGAGTGCTCCTCGGTGCGGGAGGACTGAGGCGGGAGAGGGGGGCGCGAGTGGAAGAACAGTCGAGGAGCGGACGCACGCACCATGCCCGGTACGGCACGGTATGGTACGGCACGCATACACAACGTCAGTGCCGCCCCGTGTGTCCGTGCGCCGGGGGGGGGAGTGGTCGGAAGAAGCGGCACCCTGTCGGGCTTTGCATATCTACACTTCTACAGGGAGGGTATCGAGCCATGACGTCATCAATGCATCTGTGGGTGCTGCGCGGCGGTGTCGGGCGGGTCAGGACTCGTTTGTTTAGTTTCAGACCGTTGGGAGTTGGGAAGAACCCTTCGGTCGGCTGGGTGGGAGTTCCGGGTTGCGGTTCGGCGGGGAGGTGACGGGCAGGTGGGTGCGGATTCTATCCAGCCTGCGGGACGGGACCTTCTTTCTGATGAGGCGCTGGCACTCGGACAGAACAGGCGTGAGCAGTAGCATACGGTACCTGAGTCTCGGGGAAGAGGTACGGCAAAATCATACACGAGGGAGGGCGGGGTGTGTGTGAGCGGCGCGGGTCTTGAGCCGGGGACCGGCCGGGCACTGCTGGAATGATGCATTGGCCGTCCAAGATGTGGTCGGTGGGGAGCGAGGGAGCGGGCGCGGGGTTTCCGGCCCCTGCGGCGGCGGCGGCGGCGGCGCGGTGCGGACGATTTCAATCGGAGGGGAGAGCGAGTCAGAGGGTTCGCCGCGGCGGTGTGCGCGTCAAGCCGAGGTGTTCCTCCACCAACAGATGCCAGCTTGCCAGGCCAACCCAGAGTCCGTGCTGCACCACCCCCATGTCTTTCTTGGCGGGCGGGCGGGCCGGGGGGTTATTTTGTGTACTCCTGAGCTTGGAGTGCGGAGGGGCACTACACGCGAGAACGCATACCGTCGGGGTTTCGCATGCCACTGCGGGAACCATGGGTCGGTCGGCGCCACGGCTTGACCGCCGGGGGGGTCCCGGCGCCGCCCGGCCCCCGCTGGTGGCTGGGCGCGGCCCGGCGCGGCTCGTGGGAGACGTCGGGGTGCCTCGCGTGTGTGAAGTTGTTTTCCGGCAACCGCATTGCAATCAATCCCAGCGCTGCCGTACGGCACTCACTGCGTACGGCACGTCAAGATTGCCTGAGAGTGTTGAGGTGCATTAGGCACTGGACGTTTGCGGAGTCCCCGTAAGGTTAGAAGAGAGTGGGGAGGTCGTGGCGAGATCGTGACTCCCGAATCATCCACGGGTGCCTTAGCGAGAGAAGTGCTTAGTACCTGCCGTTGTCAGTTATCCGTTTTCCGTTATATCGAGAGGCCCAAGGTTACCACAGCGGATTTTAATATCCTCAAGGGCGTCGTTTTGGTGGTCCGTTGGAGTGGAAGTGAGAGAGCGCCCCGCTGATTCCCCGATGATGTCGCGTGTCGTGTCTGGTTTGCAGTGGATTTCGTCAAGGTCAGTGTGGATCCGTGCTGGTTGTTTCGTTTATTTTGTTGACCTGCCTTTCGCCTGGTGTCAGGGTTGGCCGGTTTCTTCAACCCTCCTTCGGCGTGCCCGGCTACCCATTCCCCTCCCCCCCGCCCCCGACCTGGGGCCGCGGGAGATGGACTCCGCTCCCTGGGTCGTCGTACATGTGTAGTACGACATGGGTTTGGGCTGCCATGGCACCTGCCCGCATCCGCCGAGCGGCGATGGCGGTAGTACGACTATCGGGTGAGGGTAAAACCGTACACTTGAACGGATGTACGGACTCGAGCCGTGTCGGAGACTCCCACTGGCGCCGTGGGTCGAAGCTGGGAGGCGACCTAGCCCGGGCACGGTGACTCGTGTCATCGCCGCCGGTGAGCCAGAGCCCCCCGGGGTGGCAGGCGGGTGTGTGAGCCTGGACTCCAGGGTACGGATCGCATTGTGTGGTCGCGGCTGAGCGCCCGTCCACGTAATATCTCCGCCGCATGCGTATTATTGCGGCGGAAAATCTTAACTAGTAGTAGAGTGGTAAGCGTTGCAGTGTGGTAAGTGCGGTCCAGCTGTACGGCATGAGGGTACGCTGCGGTCGCTTCGTTTCGCCGAGCTACTGTAGCGCCGAGCGGGTGGTTGGCTGGGACGGGGTGTTGTGGGCCCCTCCCTCATCCGCGAGCGGCTACAGGTGGCGGCGGCGCTTCTGCCGCCGCAGCACTGTCCCTCTCTTCACCGCGGCGCTGGTCAGTCTCCTGTGGTTGATTGCGAATGGGTGGTCCCCCTTGCCTTCCTATATCCGGAGGGTCATACGGGCCCCCGGGTCGCGCGTGTTTTGCTGTTGTTGACGCGTGTCGTTGGGTTTTGGCGGGCAGGGAAGCAGCGGCTCCAACGACCCGCCTTCCGCCCCTGAGCTCTCGTGATGCATGAGAGCACGTGGAGGATGGCCGCAATGCGCGGATGGGCCCGCAACCCTTTCGAGGTGCGGAGACCGTGCAGGGTGCGATTGGGGCGGAGGCCGTGTGGGGTCCTCTCGTGCTGGGCTGGTTGGTTGTTCTTGAGCGTCTGACACGGTTTGGTTTCGAGTCACATTTCGTGGTTTGTTTCTTTCGTTTCTTTATTGACCGCGCATGGCCACCTTCGACCCAGGGGCTCTCGCTCGCCGCGTCGCCGTGCCTCCGCCGCTGCAGCTCGCCGCCGGTCTTGGAGTTGTTATCCAGCGTACAGACGGGCGCGCGGCGGTGTTCATTTGGTTTGCCGGCAGCGCGGACGATGTTAGCTGCGGAAAGAGTGAGCTCGGCCATGTCAGGGACATGCTTTGCCAGACATGCATGTGCGCATGGGGCGTATGCCGCGCCAGGGGCGGCCTTGTCACAGTCCATGGAGGCAAGGGAGGCCATAACAATAATGTGTAAGCCGGCTGCGATGGGAACAGTTGACGGCATCACAGTGACCGTTACACGGGTGAGGCAGCACCGTGCCGCCGCCTCGGCGGCTCCACAGCTGCCACCCACTGGTGCGGCCTCACAGCGCCCGGTCCATTTCGGGCATTGCCTAAGAAATACTCAAACCGTGGAAAAATCGTAAATGAGCGCTGCCGATTGGTGCGGCTGCAAGGCTCAGTCCGTGATGCGCCTGCCTCTCTTCGCGGAGTGAAGCAGCAGTCCCGCCTCCTTGGCAGAAAGCCGTTCCGTTCCTACAGCAGGCTGGGCAGACCGTCTGCCAGACCTGGCCAACGCCCCGGCAGCCTTGGTCAGGACCAAGTGTCCTGGTCCCAACCCGCCCGTGCGTGACGGCACCCGTGGGGACATCCGCGCCACACGCCACAATGCCAGACGAAGACGGGAAGAGCCATGTAGATAGGGCCAAGTGGAACGCCTGCCGGTCAGCCATGCTCTCCTCGATCCATCATGCGCACGGGGGGTGGCACCTCGCTCACGCGCCTGTGGCTAGCGGTGCGTGAAGCGATCAGGCCTCACGTCCTCCCACCGAGAACGTGGGTGCATGGCTCACATCAGTGGGTCAAACCTTTGGAGTCAGTGGCGGTGGCTACCATCGCTCCTCCCTAGCCGGCCGTCAGCTTCAGCACTGTTCTGAACTTCCCAACCAGAATGTCGAGTGTCCGACAGGCCCCCTCCCGCGCACTTGACCTCCCTTGCACTGCACATCCCCCCAGGCGTGCTCACAGTACATCTTGGGGTCCGCAACCCTTCCTTGAGAGGCCTTCCGGGTGCTGCCAACCCAGGTCGGGGCTTGCGAGCGCCCTGACCGAGACATGCCGAGATGCATCCATCGCCCGCGGGGCGCTCTACACGATTCCGGGCCCGCTGCACGGGCAGCCCGGGCGCCAGGTCCGAGCGTACTGGTCACGTAGCGTCGTCACGCTTCACGATACCGCACCGGAGTTCGAGCGCACCGTCCTGCAATGCGTGCTGCGCCCAACACGCAGCCCGCAGTGCGCGCCTCCGCTCAGTAAAGGGAATCGTGTTGCAGGCTCCTGAATGTATTCCTAGTGCTTCTTAGCCGCCTTTCCTTGGTGGTTGCGGTCACGGTTCTGCGAGTGCTGGGCGCGAAAGCTGCAGACGACAGTTTCGCCCCTGCCGGGGGACACAACGCACACATCCACATCCACAGACACATACACTCCACACACACGTACACACACCGGTCGCGTTGGACACGTCTACCGTACCACCGCGACCACACGTCTCTACACGGCGATGCGGAAGCTCGCGCGCCTTGGAATATCTGCGCGACGTGAGCCATCCCGCATGTGCCCCTACGGCCCGTCAGGCTCTGCAGCCGACGCGCACCAACACGTGCGTGTGCCTCCACGCACAGGTCCCACGCGCCCAAGCTTGGAGGGATCACACACATGGCCAGATGACCCACATCGCCACATGGCTCGTGGGATCCTCACGGGTCGTCTGGGATGCATGCACGTGGTCGTGAAACCACCACGGGTAACCTTCAACAGCACAGCCATGCGCAGCAGCGCGCGGTCCCCAGTGCGGTGTGCGCCCAGCAGTGCGCAGCCGTGTGGGGACATGTGATCGGCTCAAGACCGCAGGCCCCGGCGAGGAGACTTCTGGCTGTCGCCAGTAACCCGCGCTGGGGTCCGATATAATCTGGTCCATGCAACGGCCCCCGGGGTGACAGCTCGCCGCCGGGCGTGATCCCGACGTGCCGTCGGTCCGAAGCGGAGCGCAGTGGTGCAGTGCCTCCGTGACATGGTAAGGCAAGGAAAACGGGCCAAAAAATGAGAGGGCCGCTCGTGCGCCTGTGTGTCCTCAGCTCCTCATGGTATAGTCCGATTACCGGTTACGGTCACAGTTCGACCGGCAAGACGCAAGCGCTTGGGCCAGCGCCGACGTCACGAGGCGCTCTCCGCGTCCTCTCATATATCCTCCTCTCAAGGTGTGATGCAGGTCTCGTCCGTGAAGGATAGCGCCGCCGCGCGCTGCCTCCCCTAGCGTGTACACGGCAGCACCTCAGCGCAGCCTTAGCCGGCCCGCCAATGACTCATGCAGCAGCCTGTTGTTGTTGCAGCTGCGCAACGAGCCGCAGGCAGCCGGCCCGCTGCTGCGCGTCGATGCTATCGATGCGCAGCGTCAGCACGTCCCCGACGCCCGCCTGCCGCCGGATGAGGTAGGAACGGAGGCCCTGCAGCTCCCAGTCGCCGGACCCCTGCGCCCCCGCTACCGCACCACTCCCAGCTCCAGCGCCGGCCCCAGCCCCAACGCCGCCGGCTGCGTTGGTGCACGCAACCATCACACCGCTGTATTGCGCGCCGCTCTCCACCACGACCTCCACCACCAACCTTTCCGGCAGCTGGTTCGTCTCGCCGGTTTCCAACTCCGCCGCGGCCTGCTGATCTTGCGGCTGGGGCAGCTCCTGCGCGCCGTCTCCACTGCCGTCACCACCGGTCGTCGGGCTGTCCCGCCCCCTTGGGGCCAGCAGCAGCTTCCCCATCAGGGCGCGGGTGGCCGGTGCCAGGGACAGCGCCACCCGGTCCATGAGCAGGTCGTGTGAGGTCAGCGTCTTCCGCGCCACCATCTGCCAGGACTCGGGCCGCGGGCGCTTGCACCTGGGCGCGTCGGCTGGGAGTCCAGGCGCCTCGCGCGCAATGGACAAACTGGACTTGGCGCGCGCTCCGCCGCCACATACCGCTTCCTCAGCCTCTGGCAATACCTGCGAGTGCCGCCGCGGCACAGACGCGTCAGCCGCCTGCCCGCAGTCTGCCATCTCCGTGTCCGTAGTCGCGGCGTCGTCGAGAGTCTGATGGGCCTGATTTGCTAGGGCCATCCGTGACGACGAACCCACGCCCAAGGCCAGGGCGCGCTCCTGCGCGGAGCAGCCGCCGTGCGGTGTCGTCCGCGAAGCCATCGGTGCGGCGCCTGCAACGTCCCCGGCGGGGATGGAGCCGGAGCTCGGTGGCTTAACGCGTTGCGCATCCTCGGGCGGCTGCGCGGGCGGCGCGCCCGCAGCGTGCAGTTGGGGGGACCATGTGCGGAAGACACCGAGCAGCCGCCGCAGCGAGTAGTTGGACGCCGCAACGGAGAGCAGTAGCTCTTCCCAGGTGGGTTCTGCCGCTGCGTGAGCCGGTTGCCGCTGGTCCGCGTCCTTTCGCTGGGCGACCTCGCCCACCTGCAGCTGTCGTTGCAGCAGCTGCTGCTGGTCGCCCTGCTGCAGGGGTCGCGGTTGCTGTGATTGGCTGTCAGCGCCAGCCATGCCGCCCCATGATGCGACGAGCCGCTGGGCACTTGCTTGGCTGCCCTGCAGGAGGAGCAGCCGCCGAACAAAGCCCAAGTTCACCTGAGGGACGGCCGCGGGTCCGCCTGGTCCGCCGGCGTGAAGCTGCTGCAGCGGCTGCGGGTTCGGCGGCGGCTGCAGTGGCGGGTGTGGCACGTGGTATTGGTGGACGGATTGAGGCGGCGGCGGCTGCCGATGTCCGGCCGGCGTGGTGCGTGCGGGTCCGCTGCTGCCGCATCCGTCCCAATCCAGTGACTCATGACACTGCAGCTCCTGGGGTCCATTCCCATACACCGTCAGCTGGTCTTGCGCTGGTGCTGCTACCATAGCGGGCCCACACGGCCCGGTTCGTTGCGGTTGACGGGCACTAAAATGGTGTTCAAGCTGAGCACCGGACATCGAGCAGCTCGCCGCGGTCCCGAGCCCCGCCGAATACGGCGCAGGGGAGCCATGATGTGGCTGCATGTCGGTGGGCAGGCCGCCGGGGAGATATCCGTAGGCTGGATAGCTATGAGCGGCGGTGGCGGCGGCCGCAGCGCAGGGTACGGTGAACAAATCCTTCCCCAGGGGACTGCTGCGCGGCAGGGCGTAGCACCCCGATAGAGTGATCGGCCAGTTGGCGCCGGCGGCGTGCGCGCCACTGGATAGCCCCGAAGAGCTCGGCAGCGGCGACTCGGGACCAGTGCGCACGCTCAGCGGGTGCAGCTTGCCAGCCATGGCGCAGAGGCGCGCCTCGAAGCGCAGCCGAAGCCGTGTCGCTGGTGGCAAGGCCTGCTGCGACACCAGCGCGCGTTGCGCCATGGCGCTGGCGACAGGCGTCGGCTGCAGCGTCGAGGACAGAGCAGGCGGTCGCGGCGAGGGAGGCGTTGGCGGTACTGCGGGACGAGGCACCGGCTGCGGCTGAAGCGAGGTGCGGCCGATCGGAGTCACCGCGCATGGCGCTTGGAGGCCTCCGCTAGATATCAACGGCGCCGACGACGCGGCCGCCTGGACCTTCTCAGCCGGATGCGGCAGCGCCGCCGCGTCGTTTTCCTTATTGTAGGGTTGCGTCGCCACCGCAACGCTCGATGTGGATGTGTCGCCCGCTGCTGATGGCTGACTCGACCTCCTAATCGCGGGCTTGGGCTTGGGTTTCCCAGCACTTTTGGTGTTGGCGGAGTCAGCGGGCCCTGCCGGGAGGTTGGACCTGTCCTGCAAAGGCATGGGTCGAGACGGCGGCTCGGCGTCCACGAGCTGCTGCACCGGCACCGACGCCACAGACGACAAGGGTTCATCGTCATGCCGGAGAGCGACAGCATCGCAGGTGGCCACGTGGGCCGGCATCTCGTCGATTGGCATGGCGTCGTCCAGCACGGCGGGCGGGACGGGCTCGCCGGCCGGACATGGCGTCGCCGCGGCAGAGCTGCTCACCGCAGGCCCCGCGGGCTGCGGCTGATGCTGCGTGGCGGTGCGCTGTGGGGTGGCGCGGACGGCGACGGCTGCGGCTCGCGCTGCTGCGACGGCGGCCTGCACGTCTTCGGGCAGTTGCTGCCGAACCGCGAGCCGCTGCACGCAGAGAATGATGAGACATGGGTTGTCGTGCCGGGTCACAGCGAATGAGGTGCTAAGTTTCGCTTGTGCGATTTCGACACATGATAAAGCGTAAGCAGTAGGATGGCGGGAACATGTCGCCCATTGCGTGAGGCAGAGGATTGCCCGTGGATAGCCATTATTGTGCTTCATGCTCGCAGCGGCAAATTGCGTCCACGTGACGTGGGAATAAAAAATCTTAAGTAAAAACCCAGCGGGCACGGACTTACCACCACGTGGTCGTGGTCCGCGTAGAAAATGAAGTAGAACCCAGGGCGCGCCCCATGGGCCTCGCAGAATGCACCTTTGATGGCGCATGAAGGAGAGTCAGCATCAGTTCAGTTCAGGGATTGATCGCACGTGCATCGTACGGTACTGTCCTTGAGGCATGCTTCTGGCGCTCACCGATTCGTGATATCGCGTACTGCGCCCCCGTACAGGTGCACACAAGTTCCCAGCAGCCACCACCTTCATCGAGTAACACCTGCGCACAAAGTTGCACAGATTTGGAGCCCCCGGGACTAAGCCTGGCAGTGTTACAGAATCACTCCGGCTCACCAAGGGTATGACCTGACGGTTGCGAAGCTCCCCCATGAAGATGCGAGCCTCTGCCCTGGGCAACTTGACTGACTTGCTTGTGAAGCCATCGTTGACTGTCAGCTTCTTGACGCATAGATACCTCTTGACAAGCTGAATTGGGCTGCCAGACATGCCCAACCGTTGGCCCCTGTTACATCAACACAACCATTCCATCATAGAATAATAATCAGTAGTGCATTCCACTATGACTTTGCCTTGCCCTCCAACCGCGTGTATGTCAAACAGAGATACACGTCTGCGGTAACGGAGTGTTGACTATTGTCGTCCCGTCGCAGTGAACCACTCTGCGCTCGTGAGCTGTTTACTCAAGGGGGGCGCTTGTATAAAATTTATACCTTCTGGTCTACGTCTGTCGGCCTGCGTCGATGCTGCGTGTGGAGCGACAGCTTGCTTGCAACTCCGCTTGCAGTTGTTTTTCCAAGAGGATGAGTTACTTATGAATTGATATGAATAGATAATAGCAGGTCCACCCATAAAGCAACTGCGTTTACGAGTCAGTCAACAAGCGAAAGGTTGGCAAAAACCTACGGTACCAGACGATGACCACCTGCGTCTCTAGCAACAACGCCTATGCTGTAATGATGGATAAATCTAACCTTCTGTGGTTCTGGATGGACACACATTACACAAAAGGGAGTTGGAACCTATTTCCGGTTGTACGGCGTGTACGAAGCGCATGCTGTGCATGCTTTGCATTTTGCGGTTTGCACGTTGTCACCTTGATCATGATCTTGGTTGTCGTGTGGATATGTTTTTGCTTTCCGCACTAATATATATCATATTTCAATTTCCGTCCGAGGCACTCCCAACGCGTCGCAGCGTGGGTCACAAAACTGGCATTTCAAACGAAGATGCCGGAAGGCTGTCTCGATATACATTTGGGATCCATCATCATTATATGCGCTGACAAAGGCGTAAACAGTCAGCATGCAGTAGTCGAAGTACCCAACAGCGCGCCTGCTGGGCAGTCAAGACGCGCAGGCAACAACCGGGTCTGGACTCGGTGCCCAGCCTGCAACTAGACTGTCCAACAGAACCACGCAGTCAAATGACAGGACATGCACCGCGACGCTTCGGCATCCCGGTAACCGCCGGTCAACACCAGCGTCAGCCCGCCGCCACCAGCCGTTCACCAGGAATGCGCACGCATCGCACACATGTTAAGACTCCGACCAGGCTCACAGCATTCCTGCCATCCCACCGGCCCTTCCTGCCGACTCCGCACTGCCTGTCCGCGGTGTACCGGTTGACCTGGCGAATGTCCGCCTGGCCACCCCGCCCTCAGGGCAACGGCCGACTTTCCGTTCGCTACGGCACCCCCGAAACCACCTCCCGATTGGCCCCACGTCAACCAGAAGCCCAGCCTGGACCTCAGCCTCGACCGCAGCTGACAACAAAGCCCTGGTATACACCGTTGATCCCTTTTCGGGGTCCGCTGTAACGTTCATTCATTCAACAAAGAATTATCTCTTGCCCTGTGGACTGCTTGCCAAGCATCGCCTCCCATGGCGCCTGTCTTTGTGGCGCCCATCTGGGTCAATTCAGCCCCTGCCTCCTATCGGATCGTGAAGCACTCCCCATTGCACCGCACGCTGCCGTGCCCCGGCCCCATCCAAACCCCAGCGCTGTGCAGGCCCTCCTTGGCCGTTGGCCCCCGCTCCCCGCCCCCGCTGGCCCGCAAGCGAAACCTACATGGCTGCAGGTGCGCTCGCAACTCGCTCAGTCCATCACACGAACCCAGTAGCGGCTCATCCCCAGTTCCCAGCCGCCCCGTCTCCCTCAATCGCTTAGTTCCATACACACACACGGGACGGGCGGGGTTCTCGCTTAACACACAAACACGGTTATTCTGGTGAGTATATTGGTTTGGGTGTATTGGTTTTAGGTTTCTTCTGCCTTCACTCTGTCATGGTATGCATGCCGTAATGCAGGTCGCCTTGTAAGTATCGTGCATCTGGGTAGTCCCGGCGGGATCCTTGCCAGCGACACAAGAATCATGAACCTTCGGCGCTCCACGGCTGGGGGGGACTGAGGTCTGCGCGATTGCAGCGGGAGGGTGCCCTCACGCCTCACCGCCTCGTGCTGCAGGAAGCGGCCTGCGAGCCCGCTATGCGACCGAACACGGCGCACTCCAGGAGCGAGTTGCCGCCCAGCCGGTTGCGGCCGTGGAGCCTGAGGGGCGGGACGGTGGGATGAGGTCACGGTAACACGGGTGGGGTTACGGGTTACCACAACGTGAAGTCCAAACCTAGGTGAAATCTGAGCAGCCGAGTGGATGCACCAAAACTGTCGCCCAGAAGAAGCGGTCATGCGAGCGGGTAGGAAAGCGCCGGACTTGATGGAAGGGCAGTACAAGTTCTCAGCCGGATCCGAGAACGTGGGGCGAAGCGTCACAGCGGTGCAGCTGTTCCAGCGGTGCAGTGATGTGGCATTACCAGGAGGTCAGCTGTATCGGTCGTCGCTCACGGGCGGGTCACGCAAACGGGTCGCACTTCAGCGCACGGGCGACACTTGGCGCAAAGGGGCACGTGGGGGCAGGCGCCCGCGCAGCAGGCAGCCGGGCCACCCCACGCCCCCGCGTCGGCGGCCAGGGCGGGCTGCCGCACTGCCTACCTTGTACGTCCGTAGAATGCAGCCTGTAATGCCGCTCGGCAGGTCCCATCGTAGCGCAAGCGGCCTGTCGTCAGCCCATCATCGTCAGGCGCAGACCTCAACACTTACCGCCCCCCACGACTGTTGCCTCCCACAATTGTTGCTTCCCGACCCACCCACCCAAGGGCCCCGAAACCGAAACCTACCCGCCGCTGACCTCCCCCGCCGCGTAGAGGCCCCGGACGACAGCCCCGGACGCGTCGGGCGGCCCTCCGGGCGCCGCCGCCCTGAGCACCTCGGCCCGTTCGTTGATGGCCACCCCGCCCATCGTGTAGTGCACCTACAGCCGAGGCGGGTTGGGGCGGGACGGGACGGGATGGGGCGGGTTAAAACGAAAAAACGTAAGGCCCGGAATGAGGCGGGTTGAGGTGAGGAACTGGGGATGCGCCCCGGGGCCCCAGGGACCTTCCGAGGGCTGATTGCGTCCGGAGGATATTGTCCAGGCTCCAGGGGGATCCTCGGAAGCAGCATGCAGCGCCGTACACGACCGAAGGGATTCCTTCCACCCCACAGTCCCAGCAGCGCAGTTTGGGTATGTCTGCCAATGTCATGTACCCCACAGTCCCGGCTTCACGCGGGGTTCCCACCGTCGAGTTGAGGGCGTTCTGCCCTACCCTCGAAACATGGGTTGGGGTCGTCCGGTTCCGTCCAGGACTTGGACCTTCTTCCAACCGCAACCCACACGGCCGCACCGCCACCTCACGACGAACCCATTTCTTTGCGATATCAAAAACAGGGCACACCCTGGGCGGGTCTCCCCTCCCGCCGTCGGGTCCTCTCCTCCGATCTTTCTCCTCCTTGTCCTCCCGATAACACTAGTAATAAAACCTCCCCATGGTTTATTTATTTTTCTCAATTTAATCCCCACGGTCACCAACATGCAAATCATACCAATAAAGGACCACTATGCAAATATCTGCGGAATGGCGAGTGGGAACCCTAGGTCCCGCTCACCACCGGCGTGACCTGGGCGATGTACATCGGCAGCTGCTGCTCCGGGTCGGGCGGGTGAGGAAACACGCGCTTGCCGTACGGATCCGCAACTTCACCGCCGCCGTCGCCGGCCGGTGCCTCCGCCGCCTTTGCCGCCGTCGCCGCATAGTCCTGGAGTTGGTTCCGGAGCGCCTCTTCCGCCACCCCCACCGCCTCCGCCGCCTGCGCCAGGCTGTCGGCCTGCTCGGGACCGCGATGCGGTGTGGGTCGGGAGCTAGGGTTTGGAGCCTAAGGGATGGGAGAGCTGCGCAGGGGATGGGAATGCGAGGTGGAAGGCAAGCTGCGGTACAGCCGCGGAATGGACAAACCCCGCGCCGGGTCGCGCTGAGAATATTAAGCTCAAAGATTCCATATATAAAAGACTGGATAGAAACTAATTATTTCCACACCATAGAGCGACTGGTCAGTTGAGGGCGGGAGTTGGGGAGCTGCATATAGGGGGCCGGCAGGACAAGGGGATTCGGGAATAGCAGTTTGGATGCTGTAATGGGCTGCGCAGAATGCGAGAGCTCAGATCCAATCCAGGGTGGCCTCACGGCAAGTTCTTACAAAAAAGAACGAATGAACCATGTTACAGCCGATCCCGCCGTGTAGTGGGGTGTCAGTGAGACCGATGTGGGGCATGTGAAGAACCCGCGTAGACGTCGGACCGAGCCCGGAGTCGCCTGCCCTTGGGCGGTGGTGTGGGCCCTCACGCACCCAAACACGTCACGGCACACCTTGCGCATAAGGCCCTTCTTGCAGTAGAAGTCCAGCGCTCCCGTGCCGTACTCGGCCCCCGCGTCGCGCCCCAGCAGCAGCCAGGCGGTGCGGCCCGGCAGTGCCATCATCGCCGCCGCGACCACATCACGGCGTGCCAGCTCGTCCACAAAACGCGCGCCCTGTGCGGTTAGTCATGGCGGTTAACGGTTGTCCGTTGGGGCATTGCTTTCATCTTGCCTGACAGCTTTTGCGGTTGCGGGCGGTTCCCACAGCGAACGTGCTCGCAACCCCCGCAGACACCTGCTGTGCGCCACGCGAACCCCAAACTCCTCCTTGCTCGTACCAAACCTATACAACCTATACAACCGTAACTGTAACCGCAACTGTAGCTGTGGTCGTAACACCCTTGGCCCGTACCTGCCCGTTCAGCAGCAGGCCACCCACGCCCCGCAGCTTCTCGGGGGCCAGGAACTGCGGGGTGGAAAATCAAGGGCGGTTGAAGGACCCGCACAATTGCAGGTTATTTCACACGAAGAGACATGTGACCCCGAACCCATCATAGCACGGCTGGGCAGGCCACGATGCTGTCCAAGGCCCCGGCAACCTTCAAGAAATAACCCACCGTGGCGACCGTGGCTTGCCGTACATGAGAAAACCCATCGATCCACGTGATGAACCCCCAGGAGCGGATGCCGCAGCGCGCGGTGGGGGGACGAAGCGGTAGGAAGACCGCGCCACAGGAGGCAAAGCCACAAGCGCACTGGCCCCCGGGTCTGAGCGCACTGACCCACGGGTCGGGTCGGGTCCCGTCGGGTCGTTGCGCACCCACCTTGGTGCCCGCCCCCGGGTCCGACGGGTCCACGAACCCCGTGGGGTGAACCTGCACGTCCTCCAGCCCCACCAGAGAGGCCCCGGCTGCGGCGGCCAGGGCCAGGCTCTCGCCGCGGGCCCAGGGGCCGTTGGTGGTGGCCAGGTCGGCGGCGGCCTGGGACACGGACTGCCGGGGCGGGGCGGGGCGCGGGGGGATCCCGGGGTTACGGCGGGGGGATCCCGGGGTAACGACGGTGGGTTTCAACTCTTAAGAGGGACACGCGTGGACTCGCCCGGTGCACAGTGCGGGCTGGGGGCCGTGTGCATATCTGGCGGGGCAGGCAACGTGGCCTGCCCCGACGGATATGCACAGAGACATACGTCACGTCCGCAAGTGGCTTATTGCCAGCAGCAGCAGCGCGACGTCCAGGCGCGGTGGGGGCGAGGGTCAGGGGGGTCGAGACGCGAGGACGGACAGGTGGGCAAGGGGGGTACTTCGACGGCGGAGCTGGGCCGTCCACCGCCCGGATCCGTTGTGCGGGTGTGCCCTGCCAGGCGGCGGCCCGAGGGCTGGCCGGGCGTATGGGTTGAGGGGCTCCAGGCAGGGCCCTCCGCGAAGCCCAATTCGCGTGGCGGTTGGTACCGTATCTGCGCCGCCAGCACCCCACTTCCGCACCCGCTCCCTCCACTGCTTTCCCTCCAATTGGATCGCTGATGGCCTACACATCCTCCGCGTCCATCCCTGCCCCGACCTTTACAATCACATGTATTGGGCCTGGGTGTACCTCGTTAATTGCTCTATGGGCTGGGGCGTTTGTGTGGCGTATGGAGTTATGGACATTTTCCGTTTGTGTTTCGCGGGTTGCTCGCGAAAGACAAACACAAACCCAAACGCGCCCGCCCCTCCCCACCTGGATGAGCTCCCTGTTGGCCGCGAAGCCCCCCGTGGCCAGCACCAGCGCCCCACACGACACCCGGAACAGGGGACCCGGCTCGGGGGCGGCGCCGTCGGGGCCGCCCGCCGCCGCCAGCTCCACGCCCGTGACGGCATCGCCCGCCCCCTTGCCCCCGCCTCCGCCCCCGCCTCCGCCTCCGCCTCCGCCGAGTCGATCGATCAAGATGCGGCGCAGCGCATAACCCTCCAGCACCTGTCTCCGCGATGGAACCGACCGGACAGGATGGGACGGTGCGGACCCTTGAGGCGGGACTTGAGGCTAGGCGGGCGGCGGAATAATAATGGCGGGTTCGAACACGTGTCGTGGCGGAGGCTGCGGAACCCTCGTCGTCTCCTCCGCCTCGGTCCTCCATCCCTTTATTAATCACACACTGCCAACCCCCGGCTCCGCATTCATCCGCCCGTTCTAAGCCCCCCCCCCCGCCCCCGCCCCCGCCCCCGCCCCCGCCCCGCCCCCGCCCCCGCCCCCGCCCCCGCCCCCGCCCCGCCCCCGCCCCCGCCCCCGCCCCCGCCCCACCCTGATCCTGGGCTGCCTGCGGACCGCTTCCATCAGAGAGGACATCAGCACCCAGCCCACGTTGGCGCCTCCGCTCACAGTGCGCGTCCTAGGGCGAGTCAGGGGGGAAGCGGGGGCGCTGTCTAAGCTGACAGACACAGTAGTAAGGGGGGCGTGGGAGGCGCGGGGGGTGAGGCGAAGGCGGACCGACGCGTGTGCGTGACTCGCTCGCTGTCCATATGCGTTTCGAGCACCGTACGGTATGGTACGACAATGTACACATCCGAAACCCACACGCGCCGCAGCGGCCCCAGCCCCTGCCGCGGGCCCGGCTCCAGCCCCCGCCCCCGCCCTCGCCCGTCCGAACCCCAGGAGGTCCCAATTTGATGCCCAGTACACGCACCCACATACACAAATACACACACACACACACACGTAAGCATATTGGTGCTTGGTTTGGGTCGGGCGGGTCTCTTATCTAAACACACACACACACGCGCCCCCGCGCCCTCGCCCCCGCCCCCCCTCCCCACCTGGCTACCGAGTGGCCCCCAAGACGGGTGACCCCGGCCAGCGAGGCTCCGTGGGCCTCCAGGAAGGTCAGGGCGGCCTGGCTGCTGCGCTGTGGGCTCCAGGGGGGCCGGGGTCGGGGCCGGGGCCGGGTTCGGAAGGGGAAGGGGGCACATCGGATCCGTCGATCCATGCACAGACTGCTGCTCTGATTGCCATGCAGCAAAGACCCGGGGAAGAGACTTGACAGCTAAGGGGATGTGGGGGAGCGAGAGCGGACAGTTGACAGTTGACCGCTGAGAGGTGTGGGGAGCTCACACTCTGTCTGCCAAACCCAACCCAATCATCCCTATCCGCTCTGGCTGAGTGCCAGGAACACGCCCCACCCTTCGCGCGGGCCAACCCCCTCACCACCAGCTCCGAAACCAACTCCGGCTTGCTGGCTCCACCGCCTGACGCCTCCACATCGCCACGGAACAGCTGCTCGGTGTCGCCGTCGCCCGGGTTGAGCGCGTTGATACCCGAGGACGCTTTGGCGCTATTGCCGCCCAGCTTGGGCATCTTCTCCACCAGGAGTACCTCCACCGCGTAGGGCGGTGGCGAGGCGCCCGTGGCCGCGGCTGCGGCTGCGGCTGCGGCTGAGCTGTGGCACAACGCTGGCAGGCAGCTGGAGCCGTTGGCATGCGCGGCGGCGGCGGCTGCACCGTTGGAGGCGGTGGCTGCGGCTGCCGCCAGGCACTCCGCAGCCTGCAGCGCCGCCACCAGGCCCGCCAGGCCGCCGCCGACCACCACTACCTGCGCTGAGAGGGGCACGGGGGAGGAGGTCCCTGTGCCAGGCTGCAGTTGCTGCTGTTGCTGCTGCTGATGATGAGTCGCGGTTGCTGTGGAAGACATGCCGCTGGTGCTGCTACTACCGCGAAAGGTGCTGCGTCCCGCGTTATGCTGCTGCTGCTGCTGCTGCTGCTGCTGCTGCTGCCTTTGTTGCTTCTGTTGCTGAAGCTGCTCCTGGGCTTGCTTGGCGAGGGAAGACCCCGCGGCTACGGATCGGGTTCCGGAGCCTGAGACGGAGGCGCCGGCCGCGGTATTGTCGTGATCGTGCGGGATGTGGGTATCGCGGAGCGAGGCAGCGGCGCCGCTGCTACTGCGGTCTCGCGCGCGTGTGTGGCTGCTCTGCTGGGCCTGTTGCGCCTGAGCGGTAACGCCGAGGACGGTGGAAGGCGGAAGCCAGGTCCAAAGGGCGATGAGGAAGGCAAACCCGAGGAGCGATGCGAACAGGAGAAGCAACCAGCGGTGCTGGCGATTGAAGTTGGGTGTTGCGCGGGATGCCGAATTGCTGCGGGCTGGTGGCCTCTGCATGCACTGTTCGGTGCCGAATGTGATAATCCTATTCTGCTGCGTGCTGGCTACTCGGCGCATAAAGCCGGACGTGTCGGAGGCGGCCTACCTATGCCGGAAGAGGTGCTAAGAAGCGCGGAGCCTTACCATATGAATTGCGATGGCGAGAACATTAGAAACTATGAGTCGGATGAGCTCTAAAGGCTCTCTGATATTTTTCGGACAGTACGACAGCTATTTTGGGAGCTTACATCTCGATAAACGGCTGTATGGACTTCATATCAAGTCCAATATATATTTAAATGTAGCACTATGATAGCACATAAACTTTGAAAATGTTTGGCCACGATCGGACCTTCGTCACATAGGTCGTGTCCCCTTCTCCAGGACGCATACAGCAGTTCAATAATGCCACAGGGTGCATTGAAATTATATATATCGCGACCTTGTGCTGGGGGCGTGTATGAGCATTATACATCACCCCACCGTAACTTTGCGGCGTTCCGGCGTACCATTCCGCCGCACCATGTGACTGTTGTGACATGTCCTTCATGGTTAGCTTTCAGGATTCCCTTAACAAAAACTGCAACCACCTCAGTGCCCGAAAGATGCCGATGAAGGACCACCTGCCAACAGCTGCGAAGTCGCCGCCATGTTTTCGGCGCTGCTCCTGCCCAACGACGTGATGTGCAAGGGCGCACGTTGAGAAGCGGGTGGTCGCTTTGCCCGTCAGCAAGCGCCAGATCAGTATGGGGCATTGGGGGGACCTCGGAACAGCGCCACCGGACGAGGGCGACGGTGGTGGCTAAATGACCCTCGATGCAGCAGCAGGGCCAGCAGTAACAGGTGCGGCCCCGGTGGAGGCATCGATTGCGGCGGCATCGAAACGCGAGCGGCGTGTGCTGCAGCGGCAGCGAGCAGCAGCAGCGCGCATCGTGGCGGAGGCGGTAGCAGCGACCAATGTCGATGTGGAAATGGGGTTCTGCACTTCCGGCACGATGCAAGGAACCAGGGATGGAAGCAGCCGGGGTGTCAGCGGCGACGGGCGGCGACCGCAATGCATGCACCACGCTCACAACGACAAAGGATGGTACGTCGGCCGCCGAAACAAGGGAGCAAAGCGACGGCAATGAAGCAGTGCTGAAAGCAGTGCGTACCGCAGGCACGTCATCGGGCCTCACGGTACCGCACCGCACCACGCGGGGCCCAATTCCATAAGATGAGCCAAAGTCCATGCACGCGAACTCCCGGAGGCGGTGGAAATGGGGCGCACGGACGCGAGTTTGCAGCACAGATGGCCCCCACTGCCCCTCACGTCCTTCACGTCAAGGCGTCCTTTCCAGCAGGGGATAAACAACGCGCAGATACGGTAATCTTGCATGTGCGCCTGGCCATATGCCGACTTCTATGTGCTCCAGAAGCTCACGACGCGAAGCGGTGAACGTCACAATAAAATGTGACAACCAACGGCAGTTACGCCATCGTACGGCATTAGTAAATCCAAGTCCTGGACCGATGGTCAGCGAAGTGGGTTCTAGTCGCTACGAATGGCCTTCTATCGCACCAACATTCTGGACTGCCCGAGTGAGGCCAGAGGCCGCTAAAGTGTATTCCCAACCTCATATGCGACTAGACTTGTATGGATAGGCACTGGCAGATCTCGGGCAATTGATGCATATTCTGTACCTTTATCGAAATGTCCACGATATTAACGCCTGAAACCCTGCCAGTTGAAGCGGTCATACTGGACCTTGATGGACTTATCCTTGACACAGGCAAGGCTCGGATATACAATTCATGTATGTCAAAAATGGTCAAAAAGATTGAGAGTGGCTACTCCATGCATGGTTGCAGAGTCCTTATGCGTCGAGGTGGCCCGCGATGTCGTGGCGCGGCACGGCAAGCAGTTGACCCTGGAGGCGCAACGTGTTGCCCTGGGAAAGCGGCCTCTGGAGTGCTGGGCCGATGTCGCCAAGGCAGGTCTCGGGGTGCGCAGCGCTGCTGCGGGCTAGAGGCGCTGCTGCCGCCGAACCCGGTGCCGGGTGGTGCCGGCCGTGTGCTTTGTGTCGCTGCGCCGGGTTTGAGAAATGCTATGAGGCGCGGTGTGCCTGATATCTTGCACGGGCAAATGGGGCCCCAACTTCGGTTGCGTTGGGGCCCACACATATCTGTCGCCTGGGCCGTGCGCGTTCCACGTGGAGTTCAGCTTCGCTCAAGTCCACGGCCCGCACGCCTGTCCCGCAGCCTGCCGGCTGCCTGCCTGCCTCCACGCCCGCACGCATTCATACACCACTCTGAGAGGGAGGCAACGGGGCACACACCTGTCTCGCGGTACTGCAGGGTAGTGCCCCAGAAGTAAAAGGGGCCGCCCTCAACCGGACGGTCTGTGTATGCCCGGGCCGCGAGGACTTCCTCCTTGGGAATACCCCGGGGCCGCAGCGCGGCCAACCCACTTCGCAAACCTTTGAGCGACCTGAGACAATCTAAGGAACAATCTAAGTAATCCGTGGCGCCGGCTGGATGGGTCTGCAGGTGCTGGGCATCGACGTCCCCGCGGAGCAGCTGCTGGCGGAGTCGGAGCCCCTGCTTGCGGCCAAGTGAGCTGGGCTGCGCCTCCCATCCCGGGCAGCGCCACCGAGCCGCCGGGGCGTGTGTAAAAGAAAACTGAGCTGCGAGAAGCGGAGTCCAGCGTAACAGTCGCGGCGCGTGTGTGTGTGTATGTATGAATGTGCGTGTATTCATCGGGTATCAAGTGTGCGTGTGTGCGTGCGTGCGTGCGAGGGACACGGCAGCGTCCCTCAGATGCCCGTGTGTGTACGCACAGCGCCCGCGGGGGCCACTGTAACAACATTAATTATAGTAATAAGATTGATAATCAAGATCCACGCCACCCTGAAGCTATGTGTACCTATGCGTGTACCCTTGGTGTACTTCTGTGCGAGTGTACGTGTGTCGAGACTGTGGAAAGATAGTTTTTGCTCAGCATGTGTGCTTTTGTGTGCTCAGCATGCGTGTAGCGCGGAAGCCCGCCCGAACCACCCCTGGAGGCTGGAGCGATGGACTTGGACTTGGTCTGTGTGAATGCAATCACGCAAAGCGAATAAGTTGTGTTCCTTAAGCAGGCGGAACAGGTGTGCGTGACATGCGAGGGGCCGAGTGGCGCCCGACAGTTTTGCCCGTATGCCTATATAATATTAAGTTGTGTGTATGCATCTGAGCAAGTGAGGAAGCGTTACATGGTGGACCCTGGCCATATGTGTGTACGGCACGTATCTTGGCGTACACAGGTGGGCCCACGCGCCGCTGTTGCCCGGGGCGCTGAGGCTGGTGCGCCATCTGGCCGCCGGGGGGATCCCCTTCGCCCTGGCCACCTCCACCCCGCGCGCCACCTTCAACGCCAAGATGAGCCTCAAGGACGAGCTGCGGGGCTTGCTGGCGGACCGGCCGGTGGTGTGCGGGGATGAGGTGGGGCGGGGCGGGGCGGGGGTCCGGGCGCAGGGGTTAAGAGGAGAATGGGACAGGGCGTGCGTCTCGGTTGCTGCGCGTCCAGGGCGGCGTAGGTGCACTGGGCGATTCGGGGGTTTCGGGGCTTGTGGTGAAGAAGGCGCAGGTGGGATGTGGCGGGGTGGGAGTCGAAAACCCTAAACACACACCATCCCGGCAACGTAGGGGAGGGTGAAAACGTGGGATGGGAGTTGGGGCTCCCACAGTCACACGCGGCGGCGCGAGGGCGATCCCGTAGCATCCTTCCTCGTATGTCAGTTTGTCATTTCGTCACGACCAGCGCTGGACGGAGTGGAGCGAATTTCGCACGTGTGATGCTGTTGGAGGCGGCTCCAACGCGCCACGTGCTCACGTCTTGAGGTTCGCGCCGGAAGGGGTCGGTGCCCGGCCTGCACCGAACCCGCCCAGTACTGTGGCTAATGAGAAGCCCACGCAGATCCCCCGAGGCCCAGTACTATGTGACCAGTCCCTGCTGCTCAGTGGACGTCAGCTGCCGGTGGTGGCAGTGCGGGCCGTGCGGGCGGTGATATAGCGGCGCCCGCGACCCGTGTGACGGTTTTTGCCCTTTTCGGCCCGGGCAGGTGGAGCGGGGCAAGCCCCACCCGGAGCCCTTCCTGGAGGCGGCTCGGCGGTTGGGAGTGAGCCCGGACCGATGTCTGGTGGTTGAGGACGCGCCCAGCGGTGTGGAGGTAGGGTTGGGCGGGGCGGGGAAAGGGTGGGGCAGGGCAGGGTAGGGAAATGGTGGGGCAGGGTAGGGAAAGGGTAGGGAAAGTTTTAGGGAAAGGGCAGGTAAACCGGTAGGGAAAGGGCAGGGAACGGGCAGGGAAAGGGTGCCTCCGCACCACGCCTGGCTGCTCCCATTCCTCCGCGCTCCACCACACCTTCCCTCGTCCCTCCCCGCGGGTCACGTCCGCCTGGCTGCTCACCACACCCTACCGCCATACTACTGCCCCCATCCCCGCTCCGCTTCTCTCTCTCTCTCTCTCTCTCTCTCTCTCTCTCTCTCTTTCTCTCTCTCTCTTTCTCTCTCTCTCTCTCTCTCTCTCTCTCTCTCTCTCTCTCTCTCTCTCTCTCTCTCTCTCTCTCTCTCTCTCTCTCTCTCTCTCTCTCTCTCTCTCCCCCTCGCCTACCCCATTCGTCTACCCCGCCCTCCCTCTCCGGCGGTGAACCCTCCTCAGGGCGCCACGGCCGCCGGCATGAGGGTGGTGGTGGTGCCCTCGCTGGTGGGCATGCTCAGCGGGTACGGCACCGCCAACCCGTCCGCGCGCTCGGGGGTGGTGGAGCTGCTGCCCTCGCTGCTGGCCTTCTCCCCGCCCACCTACGGCCTGCCGCCCTTCACCGACTTGCTGCCGCCCGCGACCCCAAGCAGCGGCCCGAGCAGCGCTGCCGCACCCCACCCGGGGGGCGGGGTCATCCCCATGGACCGGGTGATTCGGATCCGCGGGAAGGTGGTCAAGGGCTTCGGCCGCGGCTCAAAGGTACGGAGACCAGGTCCGCCGGGAAGTCGTACATTCGTACCGAGCCCGTGCCGTATACATACTGCCGCCGATGGTGCCGCCAAAGCGCAAGGACGGCCGATCTCTCGACGCCCGCTCGTGAGGGAGCGTGGCCGTCGGACATGTGCTCGTGGCATGTACCCGCCCGTGGCATGTACCCGTAGGTGTGCGTGCCGTCCCACATTTCGCTGACCTACCGCAGGAGCTGGGCATCCCCACGGCCAATGTGGACCCCGAGGTGGTGGCGGCGGCGCTGGCGGAGGCCGTGACGGGCATCTACGCGGGCTGGGCGCGACTGGGGAGCAGCCCGGAGGTGTACAAGACGGTGCGAGGGGGTCGTGGGTAGCGCGGCGGTGCGGGGAAAAGCTCGAGGCATCGAGGGGCGGTAGGGGAAGCGAAAAAGATACCACCGAGGCGCTTGCAGGAGGAGGGCGAGGAGGATGAGGTGTGTGCGACGTGGCCCTGTCGTGATCACGCTGTACTGCAGGGACGGGGCACGGGCGGCGGGATCCGGACAAGGAGTCTCCGTGGTTTTAGCTTTGATGGCGCAGCTGTGGCGCCCCTAGGACTCCCTCTGACACCTTGATCTCGAGCTGCCGGACCCCCGAACTCCCTGAGGACACGTTGCGGCCCGACACAGGTGATGAGCATCGGGTGGAATCCCTTCTTCGCCAACAAGGAGAAGACGCTGGAGCCCTGGATCCTGCACCCCTTCGAGCAGGTGGGGGGGGGTGCAGCCAGGGGGCAGTCAGGGGGCAGCCAGGGGGCAGCCAGGGGGCAGCCAGGGGGCAGCCAGGGGGCAGGGTGGTGGCCCCGAGGCCTCTGATTGGCGGTAATCCGCGGCAGGGGCATCGAAGACCATGCGCGGGCCTTCACGATCCGTGTGTTTGGCGAGAAACCCGCCCGAGCCACCCAGGCCAAATATACTTACCGATACTTGTGTGGGTATACATGTGTTGTCGGTGGTAAGGCAGGAGGGCGTGCGTGTGTGTGCGTGTGTCAAAAGTGAACTGAGCCGCGAGGTGGGAAGCCGGTGATAATGCTACCACAGATATCATAGTGACCCTTATCAGTTCCAAGACTCCAGCCACCGATGCGCGCGTCCGTATGCGCGTGTGTATGTGGGCGGGCGGGCGGGTGTGGAGACGCGGTTGGGTCACGGGGCCACCAAGGTGCCTCCCGGCCGAGGACCAGGGCGCGTTGATCTCTTCCGGCCTGAACTCCCCCCGTCCCCGTCCCCCTGCCAGCCCTTTTACGGCGAGACTCTGTCGCTGGTGATCTGCGGCTACGTGCGGCCCGAGGCCAACTTCAGCAGCCTGGAGGCGCTGGTGGCGCGCATCCACCTGGATGGGGATGTCAGCCGGGCGGCGCTGGACTGCGAGCCGCTAGCAGGACTGCGGGAGGACCCCTTCCTGCGGGGCGGCGAAGGCGAGGGGCAGGGGCAAGGGGAAGGGGAAGGCAAGAACTGAGCGGAATTCGGGGGCCGCCGTGCGTGGCGGTGGCGGTGGCGTGGTAGCGGGAGCGGCCCGGCTGACGCGGGCTGGCGAGGGCTGCGGCGGGCAGAGGGATGTGGGTCGCAGGGGCGCGCCTGGGGCCTCCAGGAACCGGCCACGCGTCCATCAGCTCGTATGGAGGCCTGTGGACGAATCGGGGGCCGCATAGCTGGGTGAGTTTACTGGCTGGGTTGACGCGCTGCGTGCATGTACGCAACTCCCAGGTGACCTGACCCTACCCAGGCTTGACTTGCCCTGAGCTGGCAAGGCACGGCAAGGCCTGACACGGAGATTTACGACAACCCACATCACAACGGACGTGATCACCGGTATACCTAGTGGCAAATGGCTGCTGAGAACGGGCCGGCGAAGCTGTCACTCGCTGACGCGCGCATGGTGATTCGCGACTGCAAGTTACGACGCTGCTGCTACTGCTCCTGACACCGCCAGCCTGGCAGCGGTGATTCTGTTTTCCTGTTATCGCGCAGCACGTTGCGCGCGAGCCACCACTTGGGTGGTGAACAATCTGGTCTGGCTTCGGCTCCGGCGGCGGCACATTTTGGTGGGAACTTGATGCGGTGTCGTGCAGCCGTCGCCGACAGTCTGGCCTCATTGCGGATGCGGCCTGGCCTTAGTCCGTGATAGGGTCATCGCGAAGGATTCCAGGGAAGTGTGCGGTTGGCAGGGCGGCTTGGTGTCGGGGCTCAGGTTGAGCTCATGAGCTCACGAGGAAACCTGACCATATGAGCACAATGCGTCACCCAGAGGCATGCATTCACAGTCCTTGTGGGATGTCTTGCGGCTGTGCTTCGCTCGGGTTGGATACTTTGGTTTCCTGGCGGTGGCCCGCGGGTCGCGGAAAGTGCCAGACCGTGGAGGACGAAGCTGGTGGCCCAGCCGAAGTGCAGAGTTATAGATGTGTTTTGACGATTGGGGTGACCGCAGCGTTAGGGGGAACAATTTCTATCTCTCGGAACAATCGCACTCGTACGAACGAAGGTCGCAGCTCAGTACGTCAATATACATAAGATATTCTCAACCTTATTAGGTTTCCTAATACTGCTTCATGCCCGATTATGCGAGTCGGCTCGGCCGAAATTCGAAGTCTGAAAGGGTACCGTAGACAGCCGGGTTAGTGTCCTGTTAAGCGCCCAAATTTCATTGCGATACTGTCAATGCAGCGCCCTTCCTACAATTGTTGTGTGCGCAACAACACACCTTGTAACAAAAAATTATGACGGGCGTTTCGAGTGGCTTGTCTCCGGACGTGTTCAGGCGATGTACCAGCGACGGGGTACCATCTGTGTATGCGTAATAATGTATGAGAGCAGCCGCAAACACCGAAACTGCACCTGTAAAGTGACCAGAGGTTGGCTCTGCCAGCGACGGCTTTCAACTTAATAAGGGGTCATAGAGCATTCCGAGTGTTTTGGAAATCACATAGCACTTTACTGGCTACTGAGATGTCGTTCCGGGCTGAAACCGGGATCGGCGGTCGAGTGTCGTCCTTGCGCATCTCTTTCGTCAAAGTGCGCACTTGACAAATTGCATCAGACTCAAGCATCGAGTTGCATACAATTTATCAAAGCACACCACTCATTTCGTGTCGGTTCCACGCGAGTGAGCGTTTTCGGCGAACGGTGCAACTCCTAGGACCTCGGTCTGTGTGACTGCAGTCGCTGACATGGCTTCAGCAAAGAAATCTGTACATCTTCCCTTCGTCAGCAAGGACGGTCAGTCCGTGGGCGGGCGCTGGGCCGGGCGATTGATTGGAACCTGAACCTTGAGCTTCTGTATTGAACGATGCAGTGGAGCGCTTACTGCTATGGCGCAACCCCAAGGACAGTGGCATCGTGTTCGGAAGCGCCACTGCTGCTTTTCTGGCGTATGTCTTGAACCCTTTTCCAGCGAGCACCATCATCTGCTACGCCGTTGCTATTGCGTCGCTTGCTGCATTCCTCTGGTCACAGATGGGCAATTTCGTGAGCAGGTAAATTAAATGAGCCGTGGTGGTGCTGCGTTTGCGCCCGTGACTTGGGACCCGTTCACGCTCCTCAACACAGGTCCGGCCCGCCAGTGCCGGCCCTGCTGACGCGCGGCTTGAGCGAGGATGATGCGAAAAAAATCCTGGATTCCGCCCTCCCGGTGGTCAACAAAGCGCTCGGTGAGCACCACGACTTGCAGTTCCACGGGTGACAACAGCTGGCGCTCCTGGCATGCCTCCCCGCGCGACCTGCGACCGTGAGCCTGCATCTCATGTCACAGCCCCATTTCTCAATGCCCCGCAGCCACTATCGGCGTCCTCGCTTCGGGCAAGGACCTGAAGTTGTCGCTGCTGGTGAGTAACTGGGCGTGGATGGTCAGGGTTGAAGGATCTGGGTCGGAAGACATCGCGAGTGTCTTTCACGACTCACCGCGGCGCTGGGTCACCCCTGCTTTTCAACGCTCGTTCGCCTGTGGCTGTCGGGTCGATACCTGTGTCGTGTCCCCCTTGGGGCGCCAATCCCTTCCACTGATGAATATTCGGTTATTAGTGCATGTTGGTCCGTCCTGATTTATTTTGTGTTTTCTTTTTCAGTGGCTTCAGCGGCAGCTTTAGCTCCAGTTCCATGCCGTGGCCGCAGCCCGCTCTAGCGCGTGCGCGTGCCGTCTCTAGGTCATCCGACGCACTCGTCCAACTGCCCGTGGGGGCCGATGCGATCCCGGTTCGGTGGCGCAGGTGGTCGGCGGCTCGTACAGCGCCGCTCGTGTCTTCGCCGTCATCAGCCCCGTCACGCTTGTGTACCTGGGTACGTGAAGAGGAGGAGGGCTGCGCCGGAGCCAGGCTCCGCCGTATCAATGGTCCCATGGGGACTGGAACGGATGGCGAGCGGGGCGGTCCTTCCGCCCTGCACCTCCTAACCTAAACCCGTTCAGGGACGGCAACACGGCATTGAGCGCGGTTTGGGGTTTCGGCAGCCGGGATGCCACACGGGGGCCATGTGCGACTGATATCACGTGGGCCCCAAATCCGTTCGCGGACTGGCTTGCATCGTGAGGGGGGCATGGCGCCGCGGTGAGAACCCTGAAAGGCGACGCAACGAAATGATCGCATCAGGGAAACTCGACAGCAGGCAGCGACCCATCTAGCGTGCACCCCGCGTTCACGCAGCTCATGGACTGCGAATCCGCGTCAGACCCGGTGCTGGCGGGCCCGCCTGTGTTGGCCTGTCCGCCTACTTTCGGCCTAAGCCTCGTGAGGGCGTCGCCATGCTCTTGACCGCCCGTGTGGGTCATCCTTCGATGTGCCGTCGCTGTGCAGTGGTCCTGCTGGCCTTCACCACTCCCAAGCTCTACGAGCTGAAGCAGGATGAGATCGACAAGGCGGTGGCCGCCGCCAAGGCCAAGTACGATCAGGTGGCGGCCAAGATCGGCGAGTGAGTGCTACGAGTCGCAACGACGCACCTGGGGTTGAGGTTGCATACCGGAGGAGGCGTGATTCTGAGTCGGGACGCTCTGAGTCCAGGGAACGGTCCGTGTCGACGTGCCTTACCCCACTGGCTGCTGTCTTAAGAGTGCGTATGGCCCGCTGCACCTGCACGGATGGTGTCGTACGCCGCCTCGTACCCGACAGCAGCCGACAGCAACACACGCGAGCATTAGCATTGCCACGTGCAACCCGAACAGGGAAGACCTGCCGGCCACAAATGGATACCGGACCGGAATCCCCAGCCCACTTGGATGATGCCCCTCTGGTTGTCGCTCCCGCCCCTGCCTCAGGACCTTGAGCAAGATCCCCAAGGCCTCGGCGCCAAAGAAGGACTAGGGTTTCGGGTTGCACAGCCTACGGGTCTGTGTGTTCTCGGGGGCTTCGCTGACGGCGCGCTGTGGAGGGCCGCGGCCGAGCCTGTGCAGGGGGTCAGCAGGTACCCGACCTGGACCTGTGTTTGACGCACGGCCGTGTCAATCGCTCATTATCATTTCGTACTTGTTGCACGATTTATCGCGCGTAATTGGGAACTGCAGGCGCGTTGTATTTTTCAGTTCGACCTGCTGGCCGGCCTGAGCTTCGGTTTAGACGGTCTTTTGTGCGGGGGGCGTGCACTTGGCTTGTACGATTACCGTTGCAAGTTCGGCCGTACACCGACAGGGCACATGCCTTGGCGCGTTTGCTCGCGCTTGTCATACTCTGAATGGCTCGGAGGATGCGGAGAAAAGACTCGTCTTGCTTTACAGAAGAAGGGCGCTGTCTGTGCCGTGTGCACCGAAGGGGGTTGGGTGGTTTACTGCATACATTGAATTTGTACCCTACCGCATCCGCTAACTTTGCTAACTTCATATCGATGGGTGCTGAGGGCGTTGTGGCGGCAAGCCGCAAATGGCTGCGGGAGGAGCCCGCTGATCTTGAAATGATTTGTGTAACGTAACGCGAGTACGCGACACAGCGCGAACTTGGAAGAGGGCCGCAGCGGCTCTGCTGCCTCCGGGTGTATGGAGTCTTAGAATCTAGGAAGCCACCGAGAGGCTTGTAGGTAATCGCGAGCCTGGCCTATGTGCAACCAAGCCAAGGAAACAACAGCAGAATTTGAGTTCTATCCATGTTCACGGCATGCCCCCTATAATGTAACCGTTACAAGGTGGACCCGTATCCCGACCGGGTGTTCCAACGGGCCCAGATAGCTCGTAGGTGCCTCGTCTCATCAACCCCTACCAAGGACTGCGCACCCATCCTACATCACCCGCGGGGGGGTATGGATTGGGGAACCGATACGTGGCACAGGAGTCAATACGCGGGGGGGGGGGTCACGCAGCCATACTGGCCACTACACCAGGTTACCAGCGCGCCAGGATTGCCTCTCCTGGAAACCTCGCCAGACCCGCCTAATCACACGGCGGTGAGGGGACGGGGATTCGCCCCCTGGTCCCAGGTTAAAAGGGCAGCGCCGGTCGTTGATGCCAGCTAGCAACGCCACTCTCCTTCCGTTGTGTTGTCTGCCCAAGGCTCGGACGCGGGCTGCAGTGCGTCAGTGCAGTACTCGACCGATGGCTGCTTGCACCACTCCAAGGAGCCGCCCACAACACAATCCCTATTGGTCTGGAAAGGACCCCGGCTGTCCTGATATCCGCCACAGCCATGCCCTTGCACCATCAAAGGCGCTCTGGCAAATTTGTACATGCCGAGGGTGCGAAAGATGCGCGGTTAATGTTGCAAGACTCCACGGTTACGACCGCCACTGCACTGCTGGCGGACACGGGTGCTATGACAGCCGTCGGCTTGGCCAGACCACATCCGTTTCATTTATCATTTATGCATTTTTGTTTCTCAGCCAGGGCGAAGGAGCTTCCGTGCGTTGGGCTGCGCTTGAAGCTGACCCACCATCGCATAATGCTCAAATCGAGCAAGCGTGCTTTGGTGTGGGGCGTGGATGTCTTGCTGTTGTTCTTCATACTTACCTGGCCCGCTTCTCGAGGTGGTCCCGATGGCCTCGGTTGCATGGTTGGTCTTCGCCTTGCACTTTGCGAGGGCCTTCCGTGGTCGGCCCTTTATGGTGTCCGGCAGGGCTAAATTTTTGAATTGCTGAGGATTCGCGCACGCGCGACCTCGGCCCCCATACAATTAAAAATATAACGTTTATCATCTCCAAATGAATATGGTAGACGAAATATAAATTACGCCTTGAAGCAAGATCATGGTGATTTGATAATGCGATCTTTGCTTTGTTGTCCTGTCCCTTGCGGTCCCTGTCACAGGGTGTAGTGCTGCGGCCGCCACGACACGCAGGCCCCGACGTGAAGCCACAGCGCTCCAGCCGCCTGTCCAACTGCTGTTTATGTCGGGCCGCAGCCCGCAGGTGAGGCCGCCCTACGCAGAGCGCCGGCCTCGCAGCCAACCTGAAGGAAGGTAGGAAGGCTGGCCCGCCGCGCGGCGGTGCAGCATTTCGTATCGGACAACATCTCTACCTCTTCAACCCAACACTCCATCTGTCGCCAGGGTGGTGGTGTTCACAATTCACACCAAGCAACCTAGTCAGCGGCTCTGTTCGCGCTGTGTTGTACTCACTAATGTTGAACTCGGCGTGTCGCACTGTGTTGTACTCACTAATGTTGAACTCGGCGTGTCGCACCTTGGCTATCCTCGCATTATTGACACAGCTGCCGCCCAAGAAAACGTGCACGTGCACCCCAACCACCGTGTTTCGGTTGCAGGCAGTAAGGTAACTGCTGTGGCATGTCCTGTGAGCTGACTTCGCTCCGGTCCGTGGCCGTCGGTACCCAGCACACCCAGCCTCACAGCCGGCAGCTTCCGCCGTCATGTCTTAAAAGGGCCCAAACGTCGCCCCTCATCACCTTCAGACGCATCATAACACCGTTATCAAGGAACGGTCCCTTCGCCATTCCCTAGCTGTCGTCCATGTGTTCACCGTCCCAGCCCGGACATGCCCCAACCAACCAAATATGCCCTAAAGCCACCTCCATCGCTGTAGCGCTCACACAGTCATATCAAAAAGTCACTTGACTCGACGTGCGCTCGCCGAACCAAATGCCCGGCCTGCTGTGCGCTCAATTGAGACCCAGCTTCTGCAGAACAAGTGGGACGTCCTCCAGGGAGTCCAGCACCACCACGCCTGCCTCCGGCGCCACCGCCTCCAGCTTCTCTCGGCTGTATATCCCCGTCGCCACGCCGATGGGCACAGCGCCCGCGTCCAGGGCAGCCTGCACGGCCCGAGCACAGCATCGTCCAAGAAGGCAAAACAGGCTCAGCACTCAGCGCAAGCCTTTGTTCCGAAGATCCGAACTGCTAACTGCCAACTTGCTGTGGGAAGAAATGCACCATATACGAAGCATTTAAGAGGGGCCCGGCGAGCCTATTGCCGGCGCCGCACTCGCACCTGGATGTCCATGGGTGTGTCGCCGACGTGGTAGCGAGCGCCGACTTTTCCTCCTGCCGCATCACAAACATCAATCACATCGTGGACGCGCCATGGATTCAGCAAGACTGGTCCGACCAGAGAAGCCGAGGACCAGACGATGAGGGCGCCAGTTGTATCCGCCAGGTTAGGGCCCTAGGGCCGGGGCCTTAGGGCCGGGGCTTTAGGGCCGGGGCCCTAGAGAGACAGTCGCTTTGAGCCCTCCGACGAGACAGGACAGGTACAGACATCAAGAAACGTTCGCGCACCCGACGCATCAGCGTCACGCGCCTGTCCCCTGCCCGCTCCGTAACAGCCCCGGCAGGAGAAAACACGCACACACACGCTCACACGCTTACGCATGCACGCGGTTGCAGGCATGCACACGCCCGCCTGCGCTGCACGCCGCACCACCCCTCCCTCACCGTGCGCCTCCTCGCACTTGCGTGCCGCGATGCGCACAAACTCCGCTCGGTCCCGCCACGTCTCGGCCGTGTTGCCCGAGCAGAAGTCGCTGCCGAAGCCGCCAAAGCGCGGGGTGGAGAACAGGTCCAGGACACCTGGCAGCGGCCAAGGTAGAGCAACACGAATGTTGTTGTAACATGTTTTGCAATAAGTGAGCCGCGGATTGGGCATTTTGGGTCAGCAGAAGCGGACGCGTTCAGACCCGCAAGCACAGCGGACGGGCGGGCGAGGTCATTGACGTTGCCGGGTGTGCTTGTCGGGCCACGACACGACGCCGGGACCAGCTGCGCACCGCCAAGTGACCGGTTCTCAGTGCGAGTCGGGTGCACACACCACACCTAGTCGCTCCATCTTGCCCCATCCGATAGGCTCCAGGTTGCCCGTCACCAGGCACGTGGCGGCTTGGGGTCGGGCCTGCGTGTGGGAGGGGCGGTGCACGGCAGTGTTGGGACAGGGTCGCGCTCCGATGCGCGGCATGCGCACGCGGATTAGGTTTGTGTGGCAGGGGAAGTTGTGTGGCATACGGGCATCTCTGGGCTCAGCTATGCCCCTTGCATGTCGCGCACTCCTGCTCTGCCTGCTTTCGAACACACAAGGTTTGTCCCGCGGCTCGGCAGGTCGCGTTGTTGGGTCGTACACCAGCTGTGTGAGGGGTTTACACTGGAGGGCGCTGTCTCGAGGACAAACCAGTCCCAGGGCTGAGCGTGTCGCCAGGCCCTCGAGGTGGGAAGGATGGCGGGCGGTGCTGCCCATGTGCAAACACCTGTCAGATGTCGGCTCTGCAAAACTACTGGTCAGCCTCCTGTCAACGCCTGGTTCGGAGAAATGGTGTTGAGCGTGAAAAGGATGCCCCGTCAGGCATCCGGACCTCACGATTGCTGACGACGGTTGCCCCGGGCCCTGACGCCCCGGTGGGTGTCCAGAGGACCCCGACCCATCGCAAAAGTGCTCGCAGTACCCACGGCTGCCGTCCCACCTGGAGTTCCGTGAGCAGGTCCTTCACGCCCGGCAAAAGCTCTAGGCCGACTGCGGCTTGATCTTTATGGTCAAGGAAGTAGCGCTCCATTGCTTCCTCAACAGCGGGCAGCTTCGCCATGGCCTGCGCGTGCACCCGCCGTAGCACGTCTTGATTGCATGGGCGAAGTAGCCTCACGCATACTATGTGCGGGGCGCGTTGTCGGATGCGGTATGCTTGGGAGGCATGCGTGGCCGAGTCTGGAGGGGCTAAAACCCCATCGTACAACCGCGTACCCGGAACCCTGTCGCACCTCTTCCTTGCTGATGCCGTGGTGCTCGAGCACCTTGATGATAATGAGGGGATCCGTGGACCCATGGTGCTGAATAACGTCAATGTCTGTATCGAGATCAAAAACGGCCTTGAAGCCATGGCTGAACGCATCTTTGTGTAGTTTGTTAGCTTGAGCTCCGATAGAATGGATTAGCGTCCCATCGACGTCGAAGCTCACAACTGTGATCGGACCAGCCATGGCAGTGTTCGAAAGCAGTGGCGCGGGAGTATCACTGACCGCCTTAGGTCTTTTGTAAAATATACGTTTCTGTTCGATGCTGGGCTTATATAATTTCGGTATGCAAGTCACCGACGCGCGCTTTGCAAGCAGCATTCAGTCGTTTACAGAATCACCACCTTTCAAAATAATCAGGTTAGAACACAAATGATTACCGAAACATTTGGGTGGACAAACGTCATGCCCCGTGCTTGACTGCCCCTGACTGTTCTCACAGTTTGCAACCGCCAACGGACAACTGCGGTCAATTCTGCACATGCGCATCACACCACTTCGACGATAACATGGCACTCTGTGCAGCACGCTCTATGCCCGTCACATCTTAGTTCGGCCCTCTGCGCCCCCTATGCTCTCATTTCCAAGCTTAGCAGCAACCCGTGCGCTTCCTTTGTCCGCCGGCCGTGTTCATGTCCACGGCGTCCGGCACGTACCTGCAGCGACGAGGAAGGCGGGACGGCAGGAATAGGCTTGCAGTGTTCTTTCATAACCATCAAGGACAGCATCGTTCAGTCTGGGTGTCTCGCTGCGTATCGGGGATTCCGCCATCTAGCCTACATGCGCACGCCTGCTGCAGGCCACAGTGTTCGTGGTTGCACAGGTTTGCAGTTTCCAAAACCAAAGACCAACTTACAGCTCCTCCTCCTTCTCGTTCCGCAGCGCGTTCCGGGTGATGCAGGTGAAGGCCGCCTCCACGTTGATGTCCTCCTTGGCTGAGGTCTCGAAGTAGGGTATGCTGCCCTTCGACGCGCACCACGCCTTCGCCTTCTTCTCCGTCACCTGAAGACACAGGTGCCGCCAGCGCGCACATGTGTAATCCCTCAACCGCACTCCGCATCAAACATGCTGCGTCTTCTCAAGCGCTTCATACTCTGCAAAAGCACCCTTCGCCATCGAACGACAATGTCCAAGTTCCGGCTCTCCCGGATGGGGATCGAACGTTTAACCTTTGCGACTTCCCGACCAACTGAATCCAAGCCACCATACTCCACGTGCGCCCCAGCCCCCAGCCGGCGCATTATTCACCTGGCGGTTCGAGCCGACCTCGTCAATTTTGTTCCCCAGCACGATGAAGGGGAAGTTGTCCGGGTCCGGCGGTCCCGCCTGTGGGGACCAAGACCAGGGTCGACCTGAGAACGCCACATGGATAGACCTTGCACTGCCACAAGCCGCCCATGACAATCAATCCCCGTGACAACAGACGCGAAACCTGGCTGCGCTGGCGGGGTCTGGATAAGGCAGGACTGAAACCCTAGAACCAACCTGGATGAGGAATTCGTCTCGCCAGTTGTCCAGGTCGTCGAAACTCTTTCCATTGTTGACGTCAAACACGAGCACGCAGCAGTCCGCGCCGCGGTAGAAGGCCGAGCCCAAGCTCTGAAAGCGCTCCTGGCCTGCCGTGTCCCAAATCTGCGGATGTACGACACGACACGGGTTACGGTAAACCACGCGCTTGGTGGTCCCCGACGTACACTCGCCCCTCGATGCGTACACGCACCTGCATCGTCACCTTCCTGTCATCCACCTCAATCTCCTTGGTGAGGAAGTCCGCCCCGATTGTAGCTTTATACTCCTTGGTGAACTTCTTTTGCACGTATTGGTTCATCAGCGACGTCTTGCCAACGCTGCGAAGGGAAAAGGATAGGACTTCTGGGTATGTATGATAATTACACCAACACGAGTCCTTGAACACACCCGCTGTCGCCAAGAATGATGACCTTCAACACACGTCGCTTCTTTGTCGACATCCTGACCAATGACTCTGCTGTTCGTCTTGATACGGGCTGTAAGGAGCTCTTGCGTGGGACAGGAACCTATCGGTGAAGAATTTAGGTCATATGCGTGACAAGACCTCGGAAATAAAGAACCTTTACCCAGTATGACGCCCTGTGTTTGGGTATGTTCCCAAACCTATGAGAGCGCTGATGCCGAGCGGATATTTCACGAACGAAAAGCAGGGCTAGGTCCCGATGCACGACAACGCTTACGGCCTGACGGACGAACTTCCCTTGCACTGTCAATGACTTGAAATCGTGCCTATAACAAAGCATGTACACCTATTTTTCAAATTCATGGCCCTGAATTCAACGGCAGAAAGAAACCTTGTGTTTGTCTTGGATAGATACGTGTAGAAGGACAAATGTATGCTTTTGAGGGTCGCAGGCATGTTGCAGATTCCTGGGCACACTGATCTGCTTCAGCAAAAGGTGGACGAGGGCGCAATGTGGCGCCAATCGTCGAGGACGTACTGGTTCCTTTTGCTCCTCAACGGCTTGATGTGCAAGATCCATATGGTGGGCAGGCATTGATGGGCGTTGATAGGGCCACTAGGAGCTGCATTGCTCCCCCCCGAAAGAAACAGTTGGCGGTTTGTCTGCCGTGAAGGGAGCTTTCGCGCGTGCCTCTGGGTACCTGGACCTGGACGGAGCTCTAGCATGGCTGAGCCCGGACATTAGAGACGATGTGCTGCAAACCCTTGGTGAGTGGCTGGCCACAGCTATATCCGCCGACACGTTCTTCCCGGAACGCCGCCCACTGCTCGGCCAGGAATGTCCCAGCTCGCGGGGGAGTGCCGCGCCCGCGATTTCCATGATGATGGTCGCAACGGTCTCTGTCGACGCCTGCTATCCCCAACCCCACCCACAGCCCCCACAGTCATCCCCCATCCGACCCAGCCACTATTTCCCTCCTTCCCCGGCCCATGAAGCTGAAGCCCCCGAACCCCCTCCACCCCCGGGCCAACCGCACCCAGCGCAGAGCGGCCCGCACACGTGCGCCACCTGCAGCAGCACAGGTCCGGCGCAGCCGGCGCCTCCGAGGGGCTCGCCGGGGACCCCCGCGCCCTGGAGAAGCGCTGCCGGGGCACCTCAGGCGGCTGGTGCGGGGCCTACGACCGACAGCAGCCCGTGCCGCTCCAGCCCGCGCCCCGGGGGAGCAAGCCCTGCCCGCGGAACTGCAGCGGTGTGGGTAACTGCAACCACGACACCGGGACGTGCTCCTGCCCCGCAGGTGCCAGCTGGGGGGGGGGCGGGAGGGGGAGGGGGCGGGGCCAGAGGACATGGAGACGGGCGCAAGGGGCCCGGTCCCATCCCAGCCCGGCGGTGGTGCGCGATGTGCCCCCGACCACCACCTGCCCGTCCACCACCGTAATTCCACCTGCCGACACGACCGTCACGCATCCGCGCATTGTGCAAGAAGGCGGCCGCGTAGCCGCACGTTCGGAGCAACGCGCGTGCGTGCGTGTGTGTGTGTGTGTGTGTGAGAGAGAGAGAGAGAGAGAGAGAGAGAGAGAGAGAGAGAGAGAGAGAGAGAGAGAGAGAGAGAGAGAGAGTTGGAGGTGTGGAGGTGGTGGAAGGTGGAAGGTGGAGACCGCCCGAGACCGGAACCGACCCGTTTGTGAGCCGCGGATCTCTGCCGTGAGTCGCCTGTGCAGTGCTGTGTGTGCGGGCGTCCTCCTGGCGGGGAGTGGCGGCGCTCCAGGGGAATGCCGACAGCTTGGGGGCCAAGGGGCCGTGCTGTATCGCGCGCAGAGGGCCCCAGGCGGCAGTACCAGGCCCCGCCCCGCCCTGCCTCACTCCGCCCCCAGGCCGTCGTGTCCCTAGGGGTTTGCACGTGGCACGTGGGGTAAGGAAACAGAGCTAGCCGACCCCGGCCGCACCCGACCCGGTGCATTCCAGTCCGGTCCGGTCCCTTTGGGACGGCATCCCTTCTGAAGGCGTCGTCGGCCCAGCCCATCATGACTCGTGCGCGGTCGGCCCCCTCTGTCCCGCTTGTTGTGTTTGTGTCGGGTGCAGGATCCCAGGGGGAGGACTGCGGGCGGGTGCTCCTGCGGCCCTGCACCACGTCCTTCAGGTCGGGCGGCAAGGAGCCCGCGGGGCACATCGACGAGGAGGGTCGGGACCTGGGCTGGACGCGCCCGGGGTACACCGAGTCGCGCTGCACGGGTGAGGGGCGGCGAGGGGGTTGGGGGGGGGCGGTAGGAGGGCGAGGCGAGAAGGGGAGGTGGCAGGCGGTGATGAGGTGAGGCGGTAGGAGGGCGGCGCGGGAAGGGAGGTGACAGGCGGTGACAAGGTGAGGCGGTAGGAGGGCGAGAGGGTCGAACTCCGCAGCGAGCATAAGCGGCGAGGCGGCTGTCTCGACCCGGGTGTCGACTGTCCAGGGAGGAGCCGCAGCGGGGCGCTGCACAGCCAGGCCTCGTATCGGGCCATGGGCTGGCAAGGGGTCCCCTCCCTGACTTTTGACACTGTGCCGTACTCGTAAGGGGGGCCATCCCAGTTTCTCTGTAGCCCGCCTCTCTCTGAACGTGTCATGTGGCAGCGGAACCCCGCGTCTGTCCGTTTTACACCGGCCACAGTCGTGCCCCCCTCCCTCTGGCCCTGGCCCCGGCCCGGGTCCCCCTGCCTGTCCGCGCTGCAGGCATCTGCGACCCGGCGACGGCCCGCTGCTTCTGTGACGGCAAGTACCGGCGAGTGAACCCACCCAAGGGCTCGGCCCCCGGCACACTGGCACCAGTCCGCGGGCGGCCGCTGGGCAACCACCTCTGCCAGGTGGAGGCGGGGTGGGCGGGTGCGGGAGGTGGGAAGGGGTGTACGATAGGGAGCGGGGGAGGGGAGGGAACGGGGGCGGGCGCGTTGGGACACTTCAACGGCAACGTCGGCCATCCGGACAACTAGGATGTTACAGCGGACCCCGCGGGTCATCGGTGACAGCCAAAGCTTCCTCACCACATGATGATGATGACCCGGGGGCAGCCTGGGTCCGTGGAGGCCGCGACGCTGGATTGGGGTGTGGACTCGGTGATCGGAGCCGGGCAGGGGGAGCTGCGGGGGGCCCTGCCCCGCCCCGTGTGGAGGAGGAGGAGGAGGGGGAGGAGGGGGAGGAAGAGTCTGGGCGGACAGCAGGCTACTGACCCAGGGCCAGCGGGCTCCGGAACCAAGGCCGCCGGCTGTCTGGGGTGCGGGTGGCCGATGCAGTCAAGAGATCAAGCCATGGGCGCCAAGGGGCGTGCAGGTGCAGCGCCCGGTGCCGGTGCCTAGCAGCAGCGGTGATCCCGACTGCGAACTAGGTGCTGCCCACACCACACCACACCCACACACGCAAACCCAAACCCAACCCCCAGATCAGGCCCAAACCCCGTCCGTCCGCTCGCCGGCCCCCCGCTCTCTGTCAGGTCAGCGATGACGGCAAGGGCAACAAGCTGGAGTGGGGTCAGGTGCCGTACGAGCAGATCTACGGACCGGACGGCTGGTGCAACTCGGACAAGCCCGTCATCAAGTGAGCACCAAACCCACCCCCCCGGGGGCGGGGGCGGGGCTTAAGGGGGCGGGGGCCTAAGGGGAGGGGGACCTGGGAGAGCTGGGGAACTGCTGCCACCCATTCGGGGGCTTCTCGCGGTTTCGCTGTCTTGATGGACATCAAGGGGACCTGGGGGAGCGGGGGGGGTCTGCGTGGGGTTGCGTACCGGCTGCGTGGGGTGGGCAGTCGTGGTTTTACCTTTGGGCTGGGTGGGGGTTGAGAGAGCGCTCTTCCATCCGAGGGTCCTTCCCACGTTGTGCGGTGGGGACGGCCCCAACGTTTCGGCTCTCTCGCTCTCCCTCTCTCTCTCCGTCCCCACCACTCTCTCCCTTTCTCCCCCTTCCCCCCAGCAGCGGCGCAATATGAACATGTCTGCAAAATTCCTATACCCCGGCCCCCCTCCCCACACACATTCTCTCTCTTCTCTCCCTCCCCCTCCCGTCCGCGTGCGCGCTCGCACCTCTGCGCAGGTGCGGCTGCCTGTTCGACGGCTTCTCGGGGGAGCTGTGCGACGAGGTGACGGAGACGATGTGCCCCAACCAATGCTCCGGCCGCGGGGAGTGCGACTCGGGCTTCTGCAGGTGCCACGAGGGCTGGTACGGCACGGACTGCGCGCGCAAGGTGGCGGGGCAGCCCGTGGAGCCAGGTGAGGGGTACGGCGCGCCGTACTGTATGATGCGGTATCGAGCTTGTCGTACGGGGGTATGTACGGCATGGGGGGGAGAGGGATTGTGTGCGGGAACGATTGTGCCGTGGCGACGCGGCGGTGGGGCGCGGGGCCCCAGCGCGCGGCCCTGCAGTACGGTGCAGTTGACGGTTGTCGGTTGTCGGTTGTCGGTTGTCGGTTGTCGTTCGGGCCAGACTTCGACCTAGTGCCAGGACTGGAACTCCGGAAGCCAACCGAGGCTGTGGGGAATGACTGGGGGCCACGGCCCCGGGCGCACCGCCGTGTTCCCCGCACGCGGCCTTGTCGCATCAGCGTTTCGGGATGCTTGCTGCGGAGGGCGTATTTTCCGATGCAAGTCAAGAGCCATCTTGTGAGTTTTCAAATCGTGGAGGTCATGGTGCACTGCTAAGTCTTCCGTCAGCCAGCGACTTCGGTTCAGAATCTTACCGCTTCAAGAAGGAGTCCCTGACGGGGTCTCCCGCTTAACACACGACTGCTTCTCCATGGGTTTCAAACCCTCACCAGCTGACGACTGCGACCCAAATCTCTGATTCGCCCGCTCCCCGCCCGCTCCCATCACCCCCTCTGGGCTCTGGCAGCAGCGCAGTCTAAATCTGTCTACCAATGTCCTATATACCCATCCCCCTCCATCGCCTCAGGGCTGCTCGAGGCGGGCACCCGGCCGTGGCTGAAGGACACGGTGCGCATCCCCCCGGAGGCCGCGGAGGCAGCGGCCGGCGGCGAACAGGCCCAGCAGGCCCAGCAGCAGCAGCAGCGGACCCGCCGCCGGCCCCTGATCTACGTGTACGACCTGCCGGCGGAGTACAACGCGCGCATGTTGCAGTACCGCAACGACAAGTGAGGTCCCTGCAGCAGCAGCAGCTGCTGCTGCTGGCCGGCGGGGACCGGGGAGGGGTGGCGGGGTCCAACCTGAGTTCAGGAGCATGGGTACAGGGCTTTGGGGGGAGCATACCGCGGCCGGTTGGGTGGTGGTCGGTTGGGTCCCAGCCGGCGTGAAATGCGATCGTCTCTCGAGGTGCTGCTGTGCCTGTCACCTGCCGTGGTGTGCGTTGGACCTCCACGCCCGCCTCCCCCCACCTCGCATACCGGTATGCCTACCTACCTACCCCTACCCCTACTACCCCTACCCCTACCTACCCCTACCAATTTCCTATACCCATACTTACCCCTTACCTACCTGCATTTTACTTACCCCTACCTAGCCCTGCCTTACCCTTCACCCCAACCCCAACCCCATCTCGCCCATTCGCCCCCCCTGCCCTCTCCCTGCCCCCCCCCGCCGCTCGTCTTCAGGGGCCTGTGCACCTGGCGTTCCTTCGGCACCCGCAACCACACGGAGACCTTCAGCTGGACATACGGCCTGGAGGTGCTGTTCCACGAGATGCTGCTGCAGAGCGAGCACAGGTACCGCTGAGGGGGGAGACACGCGGAAGGTGGGGGGCCGGGAGGGGAGGCCACGGGCGGGCGGACGGGGCGGACGGGCGGGGGGGGGGCCGGGAATAACCCCGCCCCCCCCGGTCCCAGCAGCATCGATCAAATCTACCAGGTCCTCACATCCTCCTCCTCCTCGCAGTCGCACCTTGATTCTTACCCATTTGCGGTTGTCACATGATGTTTTGGTCTGTCACATGATGTCACATGATGTGCTGTTTTCGTTTCATGCGAATGCTGTTTTCGTAATTTCGTCAGCATGCACAAGCCCCCCGACCCGCACCCCGGCCTCGTCGGCCTCGTCGGCCCTGCACGTGCCCGCCCGCCCGGTCCGGTCCGGTTGGCCCCCCCCGCAGGACCTTCGACCCCGAGGCCGCGGACTTCTTCTACGTGCCCGTCTACAGCAGCTGCTTCATCTTCCCCATTCACTGCTACGCGGACGGACCCTGGTGGCACGTGCCGTCCGGTGGGCCGTGGGGGGGGGGCCGGGGGGGGGGCCGCGGGGGGCGGGTCTTGGAAAGGGGCGGGCGGGTACCGTACCGTACCGTGTGTGGGAAGTGCGGCGCCTCCTGGGGCGGGCTGGCAGGCCCCAGGGACCTACCTGCCCCCGACCTGCCCCCTGTCCAACAGCATCCGCCTGCGCTTCGGCGGTCTCATCTCATCTCTCCTAATCTCACCTCATCTCACCTCATCTCACCTCTTGTTCTCTTCTCTTCTCATCTCACCTCCGACATCTCCGGTGGTGTCATGGGGCATCCCCGCGTACTTGCCGTACATACTTGCCTTGCGCCTGCAGTGGCGCGGCACCGCGGGTGAAGCCGTCCGCCCGTTGGGTCGCTAGGGTGTACACCTTCACACATCGGTCCCCACGGGTCCCCACTCACCCTCCCCGCGCTGCCCCAGTCCCACAACCCACCCACCCACGACGGGTTCGTTACGGGCCTTATGCCCTAGATCGCTTACCCCGGCCCCCTCCGGCCCGCCTCTCCGCCCCCTCCCCGCCCTCCCCTCCACCCGCCCCCCTCGCCACCCTCCCCCCCTCCGCCGCCCTCAGGCCCACGGGTGATGCACGTGGCCAACATGATGCTCGAGGTGCGCGACTGGATCCGACGGCACTTCCCCTACTGGGACAGGTGGGGCCGCGGCGGGGTCCGGGGAGGGGCGGGGAGGGGTGCAGGCGGGGGAGGGGCCGGGCAGGGCCCAGTGCAGTGGAGGAGAGGGCGCAGTGCCCGGGAGCGGGGGGGGGGTAAGGATTGGGGAACCGATGCGTGGCACAGGAGTCAATACGCGACCCAAGTTACTTACCATACATACCTGAATTATGCGCTCACCGTTACCGCGGGCGACCGCGTCGCCGCCGGACCCATCCCGGACCAACCAACGCGCGACAGCACTAAGACGGACCACACCCCAGACAGCACAAATTATCGAGAACGTAGTACTCACCTGCGCAAATGGGACGAAAGGCGGACGGACGGCAAGGCGAACGGAAGATGTGAGTGGCAACAAAGGGCAGACAAGTGGCAGGCAAAGGCAAAGGTTAAATTAAAGGAAAATAAGAAAAAAAGGTCGGGGGGAGAGAGAAGCTGGGCAGTAGGTTGCAGACCCAAACGTTGTGGTGTGGGTCGTGGCCGCGCCCTGCGCTTACCGCGGCTGGGGTGGGAGTTGGTCCACCACTGGATGGAAGGACTGCCCCTCACCATCGGGGGCGGTCTGGGTCTGCGTCTGGTGGACGGCACTGCTGCGGTCTGGTGTCCTTTCGGAGGGCGTGCCGATTGACTGTCCCGCCTCCACAGCCGCGTGCGTGGTGCCGCCCCTCCGCTATGCCCTCCCGCCCCCTGGCGCCTCCTCGCCGCGCAGGCGCGACGGCCGGGACCACATCTGGCTCATGACCCACGATGAGGGCGCCTGCTACGCGCCCACAGGTGCGTGGTCCCCGTTAGGGGAAGCGGCGGGTGGGGGTGTGGAAATGGATGGGACGGAGAGGGCAGTACACGCCCCTCCCGTCTCCTCCCCTCCCTCCCCCGTCCCCACCCAGCGTTACTGAAGGGGCGTGTACTACCCTGGGGGTGGATGCATCCACGCGGTGCACGGTCACCCAGTGGGGCGGAGGTGTCGAGGCGCAAGCTGCAGCCCCCTCCCTCCCTCCCTCCCTCCCCTCCCTCCCTCCGTCCCTCCCTCCCCTCCCTCCTCCCTCCCCTCCCTCCTCTCCTCTCTCCCTCCCTCCCTCCCTCCCTCCCTCCCCTCCCTCCTCCCTCCCCTCCCTCCTCTCCTCTCTCCCCCAACTCCCTCCTCGGCCCCCTGCCCTCCAGAGATCTACCAGCACTCCATCTTCCTGTCGCACTGGGGCCGCACCGACCTGATGCACGAGAGCAACACCGCCTTCACGCCGGACAACTACACGCAGGAGTACGTGCACCCCGAGCAGCCGGACGGCTGGCTGCACCTCATCCAGGGACATCCCTGCTACACGCCCGGCAAGGTGAGGGCGCAGGGGTGAGGGGTGAAACAGCCCAGACACACCCAGCCCAGGCAAGGTGAGGGGGCAAGGCGCGAAGACGGAGGGGGGGAGGGCAGCTGGGGACTGCAGTGGGGACTGGGGCATGTGGATTGGAGAGGGAGGCGGCGGGTGAGCGCCGGATGGCGGGGCCGGAGCGCGGGGAGGCGGGAGGGAGCTCGCGAAGGGCGTCGCCGCACTGTCTCGTCTCATCTCGTCTGTGTGTGCTTAGGAAAAGAACCCGCCCAAACCAGCCCAGGTAATGACATACGTACACCAAATCAACCTGCTGCATGAATAGACGTAGTAACGTACGAGACGCAGCGGCGGCGAACTAGGTAGCCGCGCCGCCACCGATGCGTGTCTGTCTGTCTGTCTGTCTGTCTGTCTGTCTGTCTGTCTGTCTGTCTGTCTGTCTGTCTGTCTGTCTGTCTGTCTGTCTGTCTGTCTGTCTGTCTGTCTCTGTGTGTGTGTGTGTAAAGGACAACTGTGTGTGTGTTTAGAATTGCAACCCGCCCGCCCGAACCCAGGTGCAGATATACTTACCACATAGCCTGTGTGTGTGTGTTGTGAGGAAGGTCCTGACCCTCGAACGCATCCAGGTCATTTGCAGGGTATTGCGGTTGGTACATCTTGGTAACTGGTTTTGGTCCGGCGGGTCGCTTTTGCTCTTTGAACACAGTCACCACCCCTACCCGCTACCCCTGCCCCCGCCCTTCCCCCGGGCCCGCAGGACTTGGTCATCCCCGCCCTCAAGCTGCCCCACCACTTCCACATCAGTCCGCTGCTCTACCACCCCGCCCGCCGCCGCACCACCCTGCTCTACCTGCGAGGGGATGTGGGCAAGTACCGGCTGCCCAACTACAGCAGGTGGGGAGGGGGTGTAGGATAAGCAACTACGGCAGGTGGGGAGGGGGTGTAGGATAAGCAACTACGGCAGGTGGGGAGGGGGTGTAGGAGGTGGGGAGGGGGAGAGGGGGAGCCAGGGGGCCCAGCGGTGGATGCGCGGACGGGGAGGGTGAGGGGGGAGGAGGGGACGGGCCACCCGTGAGCTTAGCGGCCCTGGGGAGGTGCGGGCAGCCCAAGGGAGCTGCGAGAGCGGTCGCCGCCGCATAAGCCAGCAGCTGCAGACATGTCACGAAAACGGGGGGCCGTGCGTTTCCGTGCGCTTGCGCCGCCTGAATGCGCGGGTGCCGGTTGCGATGTGCTGTGAGGTGCTGCTATACGGATGCGAGTGCGGGCACCCTACTGCTGCTGATGCTGATGCTACTGAGCCGCTACTGCTGCTACTACTGCTCCTGATCCGCCCGCTATCTGTCCGTGTGTGTGTGCGCGGGGTGGGGGGGCCATCAGGGGCATCCGGCAGCGGCTGTACAAGCTGTGGAAGGACGAGGGGTGGCAGGACAAGTACGGCGTGATGATCGGGGACGGGGGCGACATCCCGGGCTCCTACTCGGAGCACATGGCGTCCTCCAAGTTCTGCCTGGTGGTGCCAGGTGGGGGTTGGGGGCGGCGGGGTTGGGGGCGAGGGGGGTGAGGGGGCGTGATGGAGCTGGCGGATGTGGCGCGTCAAGTAAGCCCGGCCGCAAGGGATAGGGTGGGTCAACGCGAGGGGGCGGCGGGGGGGGGGGACCAAAGCACGGGTGTGCACACCTGTCGTCGGGTCGGGCGGGTGATTTCGGCCGTATCACTTCTCTCCACACGAGAGCCTACTTCCACCAGTCGCCGCCTTCGACCGTTCGGTGAGTCGTGAAATACCACTCTCGTTCAGTGCATTTTGTGTGTTCAGAAATGAAACCCGCCGCCCGCCCGACCCATTTGTGTGTATGTGTGCGCAGCCCTCGACGGCGTCCCTCGACCCCCACCCCCGTCCACACACACATCGCTGGGTCGCTTGGGTTTCTGCATTTTAAACACATAGTCACTGCACACCCCCACTATACATGCCCCCACCCGCGCGCACATTACCGAGAATACGATGCGCCGCCGTCTCACCGCCGTCTCACCGGCTCGCGCCTCCTCCCCCTCCCCTCCCCCTACCGAGCCAGGCGACGGCTGGTCGCCCCGGCTGGAGGACGCGATGCTCCACGGCTGCGTGCCGGTGGTCATCATGGACGGCGTGCGGGCGGTGTGGGAGGACCAGCTGGAGTTCGAGCGGTTCAGCATCCGCGTGGGGGAGGGCGAGCTGGAGGGGCTTCCGCAGCAGCTGAAGGCGGTGCCTGAGCGGGTGCTGCAGGACATGCAGCGGCGGCTGAGGAAGGTGTGGCACAGGTGGGTGTGAGCCTGTGAACGTGGAGGGAGGGAAGGGAGGAGGCGAGAACCCGAAGCGCCGCTGAGATGTATCTATAACCCCAGCACACGGCTGCGGATACGGTACTGGCAGCAGGCGATCAACGGGGTAGGCAACGGGCAAGTGATGCGGCGGCGGGGGTTTAACAGAAACAGCCCAGACGCGGCGGCGGGGGACACCACCTGTCCACCTCGGTGATCGACTGTGGTTGCAACGGACGCCTCGATCCCGGCCTCCTGCCCCCCCCCCCGCCTCGTCACTGATGACCCAGCTTGGCCATGTCTCAAGTGACGAGGCGGGGGCCGACCGGATGTGGGGTCGCCGGATTTGGACGGGTCCCCGGAGAGGCCGTGTCGGGCGGAGAGGGCGCGGCCGCCCAGGAGCTGGAAGCAGCCAGGATTCCGTTATCCCCTTTCCAGGGCGGGTCAGCGTCGTCATAGGGGTCCCCCACGTCCCTCCGCGCCTTCATCCTCTCCCCACCCTCTGGCAGCAGCGCAGTCTGAATATGCCTACCAATGTCCTGTACCCCCCCTCCCCCTCCCCCTCCCCCTCCCCCTCCCCCTCCCCCTCCCCCTCCCCCTCCCCCACACACCCAGGTACGCGTACGCGAGCCACCCGCTCATCGCGCAACAGCTGCGGTCCATCATCTCTCAGAATGTGGAGATCTGGCGGGACCAGCTGGCGGCGGCGGGGGGCCAGGGCGCCGCGCAGCCGGACACGGCGGCGGTGGAGCGGGCCATCTCGCACCTGCGGCAGATGGCGGTGTTCCCGGAGCGGGACGACGCGTTCAACACGGTGATGCAGTGGCTGTACGCGAGGATACCGGGCACAAGGGGATGACGGGGGGGCCCGGGCAGGGGAGCGCATGAGGAAGCCAGCGCGGAAGCGTCGTGTGTTTAAGAAAACGTTTCATAGCATAGTGTCCACATGTGTATCTGTGTATGCGTGTATATGTGTAATTGTGTATGTATGTGTGTTTTTCTTTGTGTCTCAAAGATCTGCTCCAGGGGGGTGCTGCTGGCGTGGTGCGGGCAAATACCGTACGACAGATGGATCCGCGGCGACGGGCGCTCGGCCACACAGGGCCGTCCGTGCCTGCCACGTGCTTCCAACAGGCGCTGAGGCGCTGTAAAGACAGACAGATAGATAGACAGACAACTAGACAGACAAACAGACAGACAGGCGCACGAAAGGGGTTCATGTGAGGTGGCGCCATAGATTGAGACATGTGCTGAGCGCTCAGCGTTTCTAAAAGGGCATTCACAACAATCTCTGCGCGGATGAGGGTGACGTCGAGGGTGAGAGAGGGAGAGAGAGAGAGAGAGCACGCCAGAGCCACGAGAGCGCACAGTCGCGGTCCGGGGATCTGAGGGACCGAGGGATGGTGGGCGGGCGAGCGAGCGGCGGGCGCACAGCGGCCTCTGTGGCCAACGACCAGCAATGGAATCTGCACACGACTTCCGGGTCTCCACATCACACGGACACTGAGGAGCGGCCGAGGGTGGTGATGTCGGGGGTGATAATAGTGATCGTTAGGGTGATCGTGAATCGCGGCGCACAGCGAGCGAGGGGGGGAGGGGTCGGTGGCGGGCGGAGGCTTGAGGGCAGGTAGGAATTGGCAGCGCAGGGACCAGGTGCCAGGGAGGGTGCCATCGGCAGATAGCAAGATGCGGTCGGGCGGCGAGCACCAAAGTTGGGTGGCTTGTGGCTCCCTTTGTCATGTGGAGATGTGGTGGTGGTGGTGGTGGTAAGTGGTGGTGGTGGTAAGTGGTGGTGGTGATTGGTGATCCCCTGGGTGGGTGAACCCACGTGAGTTGAGGGTTACCAGGATGCGTGTTCCTGGAGGTCTGCGCAGAGGATAACCAGGTCTTCGCAGCGGTGGGGCCGCTCGTTGCACCTGGGTCATCGGTCTGTGGGGTCCGTTGTAAGGACTGGGTGGAGTGGTTCGGGATCGGATCAGTCACCCACTGCCACCATGTCATCCAAGACGTGTACAACAGCGGTCATGGGGTTGGAACCCGACTGAACCCGTCCCCCATTGGTGGGTGCTGCCGCAGGAACACTACGTTCATGCCAACGATCTGCCGCACTGCTTCACGACTTCGCCTCACAATCTGCAATCTGAAACATTAGCCGTGTGCAGACCCCACGGTGAGCATCACGAAAAGGCGGACCAGCTCGGGGTTGACGTCTACGCCCGAACACCCCTAACCCACGCACCTCTTCCCGTTCTCATATGCTGCAAAGCTTGCGCGCGCTGCAGCGCCTGCCGCGTCCTCACCGCGCCCCCTGCGCAACGCGCCCCCCTCCAGACCGGGAGCGAATCTGATTGAATCTGATTGCGGCACGCAACGGAACGGCGACTGGTCGATGCTGCGCTGCCTGCGGCGGCCGCAGTGCCCTTGATGTGCCGTGAGGGGGACAAAACCCTGTTTGAGGACGCGGTCCCGCCAGCGGCGGCCCACCCTCGCTCGTTCCGCGGGTTGCAGCCTGGACCAGGTGTTGCAGTGGCCGCTCGAGGGAGGCAGGATCCGGAGGGCAGGGCAGGGCAGGTCCACCCCACTGCTGTCGTCCGCAACGGTGTTGCGGACCGCCTGGGAACGCCGCATGGCCCCGGCCCCGGATATGGCGGTTTTTGTCAGGCAGGGGCGGTCGGACGGTGGAGACGAAGGGCGGGCGTGCTGCCAAGACAACATCGGCCTGCTGTGCAGCACAACAAAGCACAAAGGAAAGTGCCGTACAATCGGCAACAGAACGCTTCGCAACGGCATCGACACACACGCCTGGTCGATCGTCCTCCTCTCACCTCAATATCAACACCTCAACAGACCGACGCACACACTCGCTCCGGGCCCTGCTCAACACCCGAACTCGGAGCTCATCCACTGTCGTACACTTCCCGATCCTTCTTCGATACGGTACATACGGCAACCGAGGTGCCCATCTCCGAGCTGCCGCTATTCGCCTGCCCCTGCACCCTGCCCGCCCGCCTGCTGTCCGCCACCGCTCAACCACCCGCCCTCACTCCCTCACTCGTCATGCAACGGCCGCCCCGGCCACCACGGCACGATGGCGCTGGTGGTCGCTTGGTAGGCGGCATATGCCGGGTACTTGGCGGCGCTGATCCGCTCCGTGATCCAGAGCGACCCGGCGTGCAGCAGCACCGTGACGCCCACCGCGCCCGCCGCCGACCAGCCCAGCACGCAGTGACAGGGCAGCACGGCGCACAGCACGTAGAAGGCCCACCAGATGCCGTACTCGCCTGCGTACACCGGTGCCGCACAACACAGCACACAGCATGACAGGGTGCACCGCAGCACAGACAGGGACCCTCATATTGTAACACCGACGGTAACTCATCGGAGCCACTATTCCGAACTGCAACCAACCCGAAAAGCGTCTGAATCTAACAAACTGTCATAATATTATTAGGATGTTACAGCGGACCCCGCGGGTCATCGGTGACAGCCCACGGCGACAGCCGAGGCTTCCTCACCATACACTGCCTAAACGGATTAGCGCCACCATGGCGCCCCGGACAGGCTCCGCAAGTGCACCGAAGCACTCCCCGGGCCCACATGTCATAATATACTAAACTTCTCTTTGATTATAAAACGCTTTCGCCCCAGAATGTGCTGGGCTTGCCTGGGAGGATTTTGAATTTTCGATCCAGGATCCACGAGGCCGCCCGCCCCGCACTCACAGAAGAAGTTCGGGTGGCGGGAGAAGCGGAACAGCCCATTCGTCCGAAACCCTCGCTTGTAGTCCCCCGTTCGAGTCTGACGCCGGGCGATCATCTCGAGCTTGCGTCGCTGGAAGGCCCACTGCTGCTGATCAGACACGGTCTCACCCACCACTAACAGCAGGATGGCACCGGCCGCGGCCCAGTCGGCGGCGCCCAACCGCGGCGGCGCCGCGCCGGCGGCAGCGGCCGCCCGTCCCATCGTAGCGGCGACGAAGGCCGGTGTGGTGATGAGCAGGCACAGCAGGTGCTGGGCCAGGGCAACGAAGACCAGGTTGAAGACCTCGAACAGCACCTGTGGGGAGTGCGCGGCGCGGCGGGGCAAGGCGCCAGCGGGCAGACGCAAGATGCGGTTGTGAGGATTGTGTGTGCGCGTGTGTGTATAGCAAGGAAACCCGCCCAACCCGAAGCGCGTGTGTGTGTCAAGAGGTGCGGTGCGGGGGCGAGGGAAGCGGGAGGGCTCGTGAGGCGGAGAGGCTGCAGCCTGGCTGTAAGGCAACGCTGTAATCGCGCCCGCACAAATTCGTGCAGAGCGCCGCAAGTTTGGCCGGGCCGGGCCGTAATGGGGCTACACACATACGCCCGCCCAGTGACACGACAGTATCCTTAATAATAGTATCCTATGCTCTCCCTCTCCTGCCGACACGGGGCACGCACAGACGGACATACAGACTGCGTGTACACACGCAAAAGCCCGGAATTGAACGGATCAGTGCGGTAGCCATGGACACTGCTGATGAGGCCGACAGTGCGGGTGGAGAGTCACCTAGAAAGTAACCGCCCGGACGGGTATCGGTGAAGGGTTACCGAAAATAAATGCGAAAAATGAAACCCAGAAACCACCCCGGCCGGGTATCGGTATCGGTGGAGGGTGCTCACCGGGTGCATCAGGGTGCGCACCACGGGCCATCTGCGGAGGGACACAGTAGCCAGGTACGCCATAGGTAGTTGGTAGTTGGCGACTAGCTTAGTGGTTGGGCTAGAGGAAAACGGTAAACGGACTCAACCGGGTCCTCCAGCGTCGCGCTGGCGTGTCCAGCTCGCACACGTGCGCAAGACGGTCCCAAGACGGAAACAAGATCGGAAGGGCGGAGGTTCCGCACGTTCGGATCTTATTACGTGCGGGGCGCTCCTAACGGCCTCGGCCGCCGAGCTGCATCGCGGTTAGTTGCCGCCGCCAGTGGCCGCTGCACAGCACGGCATCCGGAAGGTGTAGACCCACACGAATGACAGGCCGACTTGCAGTCAACAGGCCGACCCTCCCTCCGTAAGTGGCTTTGTGGACATGAAACGCGGACGGCACGGATCAGGCGTGTCCGTCTCTCTAACCCAAACCCTTGAGTGAGGGAACGCATGGGTCGTTTTTGCGTCAGGGCGCCCAGCCCACCACGTGCGCACTCCGTACCTGTAATCCTCGAATCGAAGGTTGTAGCCCCCGCGCCGCCAAAAGTTGAATGTCAGCCGGCAGCCCCAGAGGGCAGCCAGCAGCGTCGCCAGCAGCAGCCGCGGGTCGGCATCTGAGTCAGCAACCGAGATGCGTACGGCAGTCAGCAGGGCCGGGAGGCCACCGGGCCCGGCGCTGCTGCTCGCGATCGCGGCGCGTGCCGCGGCCAGGGCAGCGGCGATGTCCGTCCGCGCGAAGATGGCCACGTACACGGGCGGCAAGATAGACCTGCATGTGATATTCGTGGCAATCGCGCGTGCGGGAAATTCATGGGTTGTTGGGCGTGCCGTCGTGTGGGGGTAGTTCAACATGTTCAACGCTTCACATGTTTAGGCGGCGAGCTGGCGAGGGCTGGAGCTTGGAAGTTGCGGTACAAGTCTGGCGACAAGTCGTGCGGTTCGGCCTACCACATGCGGTCGACATGTGAGCAGTTTCTGGAAATTAGGTAGAAGACCCAGCATGCCAACGCTGCGCCAAGTGCCACTGCTTCCGCCAGGACCAGCGGCGACCCGTGGGCAGCCACGGCGTGCAGAGCTTCCGTGGGCTGCAGAGGAAGTTTTCGTAATATGACTGCGAACTCTCGTGTCGCTTCCAGAGCCTCGTTGAAAGCCTGCCCATCTGCAGGGCAAACAAACCGAAAGCCCATTCCGGCAAGTGCAGAGGGGTCTGCAGTCTAGGATGTTACGCCTGGAACGAAATGCAGGAAGACACGACTTCCTTCATAGTTTGATGGTAAACATTACGTGTTGCAGCCAGTTGTTTCTAGTCCCTTACAAAGGTCCGGACGGTTAGCCCCGTACGGATGTCTTTTGGACGTGACATGATACTCATGATGGACTTGCTAATAGATTATGATTGTCGTAATAAATGTTCTGCGTTTTAAGTGAAGCTGCTCAGATGAACAGAAGGGATTATTCGGACAAAGCAGAAGAGCGTGCCGAAGTCGCCTGAAAGACAGAGCAGCAAAGAGAAGGGGTATGTAGGGACGTGTATTTGAAGAAAGTTATGCCGGAGGTGAATGTGGAAGTTTTCGCAAGAAGTTAACGGGAATCAGCGGGAAGCGAGGCCACGGCTGTCGCGCACAAAGCAACGATTGGCACAAAGGAGGCGCGCGCAATGACCGTGGAGAGGAGCGAGGGCGGAAACGATGGCCGGGGTGGTCCCGTTGTGGTGCAAAGCAAGGTCAGGGCAGGACCTTGCCAACGTGCACGCTATCCCACCGCTATCCCACCGGTGCAGCGCATCCATCTGCATGGTGCACGCACAGGATGGTGGTGTCTGGGTCGCACGCCGCTGCAAGATCGCTCTCTTCCAATCGAGACGATGGTTTCCCATAGACACCAAAAGGTCTCGATTTTGAAGCCGGTGATCTCTTCTACGTCCTCGATGAACGCCGCGACGTCGTCGCCTCCCTCATGACTAGCTATGATACCGAAGGCCGCCGGAATGCCACTACCAGTGTGATCCACCACCAGCAACGTAACGAGGGGGTAGTGGTATACGTTAAGGCCATACGTGGCGTCCATTAACACGACACACCCGCCTTACTGTTGCAGCATGGAAACTGCCCAGGGTGTAACAATTGTCAACCGAAAGCGCTCGAGGACACCCCGCGGGCCCCATTCCGCCCGTTCCCCGCCAGTCCCGCACCCAGCCTCGGCCCCATCGCCGCCCGGCGGGAGGTCGTCGCTGTCACGGGTGAGCGGCCGCACTTGGTCGCCCGCGTCCACATCCGCGGCCCCCTCCATGTTGACCGCTGCTGTACCGCCGGTGTTGACCGCTGCTGTACCACTGCTGTACCGCCGGTGTCTCTTCCCCGACTGCGAGACCCACCACGCCGCCCGCCACTGCCAAACCCTGCACATCGAACAGCACCACCGCGGTCGCGTCCCCTTCGCCTGCCGGTGCCGCCGCTGCCAGGCCCGGTGCCATATGCACATTGGCCGCGGCGCCTGCAAGGACCTGGTGCGCAACAGAAAACGACACAAGTCCCTTCTAATATGCACACTTCAGGAACCGAAGCGTGCGCCTTAGGTCATCCCGCTGAGAATTCTGCAGTAGTAACCGCACAGAAGCGATTCCTGCCGGCGTTCAACGCGACCTTCCCGGTTGTATGCAACACCGGGCTCGCAGACTAAGTAATTATGGACGCGAGACCGCCGTTGTTACAATGAGTCGCAAAGCTCTTGGGACAATATAATAATTATAAATATAACAATGGAAGGCATTGGGCGGAGGTTTAGTTTCGGCCCTGTCACGAAAGCTAGGCGTTCGTAATCTGGATTACCAACCGCTCGTGACATGACTTCCAAAACCTATCTCGGGCCCCAAAACCCAAGTGACTTCTGCTAACAGATCTCATGAGATCTCTGGTGATAATGCTTATTGGTTGATCACGCCCGTGGGGTGTCACACGGGAAGGTTGTGAATCTCAAGATGCCGACACGGTACGGCACTGGGTGATGCGAGGCCCCAGGTGCATAAAGGCTCGCACGGGTAGGGCATGAGCCATCACTAGACACCTAGTGGTTGTGGGTCGTTCCCACACTACGCCATATACATCCGTGTATATCCTCAGTACCTTACCCTATGATCCTTGTAACGTCGAGGTTACGATACGCAGCGGAAAGGGAACTCACCGAGGAGCCAGGTATCGTCGCTGAGGCCACCGACGAAGGACGAAGAGAAGGAGACGAGGGAGCGAGGAACCAACCTAAGTAGCGAAGTGACTAAGAACCTAACAAATGAGAGAATCATGTACCAAGTTGGTGGTGTCAAGAGACACCTGTGAATAATATCAATCCCCTCTCATAAGCTCCACAAGTCGGCTTATGATGCCGACGCCTTGAGATCTTGATTACGACCCGGGCTCCAAAATGGTTTAGCCAACTAATCCCAACGGTCGTTTCCCACTTTCGTGAGTCCCGATAGCCATTGATGATTAGTCGGAAATATCATAATAATATTCTGGTCATAATCGTTACAATCCTACGCTTCCGCTCACACCGACTCAGGTGTTACATCGTATCATTGGACACTGTGCAGCTACCAATAGATCGGCGATGGACCCCTGCGTAGGATATACAAAACATCAACGCTGCCACGGACGACATGCATGTTTTACGTTTACGCGGGCATTTTACTCACCCGTGGCGCTGCTCCGGGCGGACCTTGCGTAAATAAAAATGTGTCCTGTGGCCCAGATAGAGACATCAGTCCACGGAGCACGGCAATGCTGGTGCCTTCCCCGAATCAGGGTGGCTATCTTATTTTGCAGAGTATCTATGGCCGGAGATACTCCTTGCCCAATCGTGCTGAAAGTATCTGTCGGAGGGAGCTTTTGCCGGCATTTTATCTACTCTAAGGGGGCTTTTCCCCGTGCGAGAGGCCATGAGTATCTAAAACCCCATTTTCCCACCGAGGGAAAGTATCTATCAAAACGCAAGGTTTTCGGCCAAGTATACATTTACATCTTAAGATAGGCACCCTGCCCCGAATTCGTTGTCATCTGGGTCGTTCTCGTTGTCATCACGGTCGTGCGGGCAAATGTACTCCTGGGGTTCTTCTGTAACCTCTTTGGGCTGTTGCTGGGCGCGGTCGTCCTCCTCCGAGCTGGTATGCCATGCATCTTTGTCAGCATAGCTACCTGAGATATGGGCCCTGGGGGTTGCTCCAGGGGACCGTATGGTTGGGGTCATGGTCGGTTGTCCAGGACCAATGGAGGCTGGCACACGTTTTGGACGATATTAGAAGGTGTAGGTTGCAGACTTGCAGTACATCGAGGATTAATCTTGTTTCCTATGGTGTTTATTTATAAGTTCTTGTTTCCAGTTCGGCGGTCCATGAGCCTCTTGGAATGGAATGGAATTTTACATGTTGTACTGACCGTCCGGCCAGTCACATGTGGCCCAGTCATCCGTCAAAGGCTGCTCATCACCATCGTAACCGTTTCACGATCTCCGCCATATCCGTTCACCCGAGCATCCTTCGAGTTTGAGGGTTCGGCATCGCCACCAATCAAGTGTGCGTATCTCGGCCCATCAACTAAGCCTCAACACCACATCTCAGCAACTAGCTGCTATCTTATACCCGACTTCCGTCGGGGATCTGAACAGGAATCGATCCTGCGACTACAGCTGCACAACTGGCAGTGAGTTGTCACCAGACCAGTGAGTAGTCACCAGCCGTACACAAAATCGTCAAAAACGTCTGAGATATCGCTTAGACTGCCACTGTCGTTCTTTTCCATTGTGCATTTAAGGCTTCTTGTGTATCCTTATCCGCCCATAGAAAGCTATCAACATGCAATATCAGCATGTCGGGGCACGTCTCAATTGAATCATATCAGCTATATTCCTTAAACGGGCTTGTTACAGAATTTGTAAACATTCTTATCTGTGAAGTTTGCGAGGCAAACAAATCGTCTCGCGGCACCTCAAGTGCAAATAACAATTGCAATCGACTCCGCAAAACGTCTTGATACCATGAACATAAAAAAAGCTTCAAACTCTGCCGTTTGGAGAATGCCGCAGAGCTCTAAGCATCATATCAGGGTGCGTGTAACAACTCTGGGTTTGTCACTTAGCCTAAGGCCGTGACGCGCTAGCGGAAGCTAGGATCGTAGTACCAAAGTAAATGTCAGAACACCAAAGTAACGGGTGTAGCCAGGACTCGGACCTGGACCGCGGTATGTTAGCGATGGCACCTGCCCTACCCCGGTGAGCCTTTATGCACCGTGGAGACTCACCCTTCCACGTGCCGTACCGTAGTCCGGCAGATCGTGCGATCTGTAGCTTCAGGCTTGAGACATACCACACAAGCCTTTAGCATTATCTTATTGTTATTTACATAAAATCAGATTTACTGATTGTGTAGTTTGGCTTACTAAGGGCCTTGCGTGCTGTGCGCGGCGTGCTATGCACGTCGCGACGCTAAGTGCCAACTGTCGCCACTACATTCCCCCCCCTCTGCCGCGAACGTCCCGGGAGCTTTTCCGTAGTCCGGAAATATTCGATACCCCCTTATGTGTTTTTCAGCCGTTTTGACCGCCGGAGCGATGCTTCGGGCTGATGCTGTTGTTGTATGGGAGCGTCCCGCTTTCGGGTTGGGTTGGGTTGGGCAGGTGCAGACCCTCGTGGGGCCTGTTTCGCCTCCTTGTGTTCTTTTAGGAGTTCGGCATGACGGGGTTCCTTCCGTTGCCGTTCTGTAAGCTTTGCTTCGTATGCCTCGACCAATTGTTCCACAGGTGCGGACTCGCATAAGTTGTCGTAGGGTTCCCAGCTGTTGTCAGTCGCGGGGAAGCCCTGCCATTTGACAAAGTAGTCCCTGCGGTATTTCCCGCGTCCAATTGGGACATCTTTGTGATCCACAATGGCTTCTACCGCCCAGTAATCCTCGCCTCCGAGATTGAAGACTGGCTGTGGCGGATTGCGACCGTCCGACTTGTAGTGCTTCAAGAGCGAAACGTGGAACACTGGGTGTATGCGCATCTCAGGTGGTAGGTCGAGTTTTGCGGCTACTGGCCCCACCATCTTGATGATGCGGTAGGGTCCAATGTAGCGCGGCATGAGCTTGCGCACTCCAGGGGACTTGAACGTAATGTTCTTCGTACTGAGCAACACTTCTTGACCCTCACTGAACGTCACCGACCTCCGGCGGTCGTCGGCATTCAGTTTTTGTCGCTCCAGTGCAGCCTGGAGGCACGCCTTGGCCCGCGCAAGTCGTTTACGCAGGTTGGTCTCAAAAGCTACGGCGGATGGCACTTTGCTCGGCAGTTGGAGGTCAGCCGGGGTTCTCGGCTGTTGACCGCCATTAAGCATGAACGGTGTCGTGCCTATTGATGCCTGCTTCGAGTTGTTGATAGCAAACTCAATCAGCGGCAAATGCCGATCCCAGTCGTCTTGCGCCGGGGAGATGTAGTGCCGTAAGGTCTCCTCGAGGAGCCTGTTCATCCGTTCCGTTTGGCCGTCGGTTTGCGGATGAAATGCCGTACTCATGTAAAGCTGAGAACCAAGTAGGCGTGTCACTTCCGTCCAAAACTTGCTCGTAAATCGTGGATCGCGATCCGAGACAATGTTTTTGGGTAAACCGTGTTGCTTGAAGACAGTTGACACGAACAGGTGCGCCAAGTCTTCTGCTGTGACGGATGTGTGCGTGGCAGCAAAGTGGGTCATTTTGCTGAGCCGGTCCACAAACACTACGATCGCGTCGTGCCCGTTTTGCGTGGTTGGCAGCTGTGTGATAAGATCCATTGAGACACTTTCCCACACTCCCTGTGGGATCGGGAGAGGTTGCAGCAGGCCCCCCGGCTTCTGGTTAAGGGGCTTATTGCGCTGGCACTTAGGGCAGTTTGCAACATAACGTTGCACGTCTGTGTGGAGGCCAGGCCACCAGAACGCACGCGCGTTGCAAATCTCAAGACGGCTAACCTTAACTTCGCATCCACCCCCCGCACCAAATTGTCCAAAAAGCAGGACCGCCGGAAGCCGATCACCTGCCGTGACTGCGGTCTGAAGGTTCAGGACATTAAGAAGCACAAGGCGTCCGGTGTGTGCGATCAGATCCGCAATCTTGCGGGTGCGCCGCCGCCAATGAACCACAATGAGTACGGTGGTCGCGGGGGTCGCGGGGGACGCGGTGGGCGTGGAGGCGGTCGGTTCGGTGGCCGTGGCGGCCGCGGCCAGGGGCATGGCGGCGCCATGGCGGATGCCAACGCGATGCAGGAATAGGAGGATGGCAAGCGTGAAGGGGGAGCGGCAGGTTCGGAAGAACCTAGGCTAGCAACGGTGTCCGGAGGAGATCCGGACAAGGATAAGCGTGAACTAGAGAGTGCCGTTGAAGCCGTAGCCGACGCAAGCGAAGTGCTGCCACCACCACCGGAAGGTGAATGGTCGGATCGAATGTTTTCGAAGGATGAGTTCCGTGCCGTACAATCGAAGCTGGGACATGTCTTCACGTTCGATGCCGCAACATGTAACGATGGTAGCAATCGATTGTGTGAGCGCTTTGCCTGTCCGGACCGATCATTTCTTGAGCAAGACGTCTCAGGAGAAATAGTCTGGGCGCACCCTCCCTATACCCGTATACGCGAATGGCAGCAACACTACGCGAAATGCAAAGCAACAGCACCTACACGTACGGCAGGCATGTTTGTTGCGCCACAATGGCCGCACATTGAGCAGATATTCAGGTCAGCAGGCTATAAACTATTTAAGACATATCCAGCGGGTTCCCAATTGTTATCGGTTCCAGATGGAAAGGGATCTCTGGTGGATTTGCCGGGAAGCCCTTGGCCGATTCAGCTTTGGTGGGATCCACCTGTACAGCCTGCGACATTGAATGCTCTCAGTCCTGGCCAGCTATGGCTCGCTCCCCAAGCTATGGGGACCTCTCCGGTTGGGGAGGTGCAAATGTACCAGAGGTGCCTCCCCTTGGGGAGCCTAGAAATCTCCCCAAACGATTTCCCCTGGGGAGCATTTCGCAGTGGCTCCAGCGCCCTCACCCGACGCGCCCGAAGAGGTCGGGGAGGCCCAGGAATGACTCGCGCCACCTAGCGCCGTCGATTTCCCGCAATCCCGACAACCTTCCCGACGACCCAGCACTTCACCTGTTTGTACGGCATGTAAACCCGCACCACTACAGCAAACGAAGTCTTATACTATTTCTCCATTGTTGAAGCAATGTTGGCGCTGCTGATTTGGTGCATGATCCACACAATAGCTTAGGTTACCAACATCAATAGCTTATGAAGGTTAAGGACCCCATTCAGCAGGCCGTCGCCAAAGCAAATAAAAATAAAAGGCGACGGCTTGGAGCAAAACAGCAACGGAATGCCCAGTCCCCGAGCCTTCTGACAAAAGAACCAGTCACAGCTGCCAATACGCAACAGGAACCGCTTAACAATGATATCGACGAGGTTGATGATTTTGATCCGGATCATCCTGACGACGCGGAAGCATGGGAGGCTGCTGACGGATTCAGCGCAGCCGAGGAGGAACCAGAACCGGAGCCCGGACCAGAATGCACGTTAACACACGCTGTGCGGGAAGCGTACTTGCGTGACTTTGCAGCGGCCGCGGAGAGTCGGACTTGCTTTCTGAGCAGCAGCGCTGGCGTCCTTGACAGCCTGGCCGGTAGCAGACCTGAGGCATGCGCCCGGTGCGCCGCGCGCTTCCCCGAAGGGGGGCGGACGTGCCCTGTAACCATCATCACTTGGGAGCAGCCCATTTGCGTGGACGTCCCTGTGTGCTGGTGCACGCCGTGTAGGGCGGCGCACAACGTGCGCCCCACAGAACTAAACTGCCTGCCCGACGCTAAGGCAGGGTGGGACCTCCACCTCCAGCGAGACGGACAGCACGTTCTGTGGTGGCACCAGTCGGTCCTGCAGCTGTTCGACCTTGTGTCATTTAGGAGCAGGCACCTGAGTGCGGACGCGTTCTGTTCTGCACTCCTTGACACCTGGGAGCAGAATGGCATTCACCGCCCAGCATCCGTCTCGGTAAGCACGCTTCGTAAACGCCTTCGGCAAGCGCTCCTCCTGTACACGGACTGCCAGGGCGTCGTGGACGACTACCCGGAGGGCGCACTAAGCGATTGGCCCGCGGAGCTCTGAATGGGTGCCCTTGTTGTGGGGACACTATCAGGTGCAGCAGTGCAGCGAACGGCGCTGCTGCCCCAGACCCCGTAACCGGCGCAGCAGCTCCGGGGGTCGTGGAAGAAGAAGCAGTGGCGGGCTGAAGCTGCCCTGGACAGTGCCAGGCGTCGCATCCGTGTCCTTGGGGCCGCGTTGGAGCAGACGGGCGGTGATGCAGCCGCGGTAAGCAAACTTGTGATAACATCAGCTCCACAGGAGTCTGCACTTTGCAATGCCGAAGCATCCTTACCGCAATGCCAAATTATCCTTACGTATGCAGGTGCAGCAGTCCCTTCAGCAGCAGCCCGGGCAGCTGGAAGCGGGTGAAGTGGTGCCTGCCAGCCCAGCGGCTGAATACGCTCGCTGCAGGCTTGCGCTTCAGAAGCTGCAGCGGGAGGACACCCTAGACGCCAGCTCTGACGCGGTGCGGCTTGGGTTGCTCTTCCCCGGTTCTGACTCAGTGCCGGTTAGGCAGCGCCCAGCCCTCATCCGTACAATTAAAAACCAGGCTGCCGATCTTGAGAAGGCCCATGCCTATGACCCCGCTGCTTGGGGGCCTGAGTCAGAGCTGATGAGCGCGGCCCTGGGGAGCCTGGCGAAGGGAGAGCTGCGGAAGCTTTTTGCTGAGGTGGAGGTGAGCCTGCTAGGTCGTATGGTCTTTAACAGCGGGAGCATGTGGGCTCTCGTTTCATTGCCTGCCACCCATTGTCGCGTGTGGGGTTAGAGGATTACTCCGGGTTCCCCAACCCCGGGTGTTGGATGAAAACATGTCATTTTTCCTCCCTTCCCGCTCACTCTTGCACTTCTCGCCCCGGGGCCCTCCCCGGCCCCCCCCCCCCGCCGACGTTGCACACGTTTGCTCCTGCCTCCCTTCCACGACCCGACCCATCAGGATGCCGTAGCTGACGTGCATGCCCTGGAGCACGTGGTGCAGCGACTCAGCGGGCGGCGGCATCAGCAGCAGCTTGCCATTAAGGAGAAAGGGCGCGCTAGGCAACGGTTTGTGCAGCTCTGGGAGCAGCTTACCAGTTGGAGTGCTGTACCTGGAGCGGTGACCCCGGAGCTGGGGCAGGCGTTGGCCGTGAAGGGAGCACTAGGCCAGGCTCTGAACGCACAGCGGTTTCCCTGGGCTGCACAGTCAACCCATGGGGCGCCCCGAATGGAGGCAAGCTTGCGCCGGGTGCTGCAGGAGGAAGCACGGTGCAAGGAGGAGTTGGCGTTGATTAAGGGAGAAGTTGAGTGTGCCGTAGCATTCTATGCCCGCCGGGTGGCTCTGCTGGAGGCAGCAAGGCAGAACGTGCCTAGGACGAGCAGTCACGGAAGGTTGCTGCTCTTGCACCTTGCATGGCAGCAGCGCATGCTGGAGGGGTTCACCTTGCTGCAAACGACCCAGGATGTGCCTCGTTAATGTCAGCAGCTATCACCCGTGTTTGAGATGCACGGCTTGGGGAATGGACCACGCGATTGATGTGGTACATTGCGGTGGTGGGGCAATGACGGTTTGCCATCGTCTGGTTCGGTTGGGGGAAAGGTGGCAATGCACGCTGTGCTGCTGTTCAGTGAAGGTACGCCTTGGTTGAATGCCGCCACCACTTGGATTGCTGACAGCTGCTTGGGCAGCAGCCTTCGATGCGGCCAGGGCTTGTTTCCACGGTGTGTTGTAACATTTCTCGGCCACAGATAGCAAAGGGGCATCCCCAACCCATGGGTCGCGATCCAATGGCCATGTCTCAGTACGATGCAGTCTGCTGCAGCACTGGTGCCGTCTCCCTTACAGATAGTGAACGGGCATCCCCAACCCATGGGTCGCGATGCGGATGCACCCACGGCCATGCCTCAGTACCACTCAGGCTGCAGCAGTTGTTACGGCATCAATAGTGCATGGTACCAAGCAGCCAACGAGGCGGCCATTGGGTCTCAGTGCCAGCTGTCCTACCAGGCGTAATAGCGTTTAGGTTCCCGAGACCTCTGATAGAAGCCTACACGTCTTCACACTTGAGCAGGGAAGCTGGCAATCATGGGGAGGACCTTGCAGAACGCACAGCGGCCCATACTGGTAACCCGCACCCTGAACTGATACCGTGAGCTCTGATGGACTTCATGTCGCTTACAAGGTAATATTTGACTGATGTCAGTGTTGAGTGCGAACGGTCGGTCGGTCGTGTGCCACGGCCTTGGCCATGGCAGACCGGACATGCCGACATGTCCGGACACGGACCTACACCAAGCAGCCTGCGTGCTAAAAAAATGATACAGGCCTTTCATTACAACATAAAGGTCACAACTACAAGTTTTGGCTTCAAATGGACGACCTCAACTTTTCGACCCCCACTTCCGACCACACTCAAACCCGGGCCCAAACGCCATGCGAAACCCGATACCTGGGAAGTCGACCCTCTCCAATCGCCCTGAAAATTTGACACAACGACCTTCATGCCATTATAATACCAGTTGTATATTTTCTGCCACGGGCTCAGCGTTCTGCCGCCGCCTATGCGTCCATTTTGAGTCGGTGAGTAGGAACCCGTATTACCAACCCTGTCACCAGCCAACCCTGTCGCCGCAGTCGGTTTCACTCGACCCTGTCGCCGCAACCTTAATGATTCCAGGATTGCTGCAAGCCTCCCGCCCTTATTCGCCCTCCCTCGTCCTTGATCGGGTGCGGCACGTTTTCCACCATCCCCCAAACTTCCCCTACCACCGCTGCCGCCACCGCTGCTTCCCCCTCGGGTATTGGAGCCCGAAACCGCCTGCACGGACGGCGGCAACTGGGCCGTCTGGGCTCCCGACGCCCCATTACCGCCGTTGCGTATGCTAAGCAAGCACAGCAACTGTGCCTGCTCACTCTCCAAAGCTCCATCAACTCTTCCCAAAGCCCCACCATCATCACCCCCGCCGCTGTTTCCGCCGCCGCCGCTAGGGTTGCCTCCACTTTGGCCGCTGCTGTTTCCACTGCCGACGGTTGGGCCGCTGCCGTTCGGGCCGCCGCCACTTTGGCCGTGGCCCCGGCCACTAGGTTCGCCACCGCTTTGGCCGCCGCTGTTTCCGCCGCCGCCGCTAGGGTTGCCTCCACTTTGGCCGCTGCTGTTTCCACTGCCGACGGTTGGGCCGCTGCCGTTCGGGCCGCCGCCACTTTGGCCGTGGCCCCGGCCACTAGGTTCGCCACCGCTTTGGCCGCCGCTGTTTCCGCCGCCGCCGCTAGGGTTGCCTCCACTTTGGCCGCTGCTGTTTCCACTGCCGACGGTTGGGCCGCTGCCGTTCGGGCCGCCGCCACTTTGGCCGTGGCCCGGCCACTAGGTTCGCCACCGCTTTGGCCGCCGCTGTTCCCGCCGCCGCCGCTAGGGTTGCCTCCACTTTGGCCGCCGCTGTTTCCACTGCCGGCGGTTGGGCCGCTGCCATTCGGGCCGCCGCCACTTTGGCCGTGGACCCTGCCCCTTGGTTCGCCACCACTTAGGTCGCCGCTGCTTCCGCTGCCGCCGGTTCTGACACCTCCGCTGGTAGTGGGGCCCATTAGGGCATGAGCGGGCAGCGGCAACCGTGTCGCCTCACCACCAAACGCTCCATCATCCCCGCCTCTGCCGCTGGGCCTCACTACAGGGCGCGTGTGAGGCTGCAGCTGCACCGGCTCGCCCCCCGACACTGTATCAGGGCCGCTTCTCCCACCGCTGCCGTTGGCGCTGGGGCCCAATGCGGCACCAGCCACATTTGCAACGGGCTCGCAGCATGGGCAATACCAGTCCCCAGAAGGAATGGTGGTTAGAAGGCTACGACCCGGACCTGTGGTGCAGGTGCCTGCAGCTGCCTGACAGCGTACGCGTTCTTGACGAAATGCTCGACGTGTGCCATAAGCCGACGATCGCTCATCCATCCCCATTCGTGGCACTCGATGTCGGAGGACGTGGGGGACGCAACGACAAGCACAGCGGCCGGGAGTTGCCTGAAGTAGAGCGTGGAGCCATGGGGTTTCGGTATGCAAGGCGACACGGCGGTAACCGGGAACTTCCTCACAGCAAACCATCGAAACACTCACTTAATTTGAACGCATCCTGAGTTAACTTGGTGAAAATCTGCTCCAACGCTTCGCGGACTTTGCGCAGGGCTGCCGCCACCCTTGTGCTTGCCGTTTTCTACATAAAATCAATGGACACTTGTCCGTATATGCGAAATAATTACATGCAAGACAACCTCTCAGCACCTTCCTAGCCAGGTTTGTAAGAATGTCGCCTAACGTCAAGGCGTGTATTGGTTGCTGCGATGAGGCTTTAGCATTGCCGAAGGTCAGGGACTAAATCATATGTATCATGATTTTAGGACTTTTGGAAGTGAACATGGAAAATTCTCACCATTGCAGATATTGTCATATGTTAAAGTTTTGCTGGGCTTTTGAGGCTATTGCGGCGCCTTCGAGCTGTGGGTTTACATGCCGTACATGCAGGTGAAGTGCTGGGTCGTCGGGAAGGCTGTCGGGATTGCGGGAAAACGACGGCGCTAGGTGGCGCGAGTCATTCCTGGGCCTCCCCGACCTCTTCGGGCGCGTCGGGTGAGGGCGCTGGAGCCACTGCGAAATGCTCCCCAGGGGAAATCGTTTGGGGAGATTTCTAGGCTCCCCAAGGGGCGGCACCTCTGGTACATTTGCACCTCCCCAACCGGAGAGTCTCCATAGCTTGGGGAGCGAGCCATACCTCGTCCTGGCAGTACATTCACCTTGACGTTCGATGGATATGCGGATAATACGTCAGTTTGCATTCTCGCAGACAGCGGTGCTAGTTGTAATGGTGAAGCGCACGGGTTCATCGATGAGGCGACCGTGAAACAGCTACACCTGACCCGAAGGTCTTCTCGTATTCCGTCGGTGCGCGTAGCATCCGGTGACATAACGAAATTGCATGGGGAAGTCAAACTGCGGATACGCATTGGTAACTACACGGAGCGGCTCACGCTGCTCGTGTTGAAAGAAGGGGTTCCGGGAATCCAGGTGATTCTGAGTGCCGACTGGCTTAAACTCAGACAAACACAAATGGATTATAAGAGGGATTCCCTTACCATTACGCACAACCGCAGAGCGATCAAGCTGACCCCCAAATACGCCGAGCACGGGGCGGAAGGCACCCCATCGGGTGACCCGTGGCTCAGTACGGCGTTACCCCAACTCTCTCAAGAGACATCCATGCGCATTCTCTCGGCTAAACAAGCAGCCAAGAGTATCTCACAAGGGGCTCGCAGCTATCTTATGTTAGTCCGCGAGGAAAGTTCCACGTCCGGCGAGCTGTCGCTTGCCACAGCCGTCGCAAGCACACCGGGCAGTGCTTCCGACAACCTGGTACCGGAGCAGGAAATACAGGCGCTAGTTGATGAATACAAGGACGTGTTTGAAGAACTCAAAGGTTTGCCGCCTGACCGAAGCGTTGGCCACACCATTCCCCTTGTGCCGAATGCGGAACCGCCAGCCAAGCGCATGTACAGGCTTTCACCACGCGAAATGGAAGAAGTACGGAAACAGGTCACAGAGCTCTTGGCCAAAGGATTTATCGAGCCTTCCAACTCTCCCTTCGGCGCTCCGATTCTTTTTGTCCAAAAGCCGGGCTGTGAGCTCCGCCTTTGCCTTGACTTCCGGGCACTCAATAAGCTCACGGTAAAACGGCGGTATCCAATGCCCAACATCACCGAAATTTTTGACACACTACAAGGTGCGCGAGTGTTCTCGTCGCTAGATCTCCAGCAAGGCTATTATCAGATCCGAATTTCAGATAAGGACGTCGAAAAGACGGGCTTTATCGCTCCGGGAATGGGTCAGTTCCAGTTTCGGGTTCTTTGTTTTGGACTGACCAATGCGCCTGCTACATTTCAATCGGTGATGAATGGGATTTTCGCTAAGCATATTGGCAAATATGTGCTGGTATACTTAGACGACATTCTGGTGTTTAGTAAGACACCTGAAGAGCACGTGCAGCACCTCCGTACAGTTCTGCAGTTGCTCAGAGAGCACCAGTTCAAGGCAAAGCTGTCCAAATGTGAATTCAACAAGCCACAGTTGAAATTCCTCGGTCACTTGGTGAGCCGTGAAGGTCTGAAAGTCGACCCAGCTAAAATTGCTTCAGTTGTCGACTGGCCGGTTCCTAAGGACATTCGCAAATTACGCGAGTTCCTTGGCCTTGCAAACTATTTCAGACGCTTCATCCAGGGGTATTCGAGCCTTGCAGCTCCATTGACAGCTTTAACCAGTGTGAAAGTGCCCTTCGCCTGGTCGCCTAAGTGCCAAGCGTCATTTGAAGGCATAAAAGACGCCTTGAGCAAAGCACCTGTCCTCACCCTTCCCTGCCTTGACAAACCTTTTGAGGTCTGGTCTGACGCGTCGGTGTACGGAACGGGCGCCGTTCTTATGCAAGACGGACACCCGGTTGCTTACACGAGCAAGAAGTTCACCAGCGCGGAACACAACTACACCACAACCGATCAGGAATGTCTCGGAGTTATTCACGCACTCCAAGAATGGCGCTGTTACCTAGAGGGGAGCGAGTTTACACTCCTGAATGACCATCACCCCCTAGTGTACCTGCATGAACAGCGCGGGGCAGGCTTGCTGTCACGTAGACAAGCAAGATGGATGGAGTACTTACAACGCTTCAGCGGTATGAAGTGGGAGTACCGTCCAGGGAGAACCAATGTGGCTGATCCTCTCAGTAGGGTGCATGATACAGTGCTAGCGGTGCTTGCCAGTTCGCTTACGGATAGTGAGCTCGGCAAACTCATTCGTGAGGGATATGCTGGAGATCCCTGGTTTAAGAAACCGAAGGCAGCACGGTTGCAGTTAAAACGAAAGGCAGGGTTCTGGTACCGAGGTAGCCAGATAGTCGTACCCAACGTGCCTGAGCTGCGCACACAATTACTGCAGGAGTACCATGACACGTCGCAAGGCCCTAAACCCTAAACCCTAAACCCTTTTTTTCGAAAAATCAAGGATTTTCGTCGCTCGCAGCGCCTCTCACGGCACTCACCAAAAACAAACGGTTAGCTCCAACCGACTGGAAGGACGAGCACCAAGCTGCTTTCGAAGGAATCAAAAGTGCGCTGGCCAACGCGCCGGTCCTGCATTTGCCCGATTTCTCCAAACCGTTCGAAGTCATCACTGACGCCAGCATCTACGGCACGGGCGGTGTACTCCTGCAAGAGGGCCACCCCGTCGCCTACACGAGTCGCAAGTTCACGGCTCCAGAGATCAACTACACAACCACAGAGCAAGAGCTCCTCGGTACCATTAACGCTCTACACGAGTGGCGCCCGTACCTCGAAACGGCGCAAGAAACATTCCGACTGGTCACGGATCACCATCCGAACATCTGGTTTGAAACCAAGAAAGACCTGTCCCGGCGCCAAGCACGCTGGCAAGAGTTCCTCAGCCGATTCCACTACACGTGGGAGTACCGGCCCGGCCGTAAAAACGTCGCCGACCCATTATCGCGCATCCACGTGCCCGAAACGGTTACGGCGGTCCTCAACTACCTGGGCACGCCCGTTGAGACAAACCCTACCGCGCCTACCTTGGCAGACCGCCTCAGAGCGGCCATGCCCGCGCAACCGGATGCCGATTGGGGCACAGTCACCTCCGCTGACGGAATGTGGCTCAAGGGCAACAAAATCATTGTACCCAACGACCCACAGCTCCGTGCGGATATCCTTCACGCCTACCACGACACACCTCTGGCAGGGCACCGCGGCATTGCCCGCACATTCCACACCATCCACGAGCGATTCTGGTGGCCCGGCATGTACTCCGCCGTTGAGCGCTACGTGCGCGAGTGCCCGCAATGCCAACGGAACAAATCCGAAGTACGCAAGCCTGCAGGCGAGCTGAAACCGCTGCCGATTCCCACGGCACCCTGGCAAGTTGTCTCGTGCGATTTCGTGACCTCACTGCCCGAAACGCCTTCTGGCTACACAGCCGTCTGCGTCTTCGTGGACAAGTTCTCCAAAATGGTCACACTGGTCCCCACAACGGATTCAATCACTACCATCGAGTTTGCGTGGATCCTGGTCCGTCACATCATCTGCAAGCACGGTGCCATTACGGCCCTGCTCTCTGATCGTGACCCACGGTTCACCGCTCAAGCCATGCGCCACGCCGCCAAGCAACTTGGCGTCAAACAACTCATGTCCTCGGCGTACCATCCACAAACGGACGGCCAGACTGAGCGCGCAAACCGCGTATTCCAAGAAGTACTGCGCAACTACGTCGGTCCCGATCTGACTGACTGGGAAAAATACCTCCCCATGGCAGAATTCGCCATCAACAACAGCAAAAGCGAGGCCACGGGTCAAACCCCCTTCTACCTGGTGTACGGCCGCAACCCGGCTATGCCACAGGATTTCGGCCTCCCCGACCGGACCAAGTTCCCCGCAGTCGAAGCACTGGCGGACAGCCTCTCAAGCCGCCTCGAACACGCCCGAAAGTGCATGCAGGCCGCGCAACAGCGCCAGGCTCGGCACGCTGACAAGCACCGCCGCCCCGCTCACTTCAAAGAAGGTCAGCTGGTCCTGCTCAACACCAAAAACTTCACTTTCCGAGCGCCCAACGCTAAAGGCCGTGGCAAGTTCATGCCGCGCTTCATTGGCCCATTCCGCATCACACAAATGCTTGGTGACAACGCCGCGCGCCTCCAACTGCCGGAGCATCTACGGATGCACAACGTGTTCCACGTCTCCCTGCTGCGGAGCTGTGGGTCGTTGGGTACAATGATTTTGTTGCCCTTGAGCCACATTCCGTCAGCGGAGGTGACTGTGCCCCAATCGGCATCCGGTTGCGCGGGCATGGCCGCTCTGAGGCGGTCTGCCAAGGTAGGCGCGGTAGGGTTTGTCTCAACGGGCATGCCCAGGTAGTTGAGGACCGCCGTAACCGTTTCGGGCACGTGGATGCGCGATAATGGGTCGGCGACGTTTTTACGGCCGGGCCGGTACTCCCACGTGTAGTGGAATCGGCTGAGGAACTCTTGCCAGCGTGCTTGGCGCCGGGACAGGTCTTTCTTGGTTTCAAACCAGATGTTCGGATGGTGATCCGTGACCAGTCGGAATGTTTCTTGCGCCGTTTCGAGGTACGGACGCCACTCGTGTAGAGCGTTAATGGTACCGAGGAGCTCTTGCTCTGTGGTTGTGTAGTTGATCTCTGGAGCCGTGAACTTGCGACTCGTGTAGGCGACGGGGTGGCCCTCTTGCAGGAGTACACCGCCCGTGCCGTAGATGCTGGCGTCAGTGATGACTTCGAACGGTTTGGAGAAATCGGGCAAATGCAGGACCGGCGCGTTGGCCAGCGCACTTTTGATTCCTTCGAAAGCAGCTTGGTGCTCGTCCTTCCAGTCGGTTGGAGCTAACCGTTTGTTTTTGGTGAGTGCCGTGAGAGGCGCTGCGAGCGACGAAAATCCTTGGATGAACTTGCGGAAATAGTTCGCAAGGCCCAGGAAACCGCGCAGGGCAGTCATGTCCTTTGGGACGGGGTAAGTCTTCACGGACTCGATTTTGCGAGGGTCGACTTTGAGGCCGGCGCGGCCGACAATGTGACCGAGGAAGTTTACTTCTTGTTTGTTGAACTCGCACTTTTCCAGTTTTGCGCGGAAGCGCACCCCTTTGAGGGATTCGAGAACGCCGCGTATGTGCTCGATGTGGCTTTGTGGATCCTTGCTGAAGATGAGGATATCATCCAGATAGACCACGCAGTATCCAGCATCGATGTGCTTTTTAAGCACGGTGTTCATGACCTTTTGAAAGGTCGCCGGGGCGTTGGTTAAACCGAAGCACAGTACTTTGTACTGGAACGTCCCGAATGGCGTCACGAAACTGGTTTTGGGGACGTCTTGGTCCGTAATGCGAATTTGATGGTAGCCGCTTTGCAAATCGAGGGAGGAGAACAGGCTCGCACCCTGGAGTTTGTTCAGCAGGTCTGTGATGTTGGGTAATGGATAGCGGTGATTTTGTTGAGTGCACGAAAGTCTAAGCACATCCGGAGGGTACCGTCTTTCTTCTGTGCGAAGAGTACGGGAGCCCCGAACGGTGACTTCGATTCTTCGATGAAGCCTTTGGCGATCAGGTCTGCGAGCTGTTTTTTCAACTCCTGTTGTTCCAGCTGTGACAGCCGGTACGGTCGGGTGTATGGCGGCTGTTTGCCGGGTTCCAGCTCGATTGTGTGACCGACGCCTAGGTCAGGTCCGAGGCCGGTTAAGGGCTCGAACACTTCTTTGTACTCGTCCAGCAAAGCATTTAGCTTGTCGGGAGGGACCAGGGTGGGATCGGTTGGCGGCGACTCGCCGTCGGTGTGCATAGCGTTTAGCTGCGCCACGTCGTCGTCTGTGACGTAGGCGGCATAGCATTGCGCGCCTTGCCGGTGAAGCTTTTTCATTTGTTTTAGGGACACGAGGGACGCGAGCGGTGCCGTAGCCGCGTGCAGGACCGAGGTGACGTAGTTCATGACTGCGACACCTTCGGACTGCGGCGGGTTCCGACTGCGCAACCGGTAGGTGCGGCCGTGACGCGAGACTGTGCAGACCCCATTGCTGAAATCGGCAAGGGCATTGTGCTCTTTAAGCCAGCGGCTGCCAAGGATCATATCGATTCCGCGAGCCAGTTGCGGCATCACTTGTGCAACGGTGTCGCAGCGGAAACCTTGCGCGCGCAGCGAAACCGTAACCTGACCCTGGATGCGAACGCGATTTGCGCCATCGCCCAGCACACACGATGATACGTGGCTGTTGCGGATAGGGAGCCCAAGTTTTTGAACCAGGGACTCGGTGATGAGGACGTGCGACGCGCCTGAGTCAATTAGCGCAACGGCTTTGGATCCCGCGATGTTGCAATCGAGCAGGAGTGCCGTATCGTCAGCGAGGGGTTCGAGGGCCGAGCATTTAGCTGTCTCAGAGCAGGGATCGAACCATGCTTGAGTGACCTGGCTGTGCTCATGAAGTCGCGTTCGGCCGCCTTCAGGTTTGGAAACCGAGAAGATGCGTGCGTCAGCTGGATATTCATGGAGCAGTTTGAACCCGAGTGATGAGAAAATGATCTGAGTGTCAGTGCACTTGGGCACGATAAATACCGCACTGGTTGAGGCTGGAGCGGTTTGCTTGCAGGCCTGGTAATGCGTTGCATACGGAACGACTTGTTCGTAGCTAGGCACACACAAGACATGCTGTCCAGCGATATCGTGCGTCGTGAACGGAGAGGAAGGGCAGGCAAACTTGGGGCACAAGGAATCCGCACCAGAACCGTTACACGTTGCGTCGAACGTAAACGACCGACCCGAAGCCTTCTGCAACTTGAGAAAAACCGTGCGAAGGATCGCACGATCGCCGCTGCTTGGAGCGGAAGGCATTAACGGGTGGGGAGGTGGTGGGAGCTCGGCCTTGCCGGACCCATGGGCGTCGCCTGCGCGGGCACAACCATGGGCAGCTTCCTAGGCGGCCTGTGGGCCGGACGGTGGACCACGAGCGGCCGTTGGCGTCAGTGGCACACAATTGGAGCAGTTGCGGGGGCAGGCCCTTCAGGAAGAAGGAAATCAGGTTGTCCTGGTCCATTTTAGGATCCAGGCGCGAAATGCCGCGAAATTTCTGAACATATTGCGCAACGGTCTCGCCAGGTTGCATGGAGTGTTCGCACTTATCAAGGCGGGCTCGCACTTTCTTAGGAGTGTTGCGGTTGACATCGCCGTACAAAAGCACGAAGTCAGCGCGCATGCTCTCGAGCGTGAGGGCGGTTCCCATGGCTTCGTGCTGTTGCACGAGGTTGTAATACCACGTGGCGCAATCGCCACCGAAGTAATACCCCATCCCGTCGACCGGATCGGTGCCCATGGTGCGCAAGTATTTCACCGTGTGGTCAAACCAAACTTCGGGTTTCGGGATGGCAGTGCTTGGAACGCCATTGTACGCGAGAGGTTGACGCAAACACTTAGGATTGGTCGTGGTGCGAGTGGTCACATTATGTGCCGAGGGATCTCTAGTCCCGTCAGACATTATGCCCGACATCCCTTCAATCCCACTTACGTGAACCGGCGCGTTGACCGGGGCTGGCGCGGCAGCGGCCGCGGGTGCGGGCGCCGGCGGCTGCAGCGGCAGCACGTTGACAGGCGGCGGGGCCACTGGCGGGGCGGGTGGCAAGGCCGCGGCCAGGGCGGGAGCGGCTTGGGGCTCCGGGGCCGGTGCCAGCACTTGGGCGGCGGGCGCGGGCGCGGGCGGCTGAACAGGGGCCGGCGGCGCAGGCGCGGGAGGCGGTGGCGCTTCGGCCGGCGGCGCGGGGTTTGGAGGAGGTGGGGGGCCCGCTTGAGCGAGCGCTTGGGTATGTTGAACCGCTGCCGTCAGAACGCCGACGGTGGACGCGAGAGTCCCGACCGTGGCGGCGAGGCGAGCGATGTCGGCGCGCATTTGTGTCATTGGGGACGCCTCTGTGGGGCCGGTCAATGGTTGGGCAGGAACGGCGAGGTGTTTATCTCGCGATCCGCGGGCGGCGTTCTGACGGCAGCGGTTCAACATACCCAAGCGCTCGCTCAAGCGGGCCCCCCACCTCCTGTATGCAGGGTTTTTTAGAGTGGAAACCAATGTCACCAGTCAGAATCGAACTCACGACCTGACGAGGTCGTACGGAACGAGACTTGGTCTCGATACCAATGTAGCGTTTGGTGACAAAGGCTACTCGAGATGTTGTGCGGGCTCTTTGATATTTACTTATACTGTGTACGCTATGCCGTACGGTTGTTACATTCCCCCCCCTCTGATGGGGACGTCCTCGGCCCTTCACTGCGTCCTCGCAGTGCGCACAACTCCACTCTGCCTTTCACCACCCTTGCTGCCTGGGGTCTTTGCCAGGTCTTTGGGCTACGGGTGAAGCAACCTCCCGTGTCAGGTCATATGCCTGCCTTCATATGCCTCTAGCCTCTTTGTGCAGGGTTTTTTAGAGTGGAAACCAATATCACCAGTCAGAATCGAACTCACGACCTGACGAGGTCGTACGGAACGAGACTTGGTCTCGATACCACTGTAACAACTCTGGGTTTGTCACTTAGCCTAAGGCCGTGACGCGCTAGCGGAAGCTAGGATCGTAGTACCAAAGTAAATGTCAGAACACCTAAGTAACGGGTGTAGCCAGGACTCGGACCTGGACCGCGGTATGTTAGCGATGGCACCTGCCCTACCCCGGTGAGCCTTTATGCACCGTGGAGACTCACCCTTCCACGTGCCGTACCGTAGTCCGGCAGATCGTGCGATCTGTAGCTTCAGGCTTGAGACATACCACACAAGCCTTTAGCATTATCTTATTGTTATTTACATAAAATCAGATTTACTGATTGTGTAGTTTGGCTTACTAAGGGCCTTGCGTGCTGTGCGCGGCATGCTATGCACGTCGCGACGCTAAGTGCCAACTGTCGCCACTACAGTGCGGGTAACCAGTACGTCAGCCGCTGTGTGTTCAGCCAGCTTCTTGGGGAGGGCCCCTGCCTCGTCGAATCAGTGACACGTGGAAGGTCGGGTGAATGCGCATGTTTGCAGGCAAACGCAATTCAACAGCCGCATTACCAACCATGCGTAAGACAGGGTACGGGCCAACCCAACGCGGAAGCAGCTTACGAGTGCCACGTGACAGATCACGCAAGTGCGTGCTTCGTACTCAGCATCACCAACTGATCAGGCGAGAAGGTGACAGGCCTTATCACAGTTGTAGTAATCAGCAGCCCGTTGTTGCGCAGTGTCCAGGCAGGCCTTAGCCTCAGTCAGCCTAGACACGAAGCTACGAGCAAACCGCTTAGCAGCCGGAGCAGTGACGTCCAACTCACGCCATACAGGTAGCGCAGGATGGTAGCCATAGTTCAAGAAGAACGGACTCTTCCCAGTTGAGCGATTCACTGCGTTGTTCAGCGCAAACTCAGCAGCAGGCAGGTGGGTGTCCCAAGTTTCAGGATTACGGCCAGCAAAGTTACGCAACATATCACCAAGTGTGCGGTTCATGCGCGCAGTTTGGCCATCAGACTGGGGATGGTATGCGGTGGACAGATTCACACGCATATTCAGCAACACCCCAAGCGCGCCCCAGAACTTGCTCGCTCGTAAAACGTGTATCACGATCAGAGACAATATTCTTGGGAACGCCGTGCAGTCGTACGATGTTGTCCAAACACAGACGCACAGCTTGCTCAGCAGTACAGGACGTGGTGGTGGGCGCCAGATGCACCATTTTCGTCAGGCGGTCAACCAAAACGAACACCGCGTCGTATCCCCCCTCAGTTTTGGGGAGCGCGACAACAAAGTCCAGGGAGACACTGTCCCACGGGTTCGCTGATACAGGCAGCGATTGCAGGTACATACCCAAGGGTCTTACCAGACTGAGCCTTGTTGCGCTGACAGAGGTCACATGACCTAACATAATTGGCGGCGTCGGCGGCCAATTCAGGCCACCAGAATACGCGGGCAATCAGTTCCAGGAGACGACTGCAGCCAGGATGCCCTGCCAAGGGACCGTCATGATACTGCGACAGCAGCTCCCGACGTAAAGCATCATCATTCGGGATGACAATCTGCTTACGATTAGACAGGGGGCGGTACCAGATACCTCACTCACAGACGAGTGATGCCGTGTTAGCAGGGTTAATGAAGTACGGATCAGTACGGTACAAGGCACGCAGACGGGCGAACAGATCAGGTGCAGGCACATTTGCGGCTGCAGTTAGAGGCAGGAGCGGCCGCGACATTGTCAGCGGTTGCAACCTTGCAAACAGAACTGCGAGTCGTCACAGACAGAACAGCAGAGTGCAGCAGATTAGGGTGCCTACTGAGAGCGTCCACGATATTCATCGAGCCAGACAAATACTCCCAGGTATAGTCGAAACGCGCCATATATTCCAGCCATCAGGCCTGGCGACGATTCAGGGTCGGCACACCTTGCAGGAACGTAAGGGGCTTATGATCAGTTTTTGGGCGGGGCCCCAGCGCGAAGCGCGTTCGGGGGGCCCCGCCCCCTAGGATTGCCCATGTCCGTGTGTCCGTGTGTCCGTGTGTCCGTGTGTCCGTGTGTCCGTGTGTCCATGTGTCCGTGTGTCCGTGTGTCCGTGTGTCCGTGTGTCCGGTAACGGCAAAACGTTCATTATCCGCTAAACTAATTCGCTATGTTTGTCATATTAATTGTCTTCTATTGCAAGGTAACTTTGGTTTGGCTGAAAAAAAAATTTTGCGCACAAACGGTCAAAGTAAAGCTCTGCGGTTTCCATGGACCCGGGTCAACGTCCACCCAACGCCTCTCGCGCTCATATTTGTTTCAACGGGTGCCGCGTGATGAATACTTGGATTAGGAATGGGCGGCGCGTGCTAAATTGAACTTCGATAGTGTTCTGATGTTTGAACATCAAGATACCACCAACATCAAGATTTGCCTTTCTGTCTTGCCAGATGAATACAAATCAACAATATGTATTGAATCAAAGTTTCAAGATGCAAAGGGATAGCGTACCGAGTGCCAACGAGTTCTCCAGTTCCGATGGCCCAAAGTCCGGGTCTCACCGCGGCTTTTTCGCACCCTGTTTTTGCCTTACATTTGCTATGTAACTATTGATAGCAAACTTTAGAGGTTCACGTCTGCTGCGGGCGTGCAACTGAAGGGTTGCATGCCTGCCGACGGACCAAACAACTACAGTTTCACGGCAAAACAAGGATGCCTCAAGCTTGCTTTGTGATCATCTGCTTGACAGACGGATGTGGTAGTGCAGAGGCGACTATCGGTACCATAGTGCCGATACGGTAGGTGACCGCCGTCGCCGGCGGCGCGTACTGCAGGATGGTTTCGGGGCTGCCGACGTGTTTGGGCTTGGTGAATCTATGCACGCCGATCCCCCTTCAACATCAACGACACCCCCAATGGCAACCTTTCACTCTCTCACACTGTTGCGCGGTAATAGAGTTCTCCTTCTAAAGCAAGCGGCCTGTACGGATTATAGGGGGCCCCGCCCTTTTATTTCCGGCTTCGAGGAAGCCGACCCCTACTTGTCAGAGCGTGGATCACAGCAAGCAGTTCCTGCTCCCCAGTAGTATAACGAGTTTCAGCACCCGTAAACTTCTGACTGGTGTAAGCAACAGGCCTACCCTCTTGCAACAGAACAGCTCCCGTGCCGTACAGCGAGGCATCAGATATGACCTCAACACGAAAGGGTAAGGAATAGTTAGGGAACCGCAAGATCACGTCTTCACAGACTACACGCTTCAGTTCAGTAAACGCCTCTTGGCACTCAGCAGTCCAAGCAGTAGGCGAGCGACAGAAAAACACCCTTACGTGTCAGATTGGTCAGAGGCGCAGCAATGACAGAATAACGCAAAATGAACTTCCGAAAGTAGTTGGTCAGACCCAAAAACTTACGAAGATCCTGCAGATTGGTCGGAGTGGGCCATTCACGGACCGCAGCAGATTTGCGCGGATCCATACTAACACCGTCAACAGAGACGACGTGCCCCAGATACTCCACCTGCGGCTGGGCCCAGTGGCATTTAGACCGCTTCGCGTACAGTTGCTCTCGCCACAGAATCTCAAAGACCTGCTGGAGGTGTTGTAAATGTTCCTCCCGAGTCTTAGAGAAGATCAGAATGTCGTCCAGGTAACAGACGACGAACCGTTCCAGGAACTGCCTGAAGATGCGGTTCATAACAGCTTGGAAGGTGGCAGGCCAATTCGTAACTCGTTCGTAAGTCGTTCGTAACTGCTTCGTTTTAGAGGGATTCGTTGTGGAGACAATTCGTTTTGGGCTCCCTACAGCAAATTGTCTCCACAACGAAGGCCTCTAAAACGAATGAGTTACGAACGAGTTACGAATGAGTTACGAACGAGTTACGAATGAGTTACGAACGAGTTATGAACGCCGAAACGAATGAGTTACGAACAAATGGGTGGTGCGCTTCCCAGAGTGAGGGGTGTTCACCAAACCAAAGGACAGGACAGTGTACTGAAAGTGACCGAAGGGTGTACGAAAAAGCAGATTTCGGAATATCAGACTCAGCAATCCGAATCTGATTGTACCCCTGTTGCAGATCGATCGAACTGCAGTACGCAGAGCCCCTCAGCTTATCCAACAGCAGATCATCTACGCGTGGCAACGGGTAACGGTTCTTCACAGTGACCGCATTTATTTAGACCCCGATAATCAATGCATATGCGCAGACCACCATCCTTCTTACCCACGAACAGGATCGGGGCGGAGTACGGTGAGGTGCTAGGACGAATCATGCCCTTAGCTAGCAAGTCAGTCACTTACCGTTTAACCTCATCGAGCTCCAAAGGACTCAGCCGGTACATGGGACGTGACACAGGCGCCGCTCCCGGTACCAGAGGGATGGTGTGGTCGACAGGTCACATAGGAGGCAAACCAGGAATCTCCTTAAAGATATCTGCGTATTCCTCCAACAGGGCTTCAACCTCAGGGTCCTTAGCGTCAGGTTGCTGTACGGCCGAATTCAGACACAGCTTCGGACGAACAAGCAAAGCATGGGCACCCTTGCGAAGCATGCGAGCAGCAGCCTTACGCCCAATCAGCTCAGGCTCAGAGCGCGAGCACAGTGCAGCAAGTGCAAAATTCACATGAGGCGGAGCATCGTCGCCCACCTCACGCACAGCAGTGGCAAGCAACGGCACACGGAAAGACAGACGAACTTTGCGCAGACGCAAAGCACGTGAACCGTAGTCTAAGACAGCACCGTGAGCATACAGAGACGCCGATCCCAAGATAAGCGAAGCGACGCTGGTCAGATCAGGCAAGACATACAGTTGCAGATTCAACCGCAGCGGTCCAGCAGAGGTCCGCAGAGATACTTGCCCCAGCAACGCACGCTTACCTCCGTCAGCCAGCGTGACGTGCGACCAGGCACAGGGACGGATGGTCAGGTTGAGTTGCCGAACAGTAGCCTCAGACACGAAGTCATGGCTGGCCCCAGAGTCGACTAACGCAGGCAGGGAGACGCCGGCGGCAGCCAGCGCTACACGAGGCAAATCATCACCTGACAGGGACGCACCGACTGGGGAACAGAGGGCTGACAAGAACGGGGCAGAGGGCGAAGAGTTGGGGGCAGGACGATCATACCACACGTCCACAGAGTGCGGCAACGCAGGCAAAGCCACAACAGCGCCAGTCAAGTCTAACCCGTTGAACAGGACAGTACCTTTGTCGAAGCGGCGGAGAAGAGTCATACCAGTGAGATGACGTGACGCCCGGCCGGCTAAGTACGTAGGCAACAGCAGACACGCAGCAGTGTCAGGGCGCAGCTGTTTGCATGCGCGGTAATGTGCAAGCTGCACGTGCATTTCGCGCATTGACGAGGGGGTAAACAGAACGGTGTGACCGCCGAGATTGACAGAAGACAGCGGTCGAAAGCGCGGCAGGCCCAGATTACAGACCGGATCAAACCCCGCGCGCGCAGAGTGCGCATCGAAGCTGAAACGGCGGCCCACAGCGAGTTAAAGTTCAGCCAACGCCGACGGGATCAGAGCGCGGACAGCATGACGGCGCATAACGGGTCCGGCACAGGCGCAACAGACACACCGTCACATTCAGAGTCGACAGCGCCACCATCAGCGTTTAGCACAGCGCCTTCATGGGTTTGCCCAGTAGGGCCTCCCGCGACGTCGGTGGACCTCGGTGGGACCTTTTTTGAGAGTGTCGGGCGGAGTCTTGCGGTGTGTAGGGCCTGTTCCTGAGGGCTGAGGCACGGGCGCCCCGTCCTCTGTTTTTGCTACGGGTTGCCTGACTGTGGTCCAAGTCGGGGACCTGGCATGCCCTCGGCTCGCTGCTGTAGGGGGCCAAAATCCCGTTAGTATTGGTGTTTCGTTTTGAATGCGGGTTGCTCCACTCGCAGTCGCTGGGCACTGTCACGAGCCAGGCGTGGGTCTTCCAAGACCTCGAAAGGGTGCAGCGCTCGGTGCTCTAGGAGGGGTGGTAGCTGGGTAATGGGGTGCCTGTGTGGGCGACCTTCCCCGTGCTTGGCTTGATCCATTTCTGAGGATCCCGCCCGTATCCCTTTGGTAATGTTGCCCCGCTGTGCGCCTCTGCTTGCTCCGGTGTCTGTCTGGGTGGGATCATGGCCCGATGTGTTTTTATTGCGGCGTTAAGGTGTGGAGCTGGGCTTGCCCTGGTATACACCGTTGATCCCTTTGGGGTCCGCTGTATGCCTGTATCGTTCATTCATTCATATTCCGAGTGTCACGAAAGAAAGATCTTTCACTCTCGCAACAACTGCAATCAGTAAAGGTATTTACTGAGAGTTACCGTCATCAATTTGGCTACTTTCGCATACGTCCAAAAACGGCGACGGGCGTGATACGAGTCGTCAGATCATTTGTTGTTTCAGGCTTCATATTTCAGCATCAGAAGTCTTGGTTCTGGTCTCATTTCAAGCACGCATGAGCTTGAAATGTACGCCAGTGGGTTGACAACTGAAACTGAAAACATTCGTAATTTTGGCCTCTTATGTGAACAGAGGCCGAAATCATTTTCGGCTTTTACGTTGCAGGCCCGCGGACTTTCCGTTTCATATGTGAATCCCGCATAAACATTGCCTGTTGTTGTTAATGTATTGCGACACGCCTTTGATCCTACTGGATTTCTGCCGAGAACCCGGTGCCGATGTGGTTACAACTCGGCGCAATTGCCGCAGGTGCCCTAGTCCTTGCGTCTGTACATACTTACCTCGAGCGTCAAATAGGTAGCAAAGGTCAAGATAGCAAGCAAGGCACCTCCGCCGGCACATCCAAGCTCCAGCTCCCAAAGCCTGACGGCCAGTCACCTGCAAAGGGCATTTGGCAGGCGGAGATTTGGCAGCGTGCTCAAGGCGTGGCACGCAAACTGAAAAAGTAGTCCGTCCTGGTACCCGTCGCCGAATCCAATCGTCTCTTTCTCCACCCCAGACAACGGATCACGTGGTCGCAGATGCAGCTCGCAGCGACAGCATTATATACCCCGGATTCACTTCACGCCAGCTCGCTCCCCGCAGCGGCATCGCCAGCACGCCAGGCCTCGCATCCGCACACCCCCTGGCGGCGGCAACCCTTGCCTTTTTTGGCCGCCGACGCTGCGACCACCATCCAGCGCCGCGGCGCGACACCTCAGCTGCTGACTTCCAGCCTTACCTTTACATCCGCTGTTCGCACTCCGACCGGTGTATCATGCTCCGCTTATTCCCGGACGTCCTGGCGCGCCGCCATCCTTGAGGAGGATAGCGCGCCAGCAGATCGAGATTCGAAATCAGATCCAGAGAACCGGGCAACAAACTCGTCAGCAGTCGAGCGAGGCCTGCCCTCACCAGGCGGCGAGGAAGAGTCTGATGGCCGCAGCGACGGCAGCACCAGCGGCGCCCACGGCACGCTGACGGCGGCTGAGCTGCGCGTCAAGCTGGCTCTGGCGGCTGGCAGCGGCCGGTTGGACCTGACGGACTGTCGGCTGACCCACCTGCCGCCGGAGGTACTGGAGCTTACGGAACTGGAGGTGCGGTGCTGAGGGTGCTCTGCAGGGGGCGCTCTGTGGAGGGACGGGCGGGGGGATCGGCGGCACCGCACCACCCTGCCCGGAGCTGCGGTCAGCCGACGGTATGGAGCCTCGGCCGCTTGAGGCAGGGGTCTTTGCATGTGTGTCGAGGTCCGAAGAGGGGCCATTAACCAGCAGGCAGAACGATGGAGGGGCGGGAAGGGAAGGGACCGGGCAGGGCGGGGCGGGGCAAGGCAGCCTGAGTTGCGAGGGGTTGTTTTGCAAGGTTGTGTGCCGGCCCCCCTTCGCCGTCCTCGCACGTCGTCGCCCCCCAGGAGCTGCAGCTCTCCGGCAACTGCCTGACGGCCCTGCCCGAGGAGATCTCCCGCCTGACCGCGCTGCAGCGACTGGGGCTCGCGGGCAACCTGCTGTCCAGCCTGCCCGAGGGCATCGGCGCGCTGACGGCACTGGAGGGCCTCTGGCTGCACGGCAACCTGCTGACAAGCCTGCCGCAGCAGCTGGGCAGGTTGGGGGCGCTGCGGGCGCTGTCGATCGCGGGTGCGTGGGGGCTCGGGTCCTACCACGTGCGCGCGTCTGTGGGGGGGGGAGGGGGGAGGGTCAATAAAGAATGGTCCTTTTGACAATGGTCCTTGGGACCGGACGTTGAGCTTGGGGGGTAGCGAGGGTAGGCTTGAGGTCGCTACAGCGGGCTTGCGGCGCCTGCGGCCCTGTTAGCGCGGGAATGCAGCGGCTGCGGCGGCCCTATGTACGGTATTCGGTGGAAATCCGTCACCGCAACGGGGATGGCGTCGGGCGGGCGGGCATCTCGCCCGTGCTGCCAGCGTTGCGGACTTCCCGGCGACGCACGGCGCGCAACGACGTTTGCCCCGCTCCTCGCGGAATGGCGCGGGGTGAACGCGGCGGGGGACTTACTCCCAGACAGCTCTCCCTCCGCACCGCGTTCCTTCTCCGTCCTCCACCCACCAGCCGCATACCGTCACCCACCCTCCGCCCGGGAATCCGTGCCGCCGCCGCTGTCCCGTACAGTCGTACATTACGCCCCGTACAGTCGTACATTACGTCCCGTACCGCCTTACCCCTGTTCAGGCAACTGCCTGGACAGCGTCCTTGCCGGCGCGCTGTCCGGCCTGACGTCCCTCACGGACCTGACCCTGGCGGGGAACCGCCTCTCGGCGCTGCCGCCTCGCGAGCTGGCGCCGCTCAGTCGGCTGCGCAAACTGGCGCTCAACGGCAATCTGCTGACCTCCGATGGGGCGTCGCAGCTGGGGCTGGGGCCGCACATGACTGCACTGACGGAGCTCATGTTACAGGTGGGTGGGCGGGTACTGGGTAGGTGGGTATAGGGAATTGGTACGTATTTATACCCAACCATATTTATACTTGGTGGGGAGTTGGGTACCCTACTGGATGGGTAGGGTTTAGGGGTGAAACAAAAATACCAGTCGAGAGTCCAGAACGGACCTGGACAAGTCCATCGCACGTTGGGTCGTTGGTGGTGGGAGGAGGTTGAAGGGATGGGTGTTGGGACGGCGGATGGGGGATGGAACTGGGGGATGGGGTGCGGGCTTGCACGCCTCGCGGACTTGGCAATGCAGCCAGCGCACGCGTGAGGCGTGACCCCCATGAGGGGCGTCGCCGCGCCTGTGCCGTGTGCCCTGTGCCGAGTGCCCTGTGCCCAGTGTCTTGCATGAACATCACAATCCACCATGCGTCGCGGTCCCCGCAGGGTAATCGGCTGGAGGCCTTGGATCCTCACGTTTTTGAATGCCCGGTGAGGAGGGGTGAGGGTGTGACGGGCTGCAAGGTTGGGTTGGGGTGCTGTGACGAGACGTCGCACACGGTACGAATGAAAATCCGTACTGGGTGTTGCATGGAGGATACAAGATGGGTGGGGCAGGCGCGCCAGCCAAGTGGGACTCGAAGCACATGTGGGTGATGAGACCCGTGGGGTGATCTGTGTGTGTGCACGGTCGATGTTCGTGGTTGCCGGCGCACGGCCCCTCTCGCGGCCCTCTCGCGGCGGCCTCGACCTGCATGCCAGGTACTGCGTGTGCGCCAGCCCTCACACTGGTCGCTGCTCCTCCTCCATACTCCTCAGGCGCTGAAGGAGCTTTCCGTCGCAGACAACCAGCTGGCGGAGCTGCCACCCCGCCTCGCGGCCGCCTCCTCCCTCGCCCGCCTCCACCTCTTCGGCAACCGCCTGACCGCCCTCCCCGCCCGCCAGCTCGCCAGCCTGCCCGCCCTGACCACCTGTTGGCTGGAGGGCAACCCGCTCGACGGCTCAACGGTTTCGGAGCTGATCGCGGTGGCGGGTGCCGGCGGCATGCCGCAGCTGAAAGTCCTGGGCCTGGACAGTTTCCAGTTGGCAGCGGCAGTAGCAGCTCGCCCGCGTCCAGGCGGGCAGCCCAATAGCAGTAGCAGTAGCAGTCTGCCGCCGAATGTCCGAGTGGGCTGCGTGCTGGGCAGCGGGCCCGGCTACTTCAAGCTGCAGTATGGTCCCCAGAGGACTGCGGCCCACAGCTCAGCGGCGGGAGGCGACCCCAGCAGCGGCCACAGCAGCGGCCACAGCGGCGGCGGCACGTGGGAGGCGGGCGGCGTGCGCAGCAGCAATGAGCTGCTGGTGGTGGCGTTCGGCAGCGCTCCAGGGACGCCCAACTGGGGCGGCCTGCTGAGCAAGGTGTACCGGGCCGCAGCGTCAGACGATGAGAAGTGAGCGGGGAGGGGAGCTGGGCGGGCGGGGTCGGGGTGGGTTGGGTGGGGCGGGTGGGGCGGGGTTTAGGCAGCACGTGGATCACACGGGTCCGGGAGGTTCGGGTGGTCGGGTTGGGCAGGTCGGGCAGTGATCGGACTTGAGGTGGCCGCGGATGCGGCCTTGCGGCGGAGGCCCATCTGGGTCGGCATCCATGTGGGTCGGCATTGATGTGGGTCGGCATCCATGTGGGTCGGCATCCATGTGGGTCGGCATCGATGTGGGTCGGCATCCATGTGGGTCGGCATCGATGTGGGTCGGCATCCATGTGGGTCGGCATCCGTCTGGGTCGGCATCCGTCTGGGTCGGCATCCGTCTGGGTCGGGATCCATGTAGGACGGCATCGATGTGGGTCGGCATCCGTCTGGGTCGGCATCGATGTGGGTCGGCATCGATGTGGGTCGGGATCCATGTAGGTCGGCATCCATGTGGGTCGGTCTCTGTGAACCCAGTGATCGAGTTCGGGCAACTACAAGCGAACGGTTGCGGTGCCCGGGGACGTAGAATCGTAAATGCCTCCCCTGCAAGCAGCAGGAGAACCGGTGTGGGTCAATCAGAGATTTATTCGCCGCTCATGCAAGCCTGCAAGCCCCTCGCCGCGGACGTCGCCCCCACCACATCGCCACAGGCACTTCGACGTGTTGTATGTGGCGGACCCGGCGCGCGACTGGTACGGCGGCGGCGATGACGAATTGTACGGCTACTACCGGGAGCGGCTGTCCGCCTACACGCGGCACTACCGGCGGGTGCTTCTGCTGGGCGACTCGATGGGGGCTACGGCGGCGCTGCTCTTCTCGGACCTGGCCACGTGCGCGCTGGCATTTTGTCCGCAGGTGCGGTGCGGGATGAGGCTCTGCTCAGGGAGTCGTAGCGCGGAGATCGCCGGAGCGCGGAGAACGCCGGACAGTGCATGGTCTCCGGGGTGGAGAGTTTTGGGACATTTCCATTTTGTTTGTGTCGCAGAGCAGACTTCCGGCACCGTGCCGTCCTGCTGACGTCTTGGCACCCTTGCTTTGGTGGCTGCCATGTCACCGTGGCTGAATACGGTACCCAGCGACGCCGTTCCATCACACTGCCGTCTCCCACCTCCCGAAATCCGGCAGTGCAGATTTCGGTTCCGCACTGCGTTCAGATCAGGTCATTACGTGTCATCACGTGTCATGTCATAGACCACAACACACAAACCCCTCGCCCTGCCGACCTGGGCCCCTGGAATGATATGGCAGGTGGACCTGACCGAGGCGTCCATCCGGCCCGGCCGCCCCGCGGCCTGGTTGGACCGCCTCCGCCAGCGCCTGGTGTCCGCCGTGCGGGTCTCGCGGGGCGAACTGGACGTGCTGGTGGGCACGTGGCAGCACGACCTGTCGCAGGCCAACCTGCTGCCGGCGGCGGCGCGCGGCTCTGCGGGCGGAGGCGCAGACCGGCGAAGAGATAACAAGCGGGTCGCGGGTGCGGCCGGCGCGGGCAGCAGGCTGGGGAGCTGGAGGGAGGATCCTGGAGAGGGGAGGGTGGGCGCAGAGGCGGGGTCGGCCGCGCGGGCACCTGCCGGGGCTGCGAGGCAGCGGCGGCCGTGGGCATGGGAGCGGCCAGAGGCGGGCGACGGGGACCGTGGGGAGGGGGCCGATGGTGGGTCCAGCGAGGTTGGTGGGTCCGATGGCAGTGGCAGTGGTTCGGACGGGGCCGAGGATGCGGCGGTGCATGATGGCCGGCATGGTGACGGTGGTGTGAGTGTCAAGGTGTTCTCCGTGGACAGCCACCGGCTGGCGGCGGCCCTGGATGCGCAGGGGAAGTTGGTGCCGCTGGTCCGAGACGCGATACTGCACCAGCTGGGGAAACGGTCAAGAAACGTCCGGTTGGCCAACATGTTGTGAGGAGCTGCGCTGTGCGGGCCGTAGGCTGCAGCCCAAGAGGGGCGGCTGCTCGTTTCGTTGCCTGCTTGAGTGCAATCACCGTTACACTTGGCACATGTCAACACGGTTTCATGAATGGTTGTTATGGGACAGGACACAGGAGCGTCCCAACGGACCTAGACTGTAAAGCTGTAACCTTTTTCGGTCAGTTTGCCGTCCCTAGGGTTTTATGCGGGGCAGAGGGCCTGGGGATGCCCATCTTGGTGCTTACTGGGACGCGTCCGACAAATTCCCCAAACCGCCGCCGCCGCTCGTCCTGACATGCAGAACTGCAACATCTGAAATCCCACACGCAGTCCGTCAATCATGCCGTGCGTCATGCATGACCCGCCCCTGGGAGGGCCTGCTCGAGTGCCGTGCCTTCGATCCCACGGCTAGGCTCCTGTGGCCAGCGGGTCTAAGGCTCTTGCGGGCTGGCGTCTGGGGCCTACAGAACGAAACAGCTGGGACCCAGGGGTCACACTACGTGGCTGTCGTACGGCACATGCGGTCCCGAACGAGCCGGGAGTTGGTCGGGTGCTGCGCGTGGGGTCGGGGCCACGGCGGCGCCCTGTTGCACAACATCCGTATCCTGGAACGGCGCAGGTATCGTTCGGAGCACCCGCCAGGAAGGGTACCGCGCCATTGCAACGGGGCACGCAGGTGGTAATTTTAAGCCAGGTCTATCCGACCAAGGGTCATCTTGAGCTGGCAGACCGCTACGCCAAGATAACTGTTGGCAGGTTGGTCACTAAATCCGACTTCGGACGATGCACGAGCCTGCACATCCCTGCCAGGCAATCCCAGCCGCCTATCGAATCTGTTCGGCGGCTCATTCGTACGGAGAAATGCCCCGCCGCGTGCGGCCTCATTGGAGTGCACGCACTGAGTCCACTTCACTCAGGTGAACCATATGGACTTCTGGTCTTCGAAAGGAAAGCGCAGCCGTCGCGTACCTGGTCTCGGCTACTCAAAGCGCGCATGAACACGTACTCTGTTGCTTGCGATATTACCGTACTAAATTTGCGTTGTGTGAAACGGTAGGGTGGCGGTTTGTGCGTTGTGGATTCAGCCAAACGAGACAGACAAGCAGTCGGTGTCGAATGCCTTGATAGCCCCCAAATAATAAAAAGCCGTGTGACAAAGTGAAATGAAGATAGGTGTAGGGCGTTGTTGGCATGAGCTGTTGGAACCATCAATATGCAGTACGGCACAACCTCTTCAAACTTTACTTTTAGTTCCTAACCGTTCTTGCCTGGTTCTTGGCCCTTTGACATCCAAACATCTTCTACTTCTTACAGTGTTGAGCGCAGGTTACAGAATGCTAGCCTGCTTCGGTCCCTCAAAGACGCAGGCGCTCAAGCATGACATTGACTCCTTGAAACTTCTCCTACAAACCAAGGAGAATGAGCTGGAGCGCCTACGGCGACAGGAAGCATTACAAAAACAGAAGGAGGAGCACTTAACGGAGGCGCTGCAGGCTGCTGCTGCCCATGTTGCGCAACTTGAAGCGCGCCTCATCGAGCACCAGCGCATGACCAAGGAGCAGGAGGCTCAAGTGAAGACGGATTTCGAGCAACGTATTGCATTGGCAGACCAGCAACGGAACGCCCTGGAAGACGAGCTTCAAACGTTGCGACAACAGCTCAACGAGCAACAGCAGCTCAACGAGCAACGGCAGAAGCAACATGAAACAACGCTGCAGGAGCAGAAGCAAAATCTGGAGAAGAGCTTGGAAAAAGCTCGCCAAGAGGAGCTGCAGCGACAGCTGGTCGAGGTGCGGCTACAGGAGGAGCACCACAAGCGACTGGAGCAGGAGCGGCTTCTTGAGAAACAATGCTCCGATCACAGCAAGCTCCTTCGACGGCTCGCCGCAGAGGAGCATCGTGCGCGTAAATTTCAGAAGCAGATCGCGAACTTCACTGAGGTACGTTCTCACGATTGTCCTGGTGCAACTACAACTTCACAGTTCTTGATCGGACTTGATCCGACACCTACGCAGACCATGGAGGAAGTCTCCAACATCCTGACGGCTGTGGAGCATGACCAAAGGACCCTGACCAGTCCCGTCAAGGTCGAGAGCAGAAAGGCCAAGGCCAGTGTGGTAAGATGGTCTTGCTGGGGTCTTTGCCTGCCGTCGAGTACATGCCTGACGTCACGCTTAACCCTTGCAGGCTGCAGACCAGCTGCGCCAGTCGATTGCCTTGTTCAAGCAGACAAAGGACGAGCAGGGAACCTCCGATCAGGGCGCGGCGCCTGGAAACGTGTAACTTCATACTGAACACAGTCGCAACTGCACAGTGTGCGACTCGCTTTCGTCCGCCTGCGCTTGAGCGCAGCAATTCAAAATGCAGGGGTCCGGCACGGAAGTCTGTTCGCGGTGTTAATAAATTTCCGTACGATGCAGGTGTGGTGCCGCATTCTTGAAAGCTGTGAATGCGATTGCGTTGGGCAATGCTTCATCTGTCGGGTCTTGACTTGGGTCTGCATGCCGTCCGCGTCTTCCGGGATTCGGCATTACAGTAGTGGCAGGGTGGGGCGCATTCCAGTTACAACGAGAGTGACTTCTACGCATCCTATGACTTGATAGCTGGCTCCCCGAGCGCCTTTGTTTTGGGTAGTGCAGGCATGCGATGTTGTTTACGCCGTCCGGTCTGCGTTTCATGCCGAAACCCTGGCATCGCGCGGTCTTGCCTTCAGAAAGCTGAAAGGGCCGCATCATAAGTCGGCCAACTTAAACAGGTGTGAATCTTGGTTCACTTCCGGTGAATCAAAACCTGTTATCTGTAAGGATTCTAACTCCAACTGCGTCGGTCGTTGTACGTTGACCCTGCGGACGTGATCAACAAAGCGAATTCTATTACTGTACAGTCTTCTGACAAACGAAGAACATGCATGCGGGGTGACTGTCTTCATTACAAGACATACTCGTGGTTGCCTATGGAAATCGACTGCATTCCGGACTTCTAAACACTCTGTCAAACATCTTGAACAGATATATTAGCATAATTGTTGCTGACATTATCTACAGTCGTGACTTCCGCTACTCTAGCAACTGGATAATTCGCAACTAGCTGTCAAGGATGCCAGGAAACCTGCAGGAATGGCTTTTAACAGATGCAGCAGGGAATGCTTATACGGAGCGCCAAGCGGAGCAGACTGTAGATATCGAGGAGCGTGAGCTCATCCAGAAAAGGATGCGCACCGACAGGTGGACTCTTGATCGTGGCGCTGGGTATTATGCAGCCGAGCGTGAGAAGAAAAAATTACCGTGCCTTGTGGCGACTGGAAAGTAAGTGCAGTAGCGTTCCGAGCGACCTGGCGTTGCGTGCTCAACCCCATCGTGCGAGTGCGTTCCCGTCGTACGAGAGAAACGTTACCCACCTGAAAGCCCTTTGGTAGAGGGCACTGAGATCAACCGGACCTGTCTGTTTTCCTTGGCGTTCCACGCATTGCAGATACGCAGGAAGGTCACGCGTGCGGTACGTTGGTATCGACTTTCAGACGTTCTGGACCCACATCCTTCGAAGAGGTAGAGCTTGAGATGGCAGCGCAGGGCGCTCACCCGTGAGTTCGAATCAGCACTACCCTTACGACTGCTCACTTTGGTCAACGTCGCGCAGACTTCTACACCACGGCCGTGAACGCTCCTCTGACGCAGCTGATTGCCTTACTCGTGATCTGGTACTTCTTCATGCTCTTGGGTTGGAGTTCCATCTACTACTTGATATGGAGGTGCGGAAGGGGGCCGCATGGATCCATGCAGCCACGTGTTTCTTTCGCCTGACCGACGCCGGCAGCTGCGCTACCCATGCAGGTGGAACGGCAGCTGCTTTATTGGATTCCACGGATTCCGCTCGGCATTCATGTACGCCACGGAGACGCAACAGACTATCGGTGCGTCTCGTGCCCTGGGACCCAGGTCCCAATGCAAGTGCATGCCCTGGGCTGGGCTACCGATTCGTAGACCAACAAGCCCGGCATCGAGCCGAACCCTGTTTAGGCGAATATCAGTAGCCACCGCGTTGCTCCGCGCCGTGCAGGCTACGGCGAGCGAGCCACCGGCGAGTGCTGGGCCGGGGCAGTCCTTGTGTCCATTCATTCGTTGCAGGTGAGGCAAGAGGGAGGTAGTGTGAGGGTGAGGAGGGGTGAGGTGCGGCGGCGAGTGGAGTCTGCGGGCTCCCGCCAACCGGCGGCATGTGGGCCGTTATGTGTGTGAAGATTCGCCGCGGGCTGGTCAGGGTGCATGACGCCCACCCATCAGCCTTATGCAAGACGTCTGCAAACACCACTCTCCCCGACTTCGCCTCACTCCGCGCCACTCTACCTCAAAACCACCGTCGTCTTGCTCGAATTTGGCCCAAACCTTTCTCTCGGCACGCCACCCGGCCCAGGCGGTGCTGCTGGACAGCGTCATCCTGGGCATCGTCTTCTCGCGCATCTCCCACCCCAAGCAGCGCTCGCGGACTATCCTCATCAGCGACTGCGCCTGCATCGCGCGGCGAGACGGCCAACTGAAGTTGTGAGTGGGGAGGGAGGGCTCCAGCCGGCGAGCCCGGGTGTAGAGTGTGTGCCTGGAGAGGGTCGTTCGCAGCCGCGGGAAGCTGAGTAGAGCTTCCGATCGGGCTTCGGTGCCAAGCCTGGTTGCGTTAAAAAGTAAGTTATTGGTGGGTGTGATTGCGTTGAAGGTGTCAAATCTGGTTGAGCGTTGATGGAGAGGCGTTTGAGCGTGGTTCCTTTGACGGAGGTGTCAACCCGGATGGCAATGAAACACTACTCGCGTCTCAGACGTCACCAGACGTGTGTCTTCCCCGACGCGCTGGGGCTCGTGCTTGCCTGGCGCCGCCGTCCTCCCCCTGCGGCTGCAGCATGTTTCGCATCGCGGACATCCAGAAGCGCTCCGTGATCGACCCGCGGATCCGCGTCGTCATGTTCACGTGGGGACCGGGGCGGCGCACCGCGGAGGGAGAGCAGATACCCGCCGTCGCCCAGGTGCGTGCAGGTTCTGTTTGTTGGGTTGGGTGTCCAGCGGACTGACAGGTCAGCAACTTGCCGTCTCCAGGAGCAAGGGGCGGCTGTCGGCTGCGTTTCACATCAACCAAATGACGACAGCGCCGTTGCGTGGATCCAGAGCGTGTTGATCCTTTCGTGGTCATTCTTTTCGTGGTGATCCGTACCTCACTGCACACGAGTAGGCCGTTGCGAGCCTGCAGTGACAGCAGGGCCTTTGGCCACGGTGGCACAGCCAAGCAGCCCTGTGATCATCTGACGTGACCGGGTGTTCCTGGCCGTGTCCAGCTCACATTTGCTGCTCACGTATCCCTTCCTAGTTCCTACCCGTGCGACTTGGTCCAACTGCCCCGCAGGACATGTCGGTATCCCTGGAACGCACACTGCTGCTGCCCGTCGTTGTGGAGCACACCATCGACGAGTCCAGCCCGCTGTTCGGACAGACGGCCCAGAGCCTCGAGGTGAGCGGAGGGCAGGGCAGGGTAGGGCGCGGGGGCACTGAAAGCGGGTGGCAAACAATGAAGTGGGATGGGACTATATTTTTATGAATAAATCGATGAGTTGAGGTGGGGTGGGGTGGGGTCAGAAGGTGGGTTCGAGCGAGGTGAGATGTGGTGAGGCGGCGTCCGGCCTCGCCGCCCGCTTGTCGCACCGCAGCCTGGAGGCAGGGTGTTGCCGTCGCGGGCGCGACATCCAGGGAGGGTGCGTGTGCGTTCTCTGCTGCTGCTGCTGCTGCTGCTGCTGCTGCTTCCCTGCACCTACCCCCACACAGCTCCGGGCCGTGCATGCGCGCCAGGGCGCCCGACCGCACTTCGGGAAGGGGCGGTCCCCACCGCAGCCGGCCGCAGATGCTGCCGTGCGGTTGGCTGCGGTGCATTGGTAAAAAGGCGAAAAACGCAAAAACGAACCAGCACATGGTGCACATCTGAACTGCCGGTGTGAGGCCCTCCGCGGCGGTCGATCGTCGCTGTCGCTGGTGTGTGTGGGGGGGCCCGCAGGCGATGGGCGCCGAGATCGTGGTGACCTTGGAGGCCACGTCCCAGGTGGGCGACACGTTCATGGCGCGTCAGAGCTACCTGCCGTCGGAGATCCACTGGGGCCACACCTTCGTCAACGTCATCCGGCCGGCCAAAGGCGGCGACACCATGCACGAGGTCGACCTGTCCAGGTGTGTGTGTTTAGAAATGAAACCCGCCCGCCCGCCCGAACCCAGGTGTGTGTATGTGTGTGTCCTGATCCGTCGTTCGGGCCACAAGGCAGCGCGCGCCGATGTGTGGAGGGCTAGGGTTCAGCAAGTACTTTAGGCCGCCCCATCCATCTCGACATGTGCGCGTGTCCGTGTGTGAACGGGAACGGAGTCGGGTGGGCGGACTGGGCTGCGGGCCTGTGGCAGGCTGTGGCGGCCTCGCGGATGGGCGGACGAGTGATGATGGCAAGCAGGAAACACAGCACGGAGGATTCGGAGACGAGGCGAGGCGCCGCACTCGCAGCAAAGTTTTGCCAAAAGCGTTTCGGTCACCGCTCCTGTTCGGGTGGGGTGGGGTGGGTTGCGGCCCCGGGGCGGACCCAGTTCGCAGCGTCACAGGCTGGGTGGGTGGTGGTGGTGGTGATGGTGGTGGTGGTGGTGGTGGTGGGCGTGGTGGTGGTGGTGGTGGTGGTGGTGGTGGTGGTGGTGGTTGCTCGGATGCGTGGGTGGGTGGGTGGGTGGGTGGGGGAACTGATGAGCACAGCAGCAGTCGCCAGGCAGCCGCCTCCCAGGCAGCTCCTGGGGCTGGGGCGGGGGCTGGGGGGCGGGGGTCTCCACCTCGCGCCAGGGCGCCATCATTAGGAGGAGGATGAGACGCCGCGGGCGTCAGGGGGCCCGGCGGACCTCGCTTTGGCAGCGGTTGGTCACGTGGGCTCGTGAGGCGTCAAGCGGCCGCGGCTGTCCGGTGGCTGTCCGTCGCAGGTTCCACGACGTGGATCCGCAGCCCGGCCTCGGGGATGAGATGGCGCAGCCCCACCAGCTCAGCAAGAAGGTGCGGCGCGATGCCGGGGCCGGGGGAGCGCCGCCGTGGATCTAGGGCCGCTTGTACGATTCTCGTCCTGCAGCAATGTGTTCACGCCTTCTAGGACAAAGAAAGTATCAAACCGTATGTCTTCGACAGTTACAGGTTACAACCAGGACCAACCGGGTGCCCCCAGGCAATTGTGTTCAGCGCGGAGTGGAACCAAGCGCGGTTGTGCAGTGTGACTCGGAGCACGGCCCTGGTTGGCATGACCAGGGGGCGCAGCACGAGTGGAGAAGAAGATCGCGCCTGAGGGGAAGCGCAGCTTCCCAGCTCTCGGGAGCATATCGACTGATGCCTCTGATGGGCTGATGGAATGATGGGATGGGCTGGCGGAACGATGCGAATCGCATCATGCGATGGTGGTGTTGTTGGTGCTGCAGGTGGTGGCGGGCGCGGGCGCGGGCGGCGTCGTGCCGGGGCGGCTGCTGAACGAGAACACGCTGGTGCTGTCGCTGGATGCGGTGGTGGCCTGCCGCAACGGCAAGCCCTACCTCATGTTCAGGTGCGGCTGCGACCACCGAGGAGGAGGGAGAGGGCAAGAAAGAAGGAGAGAGAGAGAGACACACACACACCCCGGGGCGGGTTGCAATTCTAAACACACACCCCCGCCCGGTCACCGTCCCGCGTAAAAAGGGTTTAGGGTTTGTGATATGCATTCAAGGAAAGGACCCGCCTGGGAGGGTGTGTGAGATGCGGGGTTATGGGGTTTGAGTAATGCGAACAGCTCATGTCGTAATTGGGGGGGGTGGGGGTAAATTAAAAAAAGAAACAAACCCGAAGAACGACCCCGGGCACACCCAACACTACGCAGTATACTTACGTGGGGGGGGTGTCCTGGCAACGAATGCTGCGGAGCGGGGGGGATTCAGGGTGGGGGGAGGGAGTGGGGATGAAGGAGCCGCAGGTAAACGATCGTAGGTTCCAGGCGCGGTGATTGGAGGGGCTTGGGGTGTGGTGGGGCGCCCTGGCAGCTGGTTCCGGGCGGAACATCGGGCGGACCATTCGGGCTCGGTCCTCACCCTGGCGCGGCCTCTTAGCACACACACGCACTCGGTCCCGGCGGGTATCTCACCCACTGGGACACACTGTGTGCCCCGGTGCCGCGCGCAGGCTGGGCGACACCTACCCCGGCCAGGTGGTCGATGTGCAGGTGGGTGGGTGGGTGGGTGGGTGCCGGCGGACACTGGGGTGCGGGCAGGGGTAGGTGTGCTTAGAAAAGTAGGGTAGGGGTGTAGGGGGTGTGCAAGGACCGCGGGCGCAGTCGTAACTCTGCAACCACACAGCCTCCTGGGGCCGGGTACCGGTGTATGGGCTGGTAGGGCGGGTGGACGAGGGGGATAAGGGCAGCTCCAGCCATCCCAACCCATCACAACGGTCAGCGGTTGAGGCCGTTGCGCTGCCCGCTGCGCGCCACCTCCCCCTGGCCTCTGCTGCTGCACCCGGCCCCGCTGCCCTCCTCCCACGTGCCCCCCTGCCCCCCACACCTTCCTATACTCTCCTGCCCCCACCTCCCCCACCCCCTCCTCCCCCTCCTGTTGACGCACGCAGGTGTCCGCCCACCTGTACCGCTGGAACGCGACGGAGACGGTCGAGGGCGAGAAGCTACCGTACGAGGAGCACCCCCTGGAGCTGGAGCCGGTGGACCTGCTGTTGAGGTGGGTGGGTGGGTGAGCGGAGGACATACGGAAGCAGGGTGGGGTGAGTGGAGGACCGAGCCGCGAGAACCGAGGAGTGTGTCTTTAGCGAGAAAGCCGCCCGAGCCGCCCAGGCCCACGATACTTACAAGCTAAGCACACACCCCTAAAGTTAAATATATAAATAATATTGATAACTGTATGAATAATAATATTGATAATATTATTAGATAAACAAGGAAGAGGTATGATGTGTGTACTCCCCTTGCTCGTACGCACATACCGCCGCCCCCCAGGTACCCGGTGACGATGCTGCACGAGCTGGACCCCGTCCGCAGCCCCATCGCGCACTGGGCCAGCCAGCGGGGGATGCGGCAGGACGCGGACGCGGAGGTGGTGGTGGTGGCCCGGGTGCGTCGGAGGACGTGGGCACAGGGGCCGGGGGGTGGGAAGGCGGGGAGGGAAGGATGGCACGGGGGGTGGGGCCGGGAAGGGGGGGAGGTTGGCACGGGGCTGGGGACTCCTGTGAAGAAGACTCCACAGAGGCGGAAAAGCCTCCACAGCGCACGACCGCGTGTGACGGTTGCTGCCACCTGCACGGCGCTACCGTAGGGCGGCAGGCTGGGGTGTATGTGCCGCATACGGCGGGTGGGGGCGGCGCGCATCAGGCATCCTGTCTCCTTGGTGGTGCTTGGTTTCGGAGGAAGGCGGTGCCGTACACACGAACCCTAGTGACCTTATGTCGCTCCAGGGGCTTTGCGGTGCCATCAGATTCTCTATCCCCGACACCGCTCACCGGCCGAGGGGGACGAGCGACGTGCCTTTCCCATCCACACGCACGTCGGACTGCTGTTGCTTCTGCGTGTTCGGTGCTTCTGCGTGTTCGGTGTGTTGTCTCCGTGTCCGTGTCGGTGCGTGTTCCGTGTTTGGGCTGCAGGGCACGCTGTACCCGCGTCAGGAGGTGGTGACGCGTACGCGGGTGTACAGCGTCATGGGCGACATCAAGGTGTGGTGGGGCAGGGCAGGGCAGGGCAGGGCCCCCAGGCGGGGACGGCTGGCGGCCTGGGTGTTCGGATGTCCTTGATGCGTCCCCCCGTTGCGTCGTACTGCGTCCTGTGGCGGCTCAGCCGCCGTTGGGTACCCGCGGGGCAGGAGGAGCGGCTGCGTGCCGTCGGGGTTGAATTGAAAAAAGAAAGAAACGTCGGGGATGGGTGAGGCACGAGAGCCATGTGTGCCACCGAAGATCAACGGATGCCTTGGGGCCGGGGCCCGGGTACGGTAGGTAGCTGCGCCACCGGCCGCACCGAGGTCCGCGCGAGGCCCCGTCGCGGCCCTTTTTATGGATTGAATGACCCGCGTAGGGTGTTCCGACGAACAGCTCCCACCGGGGGCCTCCGTGTTGCAGTCGGCTTGCACTCCAGGGCTGTCTCCTCAGGAGTCATCACGTCGGGTAGCTGACTCGTACCCACCGTTGCGCCCACCGTTGCGTGCGCTCGTCACCGAATGTACCGCCACCGTCGAAGTGCGGCGCCATGATCCGCCGGGGGTTGAGGGGAAACGGCCGGGGGAGGGAGGTGTTCCGACCTGCCCTGCCGCCTGCGTCGCCCGTCCCCTGTCCACCGACCCACATGACTCCACCGTTCCCCGGCCTCGCCGCCCTCCCGCGGCGCTTCCCCTCTCGGCCCCACCAACCCTCCCCGACCCCCGGACTCCCAGTGGGGCTACGTCTTCTTGCCGGTGGTGCGGCCCAGCAGCGGCACTGCGGCGCTGGGCACCTCCTCCAAGCTGGGCGCCACACTGGACTGGGGGCAGTTCCACGCCATCGCGCCCATCAACATGCCGGCCTTCCCCCGACCCGACCACCACTCGACACCGGTGCGCTGTGTGTGTATGTGGGGGGGGAGTGTCATGGGCCCCCGGAGGGAGCGGTGGACGAGAGGGGTACGGAGGGCTTGGCCTGAGGGCGAAGCTTTGCCAGTACGGCTCTACATGTATACGATTGTACGTGATGCAGTGGGACAGGGGGGCCAGGACCGCGCGTCCGCACCCTTGGGGGCTGCCTGATGCTGCGCCCTCACGCTCTTCGCCCGCGGGTGTGCGGAGGAACCCCGACTGCGGAGCCTCTCACCCACCCGCACCCCTGTCCCGGACACATCCTCCCCGCAGCCGTCCATCTCTCCGCGGCTCAGTCACCTGGGCAACCTCCCGGGCACCCCGCCCGGAGTCACCGCCGCCGCCACCGCCGCCGCGTCGGAACTCGGGGGCTCCGGAACCCAGCAAGCGCCTCCTCCCGCGGCCCCGGCGATGCAACCACCCTCCACGGCCGGCGGCTCCCGGCTGGTGAGTCAATAGGGCTTCTAAGGCCCGCGTGCGATACATGTACCCCTGGTCATTACCACCGTCGAACCGGATTTCGCGGGGGCCGTCTGACGGCTGCTGGTTTGCATCCCTTCTACGGGTTTCACGCCAGGGGCTGCACGTCCGGCGCGAGGGTGGCCGTACAGGGTACGGAGCCCCGTTTGTGGTGGCGGCGCTGCGGCCTAGCAAACCAAACCATGGCGGGTTTCCGCACCTGGTCCGTGCCACATATGGGCTGGAGGCTTACATCGCATGTGTACCCTCTTGTTCCGACCGCAGGCCCGGCCGCCGATCCAGGCCCAGGCCCCCGTCCCAGCGGTCCTGGCGCTGCACGGAGACCTGGAGCGCTCGGACTCCTCCGGCTCACTCACCGGTCTGGGCCTGGCCCAGCAACCGGGGGCGCCGGGGCAGCTGACCCCGCCGGCCCCCGCGGTGCTGACCGCAATGGACGCCTCCGCTTCCACGACCGCGTCAAATGGCCCCCAACCCCAGTCGCAGCCCCAGCCGCGGCCGCGGCCCCAGCCCGCGCAGCTGCTGCATCGGCAGTACTCGTCGCAGCAGCTGGCGCAGCGGCCCCTCATACACCGCAGCCCCTCAGAGATGTTGCTGCTGCCGGGTGGCGGGGCGGACGGGCCGCAGTCGCGGCTGCCGGGCACGTTCGCCGGGTTTGCGGGCCCCGGCGGGATGCCGGCGGGCGGCCCCCGGCGAGCCGCAGGTGGGTGGGCCCTGGCGGGGCTGGGGGACGCCGCGCGTGTGTACGGCATACCGTAAGAGAACTGTTATTGAGGCAGGCAGAACAGGAGTGCGTGACATGCGAGGGGCCGAGTGGCGGCCAATAGTCTGCCTGTATGCATTGTGTGTGCTGCGCCCGCAGCCCCTCACCGCGGGCACGCCGTGCGCCCGCCGCCGGAGCAGCCAAGGCTGCTGCGGCAGGCAGCATTGCCCCCTTGATGTTTATTGGTTGGCTACCTGGTGGTTGTTAGTTGGGACACGCGGTGGTTGTGGCTGCGGCTGTGGCCTTGCCCCCGACGCACCAGGGGAGGGGAGGGTCGGACTGCGGCTACCCCCACGCCGCCAGACTTCTGGGTCTGGCCCTGTCTTTTTTAACCCGGGCCCCCCTCCCCGCTAGGCTTTCACGGACGCCGACCCAACCCAGGGTTGCCGTGTGTGCTTGCGGCCTCGGTCACTGCCCCCGTCAATGCCCCCGTCAATGCCCCCGTCAATGCCCGCATACCCCCCCCCGGGTGCCCCACCCCGGGTGCCCCCCCGCATACCCCCCCGGGTGCCCAGATGACGACGACACCGAGGAAGCCAGCTCACAGGGCGACACGGCCAGCATCAGCTCCAGCCGCCCGCTGTGGCCGCAGCAGGAAAGCGGCTCGCGGTTCACCAGGACCTCGGAGACGCCGGTGCGTGCATGCGCCCCGTCCACGGCGTGTGGGGTTGCGGGCAAGTGGGATGGGGCTGGGGGCAGTAATGCGGCCGTTGGTTGGGTGGCCCCTCGCGAACGGTTCCGGCAAGGCGGCTCCTTGGCGGCTCCTTGGCAGCTCCTTGCCGTGTCTCCGTCTGAGGCGGGTTTGGCGCTCGACTTGGGGAGAGGGGCATCGCCTGAATGCGTCTGCCCCTCCTGGTGTGTGATATGCGATGGGTGCGCAAGAAGCCGAAGCTGCAGCTCCGGTTTCGGTCCAGGGCTGCCCAAGGCGGGGCATTTAGGAAGTGGGTGCGCGTATGTGTTTGACTGTCTTCTGCCTGACTGTCTGTCTCTTCACTTCTGACCATGTCAGGCATGTGTTATCGTATGTGTTATCGTGTGCTGGCGAACTGAGCCGCGTGGCGTGTGTTTAGAATTGCAACCCGCGTGGCGTGTGTGTTTAACAAGAAGCCCACCCATAACCGCCCGCGTGTGTGTATCTGTGCGTTCTTCGGCAGGTACGGCAGTACCGTATGCGATGTGTGTAGTTCACAGCACATACCCTAGTACCCAAATGCCCACCCTGTGTGTCCAAAGCCCCTTACCCCGCCGCCGCCCCTTCTGTGCGACGCCCTCGACGCCCAGACGCGGCAGGACCCTCGCTCCTTGAAGGCCGTCCTCCAGAACATTGAGTCGTTCCTGCAAGGGGAACAGGAGCAGAACCAGCTGCAGCAGGTCGTCAGCGGTCAGGAGTCGGGCGGCAGCGGAGAGCCGGTCGATAACGGTCCTCCAACCGCTGAGGAGGCCTCTCGGGCGGCTTCATAGCCTGGCCCTGGCCCTGGCCCTGACCCCGCGCCAGGACTGCCCGTGCTGCGGTCCCCGATCCGCCTTGTTCAATTTATTTGCTCATCGGTATTGTACTGCACGTTACTGCCTCTAGGGGTAACTAGCGGTGTGCAGCGCGTTCTGATCTCCTGGGTGCGTGACGCCGTCGTACACTGGTGGCCGTTGCCGCGTTGCCGGTGGCCTGGCCCTTGCGAACTGGTCGCCGAAACCTGCGCCGTGAGCCTGCGCCGTGAGACTGAAAGCCGGTTGTCGTCTTGTTAGAGAGGGGGGGAGCGGATGGTGCGAAGAAAGCTGCCAAAGGTTACGGTATCACGCGTGGGTTTAGAATTGCAACCCGTGTGTGTGTATGTGTGTTGCATATCTGACCGGGCCTAGCGCTTGCTGGTGTGTGTGTGTGTGTGTCTTCGTAGGCAGGCGGGGCAGGAGTGCGTGAGATTCAAGGGGCCTAGCTGAGCCCGGAAATGTGGGTGTATATGGATCGGCGGGCAGGGACGGGCTGCGTGCCATGCAATGCGCGTGGTAATGCCCAACGATCGCCCGTATGCGTAAATTGTGTACCCATTTCCCAAACCGTGAATGACGGTAATAGAAAGGCCGGGATGAAGGTAGTGCGCTGCTTGTTCCGTTTTAGTGGCACACGCAAGAGCGGGCTTTCTTCTGGCCGAAGGCTGACCAAGTGCCTGCCTTGACTTGGGGTGGGTGTGTTTGGGATCCTGAGTCTGCGGATACTCAGTGTGGAGCTCGAAGACCCTGGAGTGACGGTACTGGGCACTTGCGCCGCGCAGGCGAACCACCGCAGGCAGGGGTCACATCCGAGACGCGTACGCGTTGCCATCGGATGTGGTTCTGACTTGTGCGCGGGTGACGGGAGCAGCACAACCCCTGGGTTGGGGGTCGGGCCGTTCCTGTGTAGGCGCCGACGGCATTTGTGACTGCAGACATTTTCATATGGTGAGCTCGTTCCATCTGCATGATTCGCGTCGCTGCCGAACCGGGTAAGTGGGGGACAGACGCTCTTTGATCCAAACTGGAACATTGGAACGGGTGTGAACACGCTTTCAGCCCCCTCCTCGACAATCGAACAATCCCTCGCGTCCTCCTGCCGTTGCTACGAACCGGTTGGGTTGGTCGCACATGTACGGTATGTGTTTAGACAAAAAAACCAACACACATGTGTGTATGTGTGTGAGTGAGTGTGTCTCGCATGTCACCTCTTCACACGTAAACACGACGCCGGTGGCTCGATCCTGCACAGTCGCTTGTCTGCCCCTCCCCTCGCCACCGTATGGCCAAAATCAGCCCAGCCTCTGCAGGCCACACGCTCAGTGTCCACAGCGCCACTGCTGCAACACGTTAAAACCCCCCAGAACCCGAAAATCCTCTCCCTCCGCTATACTCTACCCTATCCCTACCCTTGTTCCTTCATCGTCACGACTGTTCAGCCCCACACCCGCTGCGCACTTCTCGAACTTGCCACCAAGCCTTTTCGGTCTCACCCTCGGTCAAGCAAATTAAGCCCATGACTTCCCAGCACACGGCCTCCCGAGAGAACCGGTGCCCCCTCTGCGGCTCGCGTCCACACTCCTGCGCCGCAGCTGTCCTCGTTCCCGTCGCGAGAACGCCCGCCTCATCGCACTACGCGTAGCAACTTCGACGGACTCGCCCGCCCGCCAGCATCACGACGCGATGCGGATTGAGGAGGCGGAGAACTGAGGAGGCAGGCAGCCCTCTCGCTCATCATCTCCCCGTCCTCCCATGTCTACCCCCCGCGCCGCGCCGCGCACAGTCCGACCCGCTGGTGCGTTTCACTGGGACAACAGCACGAAGCCACCTTTCGGCACTCCAGAACCCGCGCGCTGCGCCCATCTGTCTCCCTGGGGGGCGGCCAGTGGTCACTTCAACTCAGTCAGTCAGTCTCAATTTGGAGACGCACCACCGCCCCTTGGGGTCACCAGGAACGGACCGACGGGAGTCCACATCCGAGAACACCCGCGGTAGGTCCCTACCACTCCGTACCACCCCGCACCGCCGTTCCCACACGCTGCCTCGTTCACATGAAGTCGTCATCCCCGTCGATATTGTCGTCGTACACAAAGTCATCCAGCCCGGCAGAGAGGCCCTGCTTCCCCATGTTCAGGGTCTTCTTAACGCCCTTCTTCTTCTCCTCCTCCTCCTTCTTCTTCTGCGAGGTCAGGACAACGCGCGAAAGAAATATTCGACGGTCCGGTCCGTTGCTGTGCCACGTGGTGATTTGCGGCACCGGATGTCTTCGGGGAGGGGATGTCGTGCACGAGATGCGGCACAGCGTGTGGGCATATGTGGATGTGGATGTGCGACGGATGTGGCACAGGGCTGTCGTTACAGAGCTGCGACACGGGATACCGCACGCGCGACAAACTCCCTTGTGCGGACGCTGGCTGGGTTCCCGGTGGGGCCGCGACTCGACCATCGCCACCGCGCTTTTCAGAACGCGATATAGGGTGTTTATCAGCGCCGAGATCGACTCCCGTCCACAGCCGGGATCCAACCCCGAGCTCCCGGGTGCGTCTGTTGCTCCCTGAGCCCCGCCCTGGGCTCCCCCCCGGCCCCGCCTGGGCCATTGGTCCTACAGTCCACGCCCCACCGGACCCTTGCTCCGGCAGTCCGCGCAGTCCATCCTTGACTCCCACTGACTGACTGTCCTATTCTCCTGTACCAACCTTACAGCCCCATCCTTACCGGCTTACCGCCCACCGGCCCCCACACCTCAGCCTCATCCTTACCGGCTTACCGCCTCATCACCGCCCCCCCTCACCTTGGTCTTGTCCGACCGCACCCCCGCGAGCGAGGTCTCCACGTCCTTGACCTCCTCCGGGCCCAGAGGCTCCACCGCCGCCTTCACCAGCGCCTTGACAAACGCCTTGAAGTGCTTGGACTCGCGGTGCGGCACCACGTTACGGGCCGCGATCTCGGCGGCAAATTCCTCAAACTCCTTCAGCGACTTGGGCAGGTAGCTCTCCAGCGGCTTCAGGCCGCCGAACAGGTCCCTGGCCGCCTCATAGTCCGCCTGCTCCACCAATCTGCGTGTTGAGAACGGGCGGGCGGTGGGAGCCGTGGCGGGGCACCCCGGGGCAGCGCAGTTTTGGGGTGTCTGGATTGTGTGTCTTAATGGACAGAGTTGGATTCCGGGGAACAACGGGGGGGGAGCGCTGAGGGCGGTGGCGTCGGTGCTGTGTGGAAGGCGCGGGAAGTGCCGTGCGTCGGCGGGGAGATGGGGAGGCCCGCGGTGGCCGTGAGGGGCTGGCGGGGATTTGGGTTTGCGGGGTGCGACGTCGCTGTTGCACCATGATCCAACCGCCGCCCGCCCCGCACAAAGACAGTGGACAATTTGCAAGAGCATCAGGACGCGTCCAGGTGCTGCACACAGCGGATAACAACACGGGCAGCAAGGGATGCGTGGATTCGCAACCGTGAAGCCGCCCGGACTGGGTGGGGGGGGGCCTTGGGGACGTGGGAGAGGGGGCGGGGCGCGGTTGATGCGTGCAGTGTTTGTTCTCAGGGCGAGTCAGCCAAGAGGACATTTCGCAAGGACGTGCGAGGAGGCTGAGACCACCAGCGAACCAGGAGGTAAGGTTTAAGTGCCACCCGAGACGGGTTTGCGCGCAGCCTGGCGCAAGGCCGAGTTCCAACTGTCGAGGCCGGGGAAACGCCTAGAACCGTCCCACGGGCCCCAACCCACCTTTGTTGACGAAGCTTCTCTGCCACTGGATCATCAAGTGGTGTGTCAATTTCCAAGCGCTCTTCCCGATATTTCTTCTCCTCCTTTTTCTTCGGCTGCGGCCGATCCAGGTGCAGATTATCAACAGGGCCCAGCGATTGATGTGCAAACAAGTCAATTTTATCGATCATTTATAGCTGCCCGTGCTAGCTCACTGAATTGTATCCGGCTGCAAAAAGCGACCTGCTCCTACCTGCGGCGCTGGGACATGGTGCTCCACGGGCGCTGTGAAATTCTTATCCTCATCCTCAAACTGGGACATGTCAGGGCCATTAATCTTGGCTAAAATCGCCTCGCCCTTCGTTTCAAACGCCGGCGCCGGCTTCGCAGCCACCGGCGCTGGCTTTGCCAAGTCAGACTCAACATCAGCGGTTTCCCAATCATCAAGATCGTCGGCCATTTTCAACAACGTCAAATATGATGGAGTGCAACCGAGGGCCAAGAATATTATCGACTGCCAACGGAACGAATTGTCAGCTTAGCAAAAGGAAGGCTTTTTTAAGTCTTGACTGAATCTCACGTCTGCACATGGTATTTTGGATGTCTTTTGCCGCAGACCGTACGGCAAGTGGGACTCTAGAACTCTGCGCAATTGCTGTTCACTGATATCACTATAGTAGCGTTACTATTGCAATAGTACATGACCAACGTGTGAGAGCAGAGTGGTGATCTCTGTGGCCCTATCGGAACAAGTTTAGGCAGCGACGCGCAGCACGGCTGACAGCGTGTGCGTCATTGAACAAATAGGATAAGTGGTCTTTGATTGCCGAAGCCGCGATACGTGTTGCAGAACCCCGTTCACGGAAAACGATGGCGAGCGACACATCAACGGAAGGAAGTGCAGGCCCACCCAGCAAGGAGGAGCGGCCCAGTGATGGCCAACCAAGCCCCGATGGATCCGTGACCAGCTCCCAACCACTCGATTACAGCTCGCTGTATGACCGGATAAAGGACAAACCGTGTCACGTCGTCCAAATCAACCAGCACCTTGAGGGCTTCAACGGCGGAAATTTCCGGACCCGGTCAGATCTTATAGAGCGGGAGCTGGAACCCATCTACAATGCAAAAACTCTGTCCGAGGTGCACGAGGAGCTCGATGCTGCCGGCCGTCGCCTGAAGCAGTTGGGCGTCTTCAGCAACATTGATTTCCTTGCACAGGAGGAGCCGCTGGTACGCAGTCTTGTGTGTTTTGGAGGGGGGTGGCAGTGGTGATGTGGATGGCGGGAAACCTCTAGGGCATTCTACTGCGGGAGCGGACAGGCGGGGTTACCTGCCACCCAACCTCGACTCTAATCTCGACCCTGACCCAAACCCCGACCCCGACCCCGACCCCGACCCCAACCCCCGCCAGGACGACCCCGAGGCTTGCACCGTGGACCTCCGACTGGCGGAGACCAACTGGTACAAGTTCCGTGCGGCAACCTACGTGGAGGACAGCGAGCGCACCTTCGAGCTGGGGGCCTCGCTGAGCAATGCGATGGGCGGCGCGGAGCACCTCAGCGCGAATGTCGAGTACGGCACGGAGAACAGCCACACAGCCGGCGTGTCGTACAGGCAGCCGCGGGCGTTCGGACTGCCCCTCTCGGTGCGTGTGCCGTGCACGGTGCTGCCGTGTACGGCGCGTACGGCGTACGGATGTCATCGTGGCCGGGCCACGGCCGCTGACAGTTGCAGCATGTCATGTCGAACCCGAGGACCGGACAGTCCCGCGGGATGCTGCCCTGTGAACAGCCAAACTGACCCGCGGGTCACACTTTCCGCCGTCACAAACGCGCTGCGGCCGAGCGATCAGTAACACTCTTCAGGGGTCTACGGTTTAGGGGTCCGAGCGGTTGGGAAACGCGCGGTGCCTCGGAGACGTGGACGAGGTTGTGGACGAGGTGTATGGGCACAGGGCAGGTCTGTGATCCTTCCGGCGGCCTGCGGCGCCTTGCTCAGGAGTCAGGCCCCTCGACTTGTAACACTCTGCGAAGCATGTGTGTTAGCAAGGAGAAAAGCTGAGTGTGTGTGTGTGCCGATGCCTCCTGCGCGCCTGCAGGCTGAGGTCCGGGGCTCGCAGCTGTTTAGGAACAACCAGAAGGCGTCCTCCTACACGGAGCAGCTGCGCTCCGTCGTACTGGGGTTGAAGAGGTGGGTGAAGGGGGGCCGGCCGGATGGGTGGGCAGTGGGCATGCGGTTGCGGCTCCCCCCCACACACAAACACACAACCACCCAACAACCGCTCCACACCCAGACTCTGCATCACCTGTCAGCTGTCACGGCAGTCGTGCTGGACTGACTACTCTCCACGCGGCTGAGGTAGGTTTCTCACACACGCAGTTTTCCTTTTAACCCACATCCCCGCGCGCCGTTCCCCCGCCTTTTCGGCGCAGTCTGAGCGGAGGCCACTCCCTAGAGTACGAGCTGGGGTGGCGGAGGCTGCTGGACCCCTCGCGGTCCGCCTCGAGGGCGGTGATGGCGCAGGTGGGCAATGCAGGGTAGGGTGGGGTTGGGGCAGGAGGGCAAGGGGGGGGTGACAAAAGGAGGGTTGGACTGGCGCTGGCTGGCTGGATGGATGGATGGATGGATGCTGCGTTTGTTCTTCTGTGTTGGTGTTGAAGAGCGTCCGGCGACTGCGCCCTCCTCCGCCCTAACTGCTCCTTTTCCACTGCCCTCCTCCTCCTCATTATCATCGTCCTGCTGCATATCGACCGGTCACCCGACCCCACCCCAGATGGGAGATTACCTCAAATCCGCGGTGCGGTACACTGCCGTACTGGACCACCGCGACTCGTCATCCGGCGGCGCCGCAGCGGCGGTGGGCGGCGAGGGCTGGGCGGTCAAGTCGACCACGGAGGTGGCGGGACTGGTGCCACCCAGCAGCGGCGGCAGCAGCGGCGGCGCCGGCGCGGCCGACAGCGCGCTGCGGTTTGTACGGCAGCAGGTTGACCTGGTCGCAAATGTGCCGATGGACGACGTGGGGGCGGTGGTCTTCACACTAGGGCTCTCTGCAGGTATGTGTCGTACTGTCGTACGGAGTGTACGGCCCGCACTGCGTGTGCGTTTGTAAAAGATAACTGAGCCGCGAGTGTGTGTGTGTGTGTGTGTGTGTGTGTGAATCGTTACATATCTGCCGGGCCGACGCTGGCCGGGGGCGCTAACCCGCCCCATTCGGGAGACCGCCGAAGCACTCCTCTGTGTGTTATCAAGGAGAAAAGCTGAGCCGCGAAAACACACACACACACACTCCTCTGTGTGTGTGTTGAGCGAGGCCATCATGTGTGCGTGAGTGTGCGCGGCCCTTCGGCTCGCAACCCCATCTCCCCCCGGCTGGGGAAAGCGTCGCGTGCGACACGACCATGGCCCTGAGACCCGGCACGTCCAGTCGAGGAAACCGGGGAACCCGTGGGTTGGGGGGAAGGGAGACGGCCCGAGGGGCGTAGGCCCCCGGCTCTGCACGCGACGGAATCGGAATGGTCCCGCTGGGCCCTGATCGGGGCCTTTCGGAGCTCCCCCGGGGGCACGAGCCGGAGCTCAGGAGCGCTGGCGGCGCTTGGTGCCGCCCCGCCCCCCCGGCGCCCAGTGCCGCAGCTGGCAGCGCTGAATGCCCTGTTAGCCCTGCAGCCCAAACCCTGGCACCGACTCCCGGGGGGGAGCCCATTGGCAGCCCGGGCAGCCCTGGAGGCCACATCCTTGCAGCCGACGCTTCGGGGAGCTCAGGTTGCCGTTGGCGGCACTGCACGCGCACACCACACTGGGGAGCGAACGAGCGATGAGGCGCCGGGGGGGATAGAGGGGTGGAGGTGGAGGAGAGGTGAAGGGGCGGCGGGCGGCCGTCGTGGCGGTGCGCGCCGCGGGGTCCCTCGCTGCGCTGTCAGGGCACACACGTGTTCGGTGTCATAACTTCTTCATTCATTTTTCATTCATTTTTTTCGTGATGTGTACACATCGGCCAGCCATTCCATCGCATCACACCACACCCGCCGCCGACACCGCCGTCGCCAGGTCTGTTGCTGCCCTGGGGAGACGGTGGCCTGGCCCGACCCACCTGCATCGCGGACCGCTTCTTCCTGGGGGGCCCCTCGTCGCTCCGGGGGTTCAGATTCAAGGTAGGGCTGGTGGGCGGGCGGGCGGGCCGGTGGGTGGCCCTGCCCGGCCCTGCCCTGGGTCCTAGACTCCTAGTGCAACCGCACAGCACTGCCCAGTGATTCAGGTACTGGGGCAAACTGTCGAGCCGTGAGTGGTGGCTGTGGGTTGTGGCGGTGTGTGCCACGGGAGGGGGGGCCGCGGTCGACGACTTCCGTGTGTAGCAGCGCCCGGCGACCGTAACTCTAGCTCGAGGTGGGTACCTGACCTCCCTCCCGCAAAGTTCGCCCCCGACTGCATCCACCCGACTATCCCCCAAACCCTCGTTTGACCTGACCTGACCTGACACCTGACGCGATGCGACGCGACGTAACCTGACGTACAGGGCGCCGGGCCCTCCGACGTCCGGCGGCCGCCCCCGGGCAGGACGGCCAGCGAGCAGCCGCCGGCGGGCAGCAAGAGGGACGCGCTGGGGGGGGACGCGTTCGCCGCCGTCTTCGCGTCGGTGAGTTGTTCCTGGGAGGGGAGGGGTTTGAGGGTGTGAGGTGGGGTAGGAGGAGGCTGATGCCCCGGCCACGCGCCGATGAGCTTTGTTGGTCCGGCTTGCCGGATGCATGATGATTTCTGGGACGCTGCCGCCGGGCTGCGTCCGCGGCTCACCCCCACCCCACCCCACCCCACCCTGCAGCACTCAGCGCTCCGCGCAGCCAGCCTTGAACGTTCTTGCCCCCCCTCCTCAGTCCTCACCCAACCGCCCCATAACACCGCACCCACCCACCCACCGGGCCGCAGCTGATGTTCCGGCTGCCGCACCCGGCCCTGCGGATGCTCAACCTGCACGGCCACGCGTTCGTCAACGGGGGCAACGTGGTGCAGCTGTCGGGTGAGGGGGGGGGGCAGGTGCGGGCTGCGGGGACGGGGCCGGGGCACGATGGGGCGCCGGAACCAGACCTGGTCGGGCAGGTCAGGTCAGGTCAGGTCGGGTCAGGTCGGGTAGCTCCTGTTCCACTGTCCCGTACTGGGTCGGGGCGCGAGGTTTACGCCCTTCACAGCACCCGACATGCTGTGTCACCCACCCGCCACCCCCTGGGCGGGGTGTGTCGGGGCAGATTTACGTTTTTTAACCCCCATACCCTCCCAATCCCCTCCCCCCCATCCACGTGTGTCAGGCACCGGCCGGCCCCCGGCCTCGCTGCTGTCGGAGTTTGGGTCCACCTTCCGGTGGTCCTGCGGTGCGGGCCTGCTGGTGCCCACACCGGTGGGCCGCTTCGAGGCCAACTACTGTGTCGTACTGTCCTCCCAGGAGCATGACCGCGTGCGGAGGGGGCTGCAGCTGGGCTTCGCGGCCAGCCCCTTGTAGGTCGTACAGCCCCTTCTTGGTAGGTCGTACAGTCCTTTGGTAGGTCGTACAGCCCCTTGTAGGTCGTACACAGCTGTGAGTAACAATCAGCTCCTGCACACGGCCTCGGGAGCGGAACCGCAGCGGAAGCGACCCGCACCTCGGAAGGGCTGCTCTGTCGCAGTAGCTGGAAAGGGCTGCCGTCGCTGTAGCAGCAGCAGCACCAGCAGCAGCAGCACCAGCAGCACCAGCAGCAGCAGCACCAGCAGCAACGGCCGCCGCCGCAGCAGCAGCAACAGCAGCCGAAGGGTGTGATGCGGATAATGGACGCTCTTGTGGAGGGCGCAGGGCGGTCTGTTGAGAGTCGAAAGGGGGCGATCGGCAGGAGGCGCGAACGTCGATTGGGCGCCGCTGCAGCTGACGCAGGCCTGTTGTGACCTGCCGTGTACCAAGGTGTACCAAGGTGGACCTGGAGTCCCGACCGGCCGTCCAAAAGGCCCACATAGCTCGTGCCGCTGCGAGGTGGTCCGACCGACAGGGCAGCCTATGGTGGTCAGGCGGCTTCGCCTGACCGGTGTAGGGAAGTAAGAGAATGGGAGAATGGGATGCATGGACGTTCGTTTAGCCACACAAGAGTAGAAGGAGGGCGTGGCAAGTGGTGCTGCGGGGGATGCGGGAGAGGTCGGGAGCTTCGGGCAGGGCAGGGTGGGCTGTCGTCTCCATCGCGACGGCTTTTCCTCAGACCCACCAGGTCCAGGGCGGAAGACGGCCGTTTTCCTGTCCCCGTCGCCACCACCGCTGCAGCCCCCGCCGCCGTCACCACCGCCCCGCCCTCGGCGGCTTCCAGACGGCGGTGTGGGGACCTCCGCCAGCCGACCGGGGCTGGACTGAGTGCTTCGGGTCATCGGGTTACCGACGCGTTGGACATATGGCGCCGATCAGTCGCTGTGCGAGGCTGTGCGGCCAAGCAAACTTACCGTGTACCGCGCTGCCAGCCCATCGGCGGCACCGAAGCGGAACCGACCCGCAGGATGTGGTTGCTCGGGAAGTGCAGTGGCGCGCATCGGCGGCGGTGGCCGATGACAGTGGCGCCCGCGGACATCTCCTGGTGGTGGTGGTGGTGGTGGTGGTGGTGGTCGTGGTGGTGGTTTAGGTCCGCCGGCACCAGAGTAGGCCACGGAGAGCCTGGAAAGCTGCCAAGGCGGCGCCGGGCGGGCTGCGCACGTACGGTGCTGAGTTGTCTGTGCTGGTTCCCGTCCAATCTACTTCTCATCCAAGGCGGTCAAACACTCCAGATGCAGGGCCGTGGGACCAGGCAGAGGTGGGTCTCTACCGCTTGCTTTACAACGAAAACTCTATTACCGCGCAAGAGTGTGAGAGAGTGAAAGGGTGCCATTGAGGGTGTCGTTGATGTTGAAGGTGGATCGGCGTGTATAGATTCAGCAAGCTCAAGCAGGTAGGTAGCCCCGAAACCAACCTGCAGTACACGGCGGTCATGGCATCTGCATTATCACTATCGTAACGCTAGTCGCCTCTGCACTACCACATCCGTCTGTCAAGCAGATGATCACAAATCAAGCTTGAAGCGTGAAACTGTCGTTGTTTGGTCCGTCGGCAAGCTTGCAACCCTTCTGCTGCACGCGTGCAGCAGACGTGAACCTCTAAAGTTTGCTACAATAGTTACATAGCAATGTAAAGCAAAAGCAGGGTGCAAAAAAGTCGCGGTGAGAGCCGGACTTCGGGCCATCGAAACTGGAGAACTCCTTGGTACTCGGTATGCTATCCCTTTGCATCTTGAAACTTTGATTCAATACATAATGTTGAATTGTATTCATCTGGCAAAACAGAAAGGCAAGTCTTGGTGTTGGTGGCATCTAGATGTTCAAACATCAGAACACAATGGAAGTTCAATTTAGCACGCGCCACCTGCCCCTAATCCAAGTATTCATCACGCGGCACCTGTTGCAACAAACATGAGCGCGAGAGGCGTTGGGTGGATGTTGACTCGGGTCCATGGAGACCGCGGAGCTTTACTTTGACCGTTTGTGCGCAAAGAATTTTTTCAGCCAAACCAAAGTTACCTTGCAATAGAGGACAATTAATATGACAAACATAGCGAATTAGTTTAGCGGATAATGAACGTTTTGCCGTTACCGGACACACGGACACACGGACACACGGACATGGGCAATCCTAGGGGGCGGGGCCCCCCGAACGCGCTTCGCGCTGGGGCCCCGCCCAAAAAGCCCAGCTTATGTTGGAAGTGCGAGGAAGCGCAATGTCTGCCGGCAGCCCAATCGGGCCCAACTATAAGAGCTCTTGCTATGTATCGCACATTTAAGCACCAGCGAAAGCTGCACGGAACGCCATGATGGGGCTCCATGAACCTGCGTCCACCGAATCCAAAGCCCATGTAGGTCGTTGGCGCCCTTGGGATCTTTAACCGCAATCCGTTTCAAAATGGCCTGTCCAAAAAAAGGTCCCACTACGCTTGCACGCCAGTCCGTCAAGACCACAGAGACTGCAGGACTAACCCTTTTGCCTCTTGAAATTTCTGTGGAAATTTGTAGGCCTTTCAGCTCAAGCGCGCACATAGCAACGCGCTCCCAAAATGCGCTTCTACCTGGCCTACAACACCAAGAAGCCGGGCGGGAAGCCCCACCTCGTCATCCACCTTGACGCAGAAATGCGAAAGAAGCTGGGCGGCGAGCAGCACCTCACCTACGCGAAGCTGTTCAACCAGCGCCTGCCCGCGCTGCTCGAGCTCTTCCCGCAGGCCGGCCTGCAGGCCATCCCCATCCCGCCGCACCCCCAAAGCCGCATATCTGACGAGCTGCAGCAGCTGGTTGACGCGATGCTCAAGGCGGCCCTGCGCAACGACCCGGCGCGGTACCTGCAGTTCACCGAAGCGTGCGGAGCGGGCGCCGGGGCGCGCCGGCCCCGCACCGGCCCCGAGGGGGGCGGCCCGTGCCGTGCCGGCACCAAGACGCTGTACCAGACCTGGCGAAGATCCGGAGCAGTGGTGGATCTGGTGGACGACAGCGACGGCCCGAGCAGCGGCGAGGGCGGCGGCGGCGGCGGCGGCGATGCGCCGGAGGGGGCGGGTGCCGGCGGCGAGGGTGCGGCGGCCGGCAGCCGCGGTGGCCGCGCCGGCGGCGCCGGCGCCGCCGGCGGCCGCGGGGGTGACGTTGGGGTGGAAGATGGCGACGAAGATGACGTCAGCAGCATCGGCACCGGTATCAGTGAACAGGGGGAGGAGGAGGAAGTGGAGGTGGAGGAAGTGGAGGAGGAGGAAGTGGAGGAGGAGGAGGAGGAGCATGGGGAAGAGGACGGGGAACAGGAGGAGGTGGGGGCGCAGTATGAGGTCGGCCGCGACGCGGAAACCACCGTCCCTGGAGCGGGTCCGGGGAGAGGAGCCGCTGCGGGCGACTCAACGACTGGCGCAGGTGCAGCCGCGGAAACAGCAGCAGCGGAAGCAGGCACGAAAGCGGGAGCAGGAGCGGGAGCGGGAGCGGAGGAGGGGGATGGTCCCCAGGGCGCTCGCCATCGTCCAGGGGTGAAGGCGGCGGCGGCAGCTCCTCCTCTCGCAGTCCCAACAGCCGCAGCCGCTGCAGCTCCGAAACCATCTCCCAGGTGTACGACTACGCGGGGCGCCGTTGGGCACCGTCCATCCCCCGAGGGTCGTCGGGCCCCGCCGACGGCCCAACGAACCGATGGGGCCGCCGCGGCTGCCGCAGCCGCCACGGCCGCAGCCGCCACGGCCGCCGCTGCCGACAAGGCGTCAGGTATGCAAGTGCCTGTGGAAGCGCCTCAGGATGCGCAGCAGGAAGCACCCGTTGGCGGTGACCTGGGGCCAGAGCCGGGCCGGAGAGCCCGCGGCAAGGCGGTCGGTTCCCCGGGCTCGGAGCCCAAGGCCCAACCGACGCGGCCGTCGCGGCCGCCGCTGCGGGTGCAGCCCGAAGCCCCCGCCGCCGCCACCAGCCGGCCCGTGCCCGACACTGACGCCACCATCACCATCTCTGACAGCGATGATGACGACGGTGATGTTGTCGTACTGGAGCGAGCGCCGCGCACCGCCGCGACGGAGGCCCCGGAGGTTGTCGTTGTGGCGGATAGCTCCGACAGCGGCGGTGGTGGCGGGGGCGGTGGCGGCGGCGGCGGTGGCGGCGGCGGTGGTGGCGGCGGCAACGCCCCTGACACCACCGGCGATGACGGTGACGCCAGCAGCCGACCAGCGGCGACCGGAAGCGAATGCAACCCCGGTGTGCCACCGGCAGGGGCTTCCGCCGCCCCAGCTGGTATTGCTGCTGCTCCTGCTGCTGCGGCGGCGGCGGGCCTGGCGGCGGCGGGCCCGGCAGCGGCGGCGGCTGATGCTGCTGCTCCTGACACCGCTGCCAATGCTAGAGAAGGTGCGGATGAAGCAGCAGCAGCGACAGCAGCAGCGACAGCAGCAGCAGCAGCAGCAACAGCGGTGGCAGCAGCACCTGGTGTCGAGCATGTTCCAGCAGCGGAGCCTGGGCCAGAGGCGCCGGGCGAGAGCTCGGATGACATGGAAGTGGAGGCGGAGGCGGACGGGGAGTTGCGGCAGCGGGCGCAGGCGGAGGCGGAGTTGCGGCAGCGGGCTCAGGCGGAGTTGCGGCAGCGGGCGCAGACGGAGGCGGAGGTGCGGCAGCGGGCGCAGGCGGAGGCGGAGGTGCGGCAGCGGGCGCAGGCGGAGGTGCGGCAGGGGTTGCAGGCGGAGGCGGAGGTGCGGCAGCGGGCGCAGGCGGAGGTGCGGCAGCGGGCGCAGGCGGAGGCGGAGGTGCGGCAGCGGGCGCAGGCGGAGGCGGAGGTGCGGCAGCGGGCGCAGGCGGAGGTGCGGCAGGGGTTGCAGGCGGAGGCGGAGGTGCGGCAGCGGGCGCAGGCGGAGGTGCGGCAGCGGGCGCAGGCGGAGGCGGAGGTGCGGCAGCGGGCGCAGGCGGAGGCGGAGGTGCGGCAGCGGGCGCAGGCGGAGGTGCGGCAGCGGGCGCAGGCGGAGGCGGAGGGGCGGCAGGTGCGGCAGCGGGCGCAGGCGAGGCGGAGGTGCGGCAGGGGTTGCAGGCGGAGGCGGAGGTGCGGCAGCGGGCGCAGGCGGAGGTGCGGCAGCGGGCGCAGGCGGAGGCGGAGGTGCGGCAGCGGGCGCAGGCGGAGGCGGAGGTGCGGCAGCGGGCGCAGGCGGAGGTGCGGCAGGGGTTGCAGGCGGAGGCGGAGGTGCGGCAGCGGGCGCAGGCGGAGGTGCGGCAGCGGGCGCAGGCGGAGGCGGAGGTGCGGCAGCGGGCGCAGGCGGAGGTGCGGCAGCGGGCGCAGGCGGAGGCGGAGGTGCGGCAGCGGGCGCAGGCGGAGGTGCGGCAGCGGGCGCAGGCGGAGGCGGAGGTGCGGCAGCGGGCGCAGGCGGAGGCGGAGGCGGCGATGGAGGAGACCACGAAACCGGTGGAGGTGGAGGTGGAGGTGGTGATCGAGGTGGAGGTCAGGGTTGCCATCCGGGCGGGGGCCGCCTCCACCTCCTCCTCCACCTCCACCTCCAGCCACACGCTAAACATGACGGTGCCGATGCACCCGGCGGCGGGGGGCTGCGGGGCGGCGGCTGCCGCGGCAGCCGCCGGCGCGGCCGCGGCCACGGCGGCCGCCACCGCCGCCCTGCGGGCCCGGAGTCCCGTGTCCCCGCGGGATGCCCGCCGCACGGCTGCCAGGCGCGAGACCTCCCAGGTGGGTGGGCGGGTGGGTGGGTGGGTGGGACTGGGGTCCTCTGCGGGGTCCCCGGAATGGGGGTGTGCACGGGGGGATGTGAAGGTGTGTGTGCAGGGGGCCTCTGTCAGGCGTGTGTGTTGGTTACAACTGAGGGCCGGCGAGTACCTGGAAGGCCATGGCCCGTCTGGAAGGGATGCAACCGGGGCCACTACAGCCACCGGGGGTGCGGCGGCACGGTTCGACGGCGTGGCCGCCTCTGTATTTAGCCCCTAGGGTCCATCAAGTTGGATCAGTACGGCATACCCTACGAAGCCCATGCTCTGTCCGACGAGTGCCCCTCCCTGGTGCGCCTCCGGTGCATATGCCCCCTCCCTGCCCTCCCCTCATTCCCTCCCCCGCACACACACACCCCGGCGGTCATCCCACCCCATCCCATCCCATCCAAGACACGACCCGCGAGGCCGCAGCAAGCACCCGCCGCTCACCCCGCCGCCGCTCGCGCCGCCGCGGCGGCTTCGAATGCGGCCGCAGCCGCTGCCACTGCGGCCGCCGCACCCGGCCTCAGCCCAGTTGCGCCACCGGGCGGGCCACGTGGCCGCGACCAGCACTCGCCGTCCGCAGTCTCACCCAAGTCGGGTGACACCCGGGAAGCGGTCCCCGGTGCTCCAAGCCCTAGAGGCCAGAGGACCGAGCCGGGGGCAGCACCTGCGGAGCCTGCAGACACCGTCGTCACAGCTCCTTCCTGCGTGAAGCCTGCGACGACTGAGACTGCGGCTGCTGCTGCGAGTGTGGCATGCGAGGCGTCGCGGCCTAAGCGGGAGCCGGGGGCCGCTGCGCGGGGCGCGAAGGTGGAGGCCGGTGGGAAGGAGTCGCGGTCGGGCGGAGTGGTGGAGGGCGAGGGCCGGTCGGGGAGCCAGGCGCCCGGGGCCGCTGCGGCGGAGGGTGGAGCCGAGGGCCCTCAGGCGAAGAGGGTCAGGCGGTAGCGGCTCTAGGGGTGGCTGCGGTGCGGTGCGGGGGAAGGGGGGGCGAGGGGGAGTTTCTGTTTGTATGGGCGAGTAAGTAAGAAGGGGGTAGGGTAGGGTAGGGGGTAGGGTAGGGGTAGGGTAGGGTCGGGCCCAAGGCCCCCCACAGATCTGGCTCATGGACGATTGTGGAAGCGGCGCTGTGACACCCGGGCTATGATGTGGGGCCGATCTGCGATGTGGGGCCGTCGAACACGTTTTGGGTTGCGGGCAAGTGATTCGCTGACACACACACACGGGCGGGTTGCAATTCTAAACACACACACACACGGGCACCGGTAAATGTGCACCTGCACCGCGTTGGACTTTGCGTTGTCGTACCGTTGTACGCCCAGTGTCGTACCAACGCCAGACAGGCCGTCGGAGGCGCCGCCCTGACGCGACCCAAGTGGGGCTCCTCGGTTGGGGGTGGGGGGAAAGGGGAGGGGGGAGATAGCCCTGGCGCAGATACCCCTGGTGCTGACTGGGACTCCCTTTCTTCGCGTCCTGGCGGGGCTCGCCCTCCAGCCTGTACCGTCCATGTACCGTCCATTGCACGGGCATCGACAGCATCCATATAAGACAATCTATTTTATGTTGAACGCATTGACAGCATTCATGTCGAACAGTGATGGCGATTTCTTAATGCGCAGGAGGACGGCGAGGGTGGCGGGAGGAGGGTGGCGGGAGGTGGTGTTATCGGCTGACGGGGTCAGTTCTAGCCCCATACACGGAGGTGCCCCACACATAGGTAGTAACGGTTACATTACATTACATAGGTGTAGGTGCAGGTGCAGGTGCGCAGGAGTAGGTGTGGAGGTGCAGGTGTAGGTGCAGGTGTAGGTGCGCAGGAGTAGGTGTCGGAGGCCCCCCAGGTGTAGGATGAGGTTGCCAGTTTGGCCTCCTTGCATCCGCCCCACCCACCCACCCACCCACACACACACACACACACACACCCCATGGGGTGCGGGGAGTCCGGGTGCGCGCACGCGGGTCGGGTGCCCCCGGGGTCGCCCCCTGTGGCTCGGCCCTGCTGCCCACCGGGGTGGGGCCCGCAGGTCACTGGCATGTCGAGGTTGAGTACCCCGGGTCTGTGGGGGTTGCGGGGGTTATTTATATAACCGCTGGGCGCCCGTGGCTGTGGCAGGTGGGGCAGGGGCGCCCGATGAGCGGGTGCCGGAGGAGGCCGCGGGAGGAGGGCTGTGAGAGGCAGCCCGGCCGGGCTTCAGCTGTTCGCAAAGTATCGCCACACGGGGGCGGGATCGCTGCTGCTCCCGATGATTGAATGAATGAACGTTACAGCGGACCCCGAACAGGGATCATACCGTATACCGATGCCGCGAAAGGGCTGGACGCAGCCCACCCAAGGGCTGCCCCGATGGGCAAGAGCCGGTGCGCCATCGCACCTCCCGAAGTGACGGCGCACGTCCCATATCGGTGCTGAGGACGGACACCCACGTAAGATGCGGCGCATCTGGGCCCGCTGGAACGCCCGTTCGTTCGGGACTAAGGGTCCACCACCTTGTAACGGGTTGCAGTATGTGGCGCATTCAGTCCCATCCCCGCCATCGCATCATTAATCTTCAATCTTCCCTGAGCCAACCAGCATCTCAGCACACACACCCTCCGCTCACACCCCATCATCATCATCATCATCATCATCATCATCATCATCATCATCATCATCATCACCACCACCACCACCGCCACCCCGCACAATCGAAGCCGCACCTCGAGCATACCAGCCACATCACCGCCGCCCCGACTAGCGGAATTGCCTCCCCGGACGTCCGCGTCCTCCTCCCCCTGGTGAGCCGTGACCCACCCGCTGATTCAACAACCTCTTGAGCATCAAGTATACATCTCCAGTGCCAAACCCCTCCAGTGCATAAATCTCCAAATTAAGACTCTCGGTGCGCCAAACCCCTCCAGTGTTTTGAAGTGTTGATTCAAGGACCACGCCAAGGCTCGCGCGACTCTTCCGTCCCCGGAAGGGGGGCCACGGCGGCGCCGTCACGCGTTCTGCGGTCCCAGCCCCGCCCAGCCCAGGTCATCCCGCCCGAGCAGCGCCGCCACCCGCCGGTTGGGCTCCCGGAAGAGCTCCGTGAGGGCAGCCCGCACGGAGGGGTGCAGCGTCCGGGCGCCGTAGTTGTTCTGAGGGGAACGAGACCGAGGGCAGGGGCAGGGGAGAGTGAAGGTTGGGGATTGGTGGAGGTGTCAGGTTTGAAGGAGCAATCGCCCGCCCGTCCGCGGCGGGGAGAAGACGGCCCGGTGGACCCACGGGTCAGTGGGGGAACGTCCCATGGGTCAGTGCGGGGAGGTCACGCCCCGCGGGTGTCTAGCGCACACAATGGAGCGGGTGTCGGGTACCGTACGTCAAATGTGGTGAGAGATCCTTGCCCCGGATCCCATCTTTCTGCATCCCTCCATCTTCGAATGCGTTTTGCGAAGCTGCAAGACGCAGTCGGCCTGTGTGAGTGTGCCCTTGGGTATGTACGGGCCAATGTACGGCATGGCGGCGCATGTTGACGCCGTGTGCAAACGATATTGTAGCCCCGCTCCAAAGCCCCCGACTGCCTGAAACTCGCGCAAGAAAGAGCGCTCCCGAGATCCGGGCTGCTGTCAACCCCACCACTCGGCATCCCAACTGCTCCTATATATATGTATATATATTTATATGGTCGAAACACGTCATTGTCGTACCCGGCCATCGGCTTCCGACCTTGCAGGTCGCCCCCACGTGCGGCCACATGCGGCCTTTTCGCCCATCCCGCGCGTGCCCTGTTTCCCGCCCTGCCTCTCTCCAACCCACCGCGTCCCCGCGCTGGATGTGTCTGGGCCGTTTTCTCTTAGGGAGCCTCACGTCCCTTCCCCCGAGGGGGGGGAGGTACAGCCCCGCGCTCCCCGCATCTTATCCTCCCCACCTTCATGGCGGGCGGCAGGGGTACGTGGCGGTAGGTCCGCGGGTCGAGTCCCACGAAGTCCAGGACCTGCGCGCCCCGTGTGTGTATTGCGTGTGTTCATGTTCGTGTGTGTTTAGCGAGGCGACCCATGTGTTTAATGAGAAGCTCAACCAGACCCATGTGTGTTTGTGTTTGTGTTTGTGTTTGTGTTTGTGGTGGTGGTGGTGGTGGTGGTGGTGGTGGTGGTGGTGGTGGTGGTGGTGGTGGTGGTGGTGGTGGTGGTGGTGGTGGTGGTGGTGGTGGTGGTGGTGGAAAGGGAGGTGGGGGGTTCAGGAGGCGACGCCCCGCCGCCGCCCGCGCCGGTGTGGTCAGCCAACCATAGGCGCTGCTGTGCCTGCTCGCGCTGGTATCTTCTGGCGCAGGACCGGGATCCTTCTGCGGAGCCGAGGCAACACCCAGCGCGCCCCATGCTGCCCGTGATCGACCCCCACCTCGTCGGGGCCACTGTAAACCGCGGGTGCTCCGACCGGAGGAGGTTGCCCCCCGCGCGGGATCGAGCCCAGGACCGTGCGAATGGCCATCCGCTGGTGCCCGCCGTCTTCCCCTTCCCCCTTACAGCCTGTCCCCTCTCAGCCACAGGGAAGGAGGGGCCGGGCTGTCGCGAGTGTGGGCTACCGCCGACCGGCCGCACCCACCGACCAGCCGCACCCACCGACCGGCCGCACCCACCGACCGACCGACCTGCCGCACGACGCCCTCGGTGTCCTTGACGAAGTCCCCGAAGTTGATGAACATGAAGCTGTGGCGGCGGTGGAGGGGGGCAAGGTGGCCAGGCGGGGCCGCGAGGCACCCTCTTCCATCAGGGCATATTCAGGGTCCATTAATCAATCGCCCGGCGGGTTGCTCGGGGAGGTGCACAGCGGGATCGGTTCCGCACAGTGGCAGTCAGACGCTGGGACCCCCGATAGGTGGGTGTCCTGGTGCCCCTAGTCGCCTGTGGGGGGGCCCCTGCCCCCCTCTCTCCGGACTGGTTTGGGGGTTTGGGGGGTTGCCTTCCTATCCACCACCAAGGCATCTGACTACCGGTCGTTTCCGACTGGTGGGATGGGGAAGGGGGTAACTGTATGTATGACTCGAAACCAAGTTATTGAGCGCAATGCTCGCCGCGTGATGCCGTACAGTACGGCAGTACCTTTCGCTTCCTCACCTGTCACGGGGGAAGCGCTCCAGGAAGGGCTGCAGCAGCTCCCCGTACATGCCGCACTGCAGCGTGGCGCCCAAAGTGAAGTACAACGTGCGCGGCAGGGCGTACGGCAGGGGCGCGTCGGCCGGCAGCGCCGCCAGCTCGCGCCACAGCGAGGCGATCTCGCGCGGAATCTGTACGACACGGTGTCCGAGGAACGGGTCCGAGGGGGCCCATGGGTCGGATGGATGGGGGGGGATAAATGCGGCGGGTGAGGGTGAGGCCTCCCGACGGATACCGTATCCGGGTACGTGTCAAGTGCAGGTCAGGGCAAGGGACTCCAGTCAGTGAGCACATGTCCCTTGGCGGAACTGCACGTGGGTTCGACATGTGACGGACCCAGGGGTCGGACCCATGGGTCGGACCCATGGGTCGGATACCGGTATGTAAATCCGTACGCGTGCAGCCTCTTGTGACCCACGCGCACATGACGTGGAGCCCTCACCACAATTCGTCAGTTCGTCTGAATGTCGCATGAGCCAGAGCTGCCGTTCGTCGTACACAGTACGAACCGCAGGTTGACGAGCCACGGCTGCCTCGGCTCGTCCCATCACCGCTTGGCTGCCATTATTACCACCGGCATGTCGTACCTCTCGGAACCGTGGGTCGTCAGGCGCCACCTCCTCCGTCAGCGTCCAATCCAGGGGCACTCCCATGTCACGCAACTGGGGAACCAAAATAGGGCGATGCAGTGGGATGCGGTGGGAGGGGTGGGTTGGGGACAACTGCGGGGTCCACTGTACGGCTGCACGCCCATATCCCGTAACTGAGGGACGGCAGTGCAGCAGCGGGTTCGGTCACTCGCTCAAAACAATGCTGTCAAGGGGGAACAGGGGACAGACAGAAGCCGTACTGCTGTGACGCGGGAGGCGCCCATAGGTCTGTGGCCCATGGGTCGGGGCCCATGGGTCACATTGAGATGCCCCCGCATGCTGGAAACGTGTAAGGGTCCCCCTTGCCGCACGCGCATGCACGGGAGGAGCGAAGAGGACGGGGCGGGATGTCCTAGCCATGATGCGTTCTACTCAACGTTACCGGCCCATGGGTCACCATCCTAAGGGGCGATCGTCCCATGGGTTACCGTCCCATTCACCCAACCCACCATGATCTCGGCGCTGAAGACTCCGGGCACGGGGTCCCGCAGCTGCGTCCCATGGGTCACCAGCACACCAAGACCGGGGCGTCAATGTGGCGGCGCGCTGGCGAATGCGCGCCGGTCGGTCGTCGTGCAGCATTCGAGGGATGGGTGCCGTACAGTGATTGGTTCACTGGCTGATTACCGGTAGTTGACACTTCATTGCATGGCCGAGCAGATCCCGTGCATGGCACTAGCACCGGTTCAAGTACGCCCATCAGGCCCATCACCCGCGGCAACAAGGTAACGGAACAGACCCATAACAGAACTGACGCCGTCTCGTGGGCCGGGCGTACCGGACTCCAGGGGGGGTACCGATACGGCAGACACCGGGGGATGTGGGCATCGAAGCCGAGTCTTTCAGTGTGCGTAGCGACCACCCCACGCCTGAAGACCTGTGACAAGCGCCACCACTACTGCAGATCGTGAAGCGCACGAGGACGACAGGAGGCGGGCAGGCAGATGCGCACAAAACGAATGCGCTGTCGGCGCTCCCACGCGGCGGCGGTGCGACGCACGCCGCCGCAGCGTGTAAAACCCTGGGCTGCGCCGCCCCGCCCCGCCCCGCCCCCTCACCCACCATCACGACGATCTTGGCCTCCGGTGTGAGCTGCCGTATCCGCTCCGCCACGTGGGGCACACACGCGTTGACCGGACACGCGTCGAAACACATCCAGGCGGGGGCCCCCCGGACCACCTCGTGCCACCACCGGGTCACCAGCGTGGGGAAGCACGACCTGTACAGCAGTCGTGACGAGGCGCAAGACCTGCCGTACACTCCTGCGCCAGGCACGTACATTTTGTGTGTGCCGTGCACAGAGGAGACGACACGGGGCCAGGCGGGCAGGGGGATTTGGCCTGTTTGTCGTTCGCGCGAGCGCCTGTTTTGATTTCCTCTGGAGTCTGGACAGACACATGCCGCCGCTGACGGCCGCTTATCCTATGTGTTATCTGGGCCCGTCGGAACGCCCGGTCGGGACTGAGCAAGGTGAATGACGCTTAGTCACGACGGGGCGTTCCAATGGGCCCAGATAGCTCGTAGGCGTGTCGCGAATGGCGCTGTGGATGTAATACCGGTATGTGAAGTTATGATTCACTAAACACGCGAGCCCGGCTTGACCCGGCATCCACGTCGATGCGTGGTTAGTTCCGATTCCGGTGCAACGGCCAGGGCCAGCGCCCCGACCGACGCAAATGCACACGACTGTCGTACCCTGGAAGAAGTGGCTCTCCTTGGACAGCGCCTCGTGGTACGGCAGTCCCGCGGTGGCGCTGAGGCCGGGGTGGGTCCGGAGGTGCTCGGCCAGACTGGTGGTGCCGCATTTCTGTACGACATATGGACACGTCACGGCGCGCGGGCGCGGGCGCCCCGGGCGCTTCAGGATGTCGTAAGGGCTGGCGTCCAAGTTGATACGCCCCGACCAGAGGCGCTCCTGGACTGCAGCCACGCCTGCGGGTCGCCGTCCCATTCCCTCGGAAAGGTTCTACATACCGTATATACACACACCCTTTCCTGAACACACTCTTTTTGTTATATATTTATGGCTGCCCCGGTTTCTACACACATGCACCGGACGTAGTCACATAGTACCGCCCGGGTGACCCCTGCCTGTCAGGCCCCCACCGGAAAACCCAGAATGTAGAAGGTCGGCAGGTGCGGCCGCAGCGGCAGCGTCAGCAGCCTCGTGAGCACGTTGATGCAGTGGGAGGCCTCGAAGCCGATGCGCGCCGCGGTGCCCGCCACGGGGCCCAGCCGCCGCCAGATGTGCGGAATGAAGGGACACGCCCAGTAGAGACGCTGCGTGTGGGGGGGGCCGTGTGGGGGGCCGTGTAATTAGGGTGTATGGGGGGCCGTATGGGGGGCCGTGTGTGTAAGAGAACTGCGCCGCGAAACGATAACCGTGTGCTTAGAAATGCAACCCGCCCGAGAACCGTGTGTGTGTGTGAAAGTAGTGTAGGTGTACGTAAGGGAGTGAGGCACGGGTGTAGAGGGCGGGGCACAGGGACCGGATAGGCCCCACGTCGGGACCTCCTACGGCATACCCCTGTGTGCCGGAACCACGTGGGCCAGGTCCAGACGAAAGTGAGAGACGTGGGACCCCAACCGAGAGATCTCTTCACCCACACTGTGGGATACGGTATCAGATCAGATCGGCCTGTTCCCTGTCCTCCCGTTCCAGCACACCGGAGAACACACATCGGCGCACGCTGTCAGCTTGATTCGTATTTGTCGCGCTGCCGGCGTTTCTTTTGTCTACCTGCGCCAGGATGTACGACGGTACGACAATGTCTACCTGCGCAAGGATGTACGACGGTACGACAATGTCTACCTGCGCAAGGATGTACGACGGTACGACAGTAAATGTCGACAGCCAGGCCACCAGGAAAGCCGCCACGCAGTACATTGCGAGCAGCGGCATCGCCAGCGTCAGAGCAACCCGCTGGGACCGGGACAGGCCCCGCGCGGGGGACGGCGGCGGTGGCGGCTGACGGGGCCCCAGCTGCCGCCGGCTCGGCAGGGCCTCAAGCTGCGGTGGCGGCTGCAGCTGCAGCAGCTGTTGCTGCTGCTGTGTGGGCGGCGGCGGCGGCCGCTGGAGGCGCTCTCTGGTCGCCCCTTGAAGGGGGGCGGGGGTCAATGGACCGTGACTGACATGCTCCGTTTTGGTCTGCGGGTGGAGGTGGGATGGTGGGCACATCGGCTCATGAGGACCAGCGTCGGCTCTCCACAAGTCTGCAACGTCCGCTGAAACCCCGAGGGAAGTGCACAACCGCAACCGCAACCGCAACCCGTCGCCCTTGCGTCCCGGGACCGCACACACACACACCGCACCTCATCTCCACACAGCGTGAGCCACCCAGGGAGATGGGCAACGCCGGCAGTACGGTGCCTACATAGTGAGACGCATCATCAGGCACACCACCGTACCACCGCACCTGGTCGGCAGCGGAGCCTCCCGGGAGCGGGCCGGCGCCGCCAGCCGCTGCTGCTGAGCCGCCCGGAGCCCCCCGAGGCTCGTCCATCACCGGGCTACCGGGGCCCGCCGCCGCCGTACCGTCCCCAGCGGCCCACCTGCCGCCCCGGGGCGGCGTTGCTGCCTCTGCCGCCTCCGCGGGGCCATGTGCTGCGGAGCTCTCCGCCGGGGGGGCCGCCGTCTCGGGCAGCGCCTCGCTGCGTGCGGCTTCCGCCGCGTCGGCGGCGTGTTGGAAGGGCGCGCCGCCGCTGGAGGTGCCCGCGCTGGCGCTGGCGCTGACGTCTGACGCCGACGCCGCCGCTACCGCCGCCGCTGCGGTGTCGGCTGGGCGTCCCAGCGCCGAGTGCAGGGACGCCGGCATGACACTCGGGTGGGCGGGAAGACAAGGGTGCGCGGTCACCGCGCTCTTGGAGGGCCGGAGGGATTCCGGAGGGGGAGAGGGGGTTTGTAGTACTTAGCAAATACGGTATCGCTGGCTTGAATGATAAAGAGGTGCGTCTCTACCTGTTAGGGGGGTGTTGTACGAATCCCCGGAGGAACTTCGAGAAGAAGATGGAGGGGCGTGGGTTTCTCCTCGACGAGCGCAACGAGGCAATGCCCCCTCTCTGACAAAAGAGCCACGCAGCAGTCCCACAGCGCTGACGGAATCAGGGGCTGCTCGTGCTCATGTTGGATGCAGAGACCGAGACCGGGTTACCCCAGGGCAGAAACCGCGATGTGCGACTAAGGCCATTTGACGGGTAGGAGGTTGCCGATGTTGCAAGAAACAAAATTTCAATTCAGCTTGGACGGAAGCATAGAAAGCTCTCCTCCTTGAGTTCTGCGAACAGGCGTGTGCCGGGCTTTGACAGGCGGGGCGCGTCGCGCGGACTGCGTCGGACGGACCCATGGGCCGGTCGCCGCGGTAACGCTCGCACCGTCCCAGAACGACGGGGACGTGAAGTGCGGCCCCTACCCCCACGAACCTGTTTGAATGACATGCAGGGCGAGACAGTTCCTTGATCCTAGCTAGGAATCCGCAATCGTCGCGGAAGGCGCGTTGGCCTGGATGAGAAAGGCTGGAGCCCTCGCACACCACCGCCATGCATGCTGGCCATGCACAAACTGCAACCCCACGCGCACCTCCGACCCTCCCTAGCCTCCACCCACATGCCCAAACAGGCAGCGGGTTTCCTCGCTGAACACACACGTGGCCTACCGCATTCGTTTCTCTTGGTCGTCAGCCAGCTGGCGCACCCCTGCTATGTGTTCCCACCATGTATCACCACCATCACCACCACCACCACCAAGGGACGTTACAAGATGCTCCCCGCCCGCCCGCCCGGGAGCACCGAGCGCCATAACGGCGCGGAACCTTAGCCGGCACGTGGTTCATTCAGCTCCCATATCGCCCCAGAGCCCACACCGCCGCCTCCTGTCCGCGCTCTCCCGGACCATGTGTCGCTCTCCTGCCATATGCTCACCCCGACCGTGCACCCAGGGGGAGGCGCACACACGCACGTCCACGCGAAGCGGCACTGCCCACCGGCCTCCTCCTGGTTGTCTGTCGCGGCTCAGGCTCACGTTCTCTCGGATCGCAGTCGCAGGAGGGGTCCGCGTTGATCTCGTCTCGTTCACACACTCAGGAGGCAGCAGCCGCAGTCGGTGGCATCATGGCCGCTGCGAAAAGAAACCCGCCTCAAACTCACGCGAGGCGAGGTCCAGGGCGAGGCGCGCTCACGCCCCCCGCAACAGGTACCGAAGGCAGTCCCAGAGGCACAACCAGACAACCCTCTGCTGTGATTGTTTGTTGTTGGGACACCTAGGGTTTGGCCGCGTGCCACCATGGCGCTGACGGCCAGGCTATGGACAGCCGTTCAGCCCTACTCCCGGGCCAAACTCCTCTTGGCCTCACTTCATCCACCGCTTCCCGCGACGGCTTCGAATCCGGCTGCGACCCCGTGCGTCCATCGCTTCCACCGCCTCCGCTGGAGTCCCAGCGCGGGGGACGCACCACAGCCCGCCGCACCGCAGCTCTCGTCCCCTCACCTCCTCCCCCCGCCAGACCTATATCCCGTTCATGTATCATCACACCCACGCAGCCGCCCCAATAACGACCTATTTCATATCCGTGTCAACCTCCAACTCCGGACAGACTGCGGTGGCCACTCTCCTGGTCGACTCCTCTGGCTTTCCGCCGCCGCCACGGCCCCCTCCTTGCCTCAGCCCCAGCGCCAAAGCCACAGTGGCCCGAATGGAATCCAGATCTCCACACCTCCATGTTCCTGCAAACCACCCGACCGACCTCAACCCCACAGCGCTCATCCGTTGTCGGTTTCAGGGAATCACGCTGCGCTCATGTCCCTAGAGCCATGCTCGGCTGGGCCACGCACCCTCTGTGATTCCACCGTGCTCCGCGCCTCCCCCCAACCCTCCACCTCGCGTCTCTTCGCTGCCCCCCGGCCCCCGCACACGCCTGCTCATCGCTGCTGCACCGCCACGCCGCGCACCCCCTCCTCCTCGCCCTGCTCCCGCCCGCTGCGGCGACCCTCATCGTCATCCAGCGCCCGTCGACCCTGCAGCCGCCGCCTCCTGCTGCTGGTACTGCTGCGCCGCCGCCGCTGCTTCTGCTGCTGCGGGCCGCCCTTCGGCGCACTGACCGCGACGCGGCGCAGGTAGCCGCCCGCGTGCTGCGTGTAGAAGGGCTCCCGGTCGCGGTCCGCCACGAAGTCGCCGCCGGCGGCCGACGCCAGGAAGCGCTCGATGCCCGGCGCGGGGCCGCCCACCACCGAGAAGCGGGACAGCTTGGTGTCCTCCACGATGCAGTAGCTGCCGTTGGTCACCAGGGGGCAGTACGCCTCCGCCTCCAGCTGGGGGTGGCGGTCGGGGTGGGGGTCACAGCAGAGGGGTGTGTGGAGTTCATGGCGGGAGGCGGGGTGCGTGGGAACACGAGGGAACCCCCGCTGCCCAATCCAGTTGCCATCATACTTACCAGGGTATTAGGTTTTTCCTGAGGGCAAGGCAGGTGTGCGTGATATGCGGTGGGCGCAGCAGCGCCGGACAGTTGCCCCGATTGCGATCTGCATACCCGACCCGTCGACACACACAGTTTCTTTTCTTCTACACACAGGTTGTCATTAAACACAAATCGCTGTGTACAACTAATCACGGATAACGCCCCTGCCGTGTGTGTCTTCCCGTGTCAGAAGGCAGGGTCGAGGGCCGCTGATTGTCTCTACCTACCCACCCACCCACACCCTCCCCTCCCCTGCGCGGCCCCCCTCCCCCACCTGCACGTGGTGCTCCGTGTGGTCGCTGTCCAGCAGCACCAGCACCACCTGGCTGGAGGCCGCGGCCTCACGGACCTTGGACAGGATCGCAGGGTCCAGGGAGGAGCCCTGAAGGGGGGTGACGGCGGGGGTGGGGGCCCGGCGGCAGGGGGCGAGGCCGCGGTGTGGGCGGGTGTGGGCCCCGGGGATAGGGGCAAGGCGACGCCGAAGCACGTCATGAAGATGCCGCGGCGACGAAGCGAACCCCGGCAGTCGCGGCACTATCCTGCGCCTGGTCGCAGTGCCAATCCTGCGCCTGGTACGGGTTCCGGCTCTGGAACTGGTCGCGGTGGCGGTCTCACCTTAAGGAATGTGACGTACTTGTCCCATAGCGGATTCTGGACCGGGTCCTTGGCGTTCACCCCGGCCCAGCTGTCGCGCTCCGGCGCGTTGACGTCGATGGTGATGACCCGGCCCCGGCCCGACCGGGTCAGCTCCAGCATGCTGGCCCACATCAGCGCGCTGCCGCCGTTGGCGGTACCTGGGGCCGGTCAGGGCAGGTTACGGCAGGGACAACTTCAGACCGCTGGCAGCCGATAAGATGGCTGGCGGGGCGGGGCAGCGTCCGCCAGCCGGGCGTGTGGTGACGCAATGTGTGTTAAAATAAACCGAGAGACACGACTTGCGAGGACGCAATGTGTGTGTTTCGCATGCGCGTCGAGCGTGGACGAGAAACCCGCCCAACCACGCTGTGTTGCCAATACGAGGGGGAGCAGCCGCCGCAGATCCCGGGAAAGGTCCACCGCCGCTGACCCCGGGTCCACCTAACAACGGCCAGCCGACCGCCCGTGCCCGCCACACCCATTCCCCGCCTCCCCATGTGCCTGCCAAAATTTCCCTACCCCCCTCCCCGTACGAGGGGGAGCAGCCGCCGCAGATCCCGGGAAAGGTCCACCGCCGCTGACCCCGGGTCCACCTAACAACGGCCAGCCGACCGCCCGTGCCCGCCACACCCATTCCCCGCCTCCCCATGTGCCTGCCAAAATTTCCCTACCCCCCTCCCCGCCGTGCCCTCTCCCCCCGCCCACCCGTCTCCACGATCAGGTCGGGCTCCAGGGTGTGGATGATGTCCATAATGGCGTACATGTCGAAGGGGTTCTGAGGGTCCAGACCACCACAGGGGGTAAGGGAGGGGGAGTTGCGCCAGGCAGGGTCGGGGAAGGGCCAGCAGGTGGGAGCGTGGGGTAGGCTTGGGTCTGTTACGGTAGATGGGTCCTCACGGCCCAGCCAACAGAGCTGCCCGAGCATCGCGACCGTGGGGCCCAGAACCGTGGGGCCCAGAACCGCGACCGGGTGCCCGCCCCTTGGGACACAGGCAGGGAAAGGGAACGGACGGTGCAGTGGTGGAGCGCGTCCATGGTGATCCATGGAGCTGGGCCCTGCGCCGGTGTTGCCCGCCCCACATCCTTGCCCGCTCCCGGCTCACACACGACCTGGCCGCCTGGCCTACCCTCTGTCCCCAACACGCGCGCGTCTGGAGTCCGCTCCAATCCTAACAACTATACACCATTACCAGAAACGGTGCTGTGGCGGGTAGTGTATAGGCAAGGGGAAACCCATAGCCTCACCACTCCTGCCCCCTTAACACATGCCACAGTCCCCGACTGGACGTATTATTAGTTAATTAATTAATACCAGAAACGGTACCCTTCACGCCCTATGCCATGCCACCACCCGGGTTTGTTTCTTTTTTCAATTTAACCACCCGGGCAGCAAGCCAGGCCCCCAGCCGCACCTGCTGCACCACCGCCCCCAGCCAGTGCTGCCGCTTGAACGCATGCTCATGTTCGTAGAGCAGGTCAAAGAGGAAGATGACACGCTCCTTGTGGCGGTTGTCCTGGCGGAACCGCACGTCGCCGGGGCGCTTGGACATGATGCGCTCCTGGGAGGGGGGTAGGGGAGGGCAGGGAGGGTAGGGGGGTAGGGTAGGGGACGGGAGGATACAGCAAATTTGCAGACACATTCAACCTGTGCGGGAGCGGAGGGCAAAGGACACATTGAGACCCAAAACAAAACAAAACAAGTCACCGACCGGATGTCCGTAGAGAGACGCGGCGATGGACCAGCCTCTTCCCCCCCTGTCTCGCGGACTGAGATGGCCATGGTGGGTGGGCATGCCGCACCCCGCCAAGCACGTCCGGGGCGGAGGCCAATCCCGCACCTTCTTGAGCCACACGCCGTACGGCTCGTACATGGGCTGCACACTGCACCAGCCGGGGTCGCCGATGACGCGCTTCACGACATCCCGGAGGCGCAGCGCAGGGTCGCTGAAGAGCCCCCAGTGCGCCAGGATGGAGGAGCTGTTCGAGCAGTCAACAACGGGGTCGCGGACCGCGTTGCCCACCATATCTGCCCCCACGGGGGGAGGGAGGGATCGGGGGAAGGACCGGGGACGGGGGCAAGGACCGGTTACGGGGTCGCGGGGGCGCCGCGGGGCGGGCGTCTTGTAGAGGAGCAGAGTCACTCCGCCCCCTCAGCCCGGCCCCCTTCAATCCAGGGTCGCCGCTGCGGCGGCCGCACACAGACAGCCACCCAGCTAAGCAGCTCGGCAGCCCGCAGCGTCCTGTGTTCCTCTCACCACTGGGCCGCCGCCGCCGCAGCAGCAGTAGCCGCAGCCGGTTCCGGGAGCGTCCCTCCCGCCGTTCAACCCACACTAACCAAGCCCGACCCCACCGTCCGCCCTCCCCAGTCCCCACCCTACGGCCTGGCCCCCCTCCCCATCCCGGGCTGGTTGTGTCTGGGCTTGACCCCCCACCGCATCCCGGCCCCCCAAAGCCGCCAAGCCGTGCCCCACACGACCCTGCCGGCCAGTGCCCAGGCGCACGGGCCCCCCCATCCGGGCCCCACCCGCCCCACCTGCGACGTTGGCGTCCATGCAGGCCACGACCGCCTTCTTGCTGTACGGGTCCCGGTGGTCGGACGTGTACCGGTGCGCCACCAGGCTCATGCGGCGCAGCCACCTCCAGAAGCGCTCGTCGGAGGCCAGCGGCCGCAGCGCCTGCTTGCGGTACTCCATGTCGGACTCCATGCGGCCCTGGTCCAGGTTGGGCACACCGCTCGCCAGCGGAAAGCTGGAGTCGCGGCTCAGGGACTGGGGGGGAGGAGGAGGGCATTGGGGGGGAGCAGGGGAGAGGACAGACAGGCGGGCCGGCGTTTGCGAGTTGCTGTGTGACAGCCCGTCACCCAGCCTCCTGACGCCGACGATCAGCATCGGCCCGGGCAACCGCGGATTTCCAAGCAGCACATCCAAAGCCATAGCCGCGCTGGGCGGCGGGTCCTGCTGCGCGTTGGGCCCCACGAGGGCCCGTGAGGAGGACTTGCCAAGGGTAATGCGAACCATCAGGGTCGGATCAGGGCCTGGCCGCTGCTGCGCCACGTCGACTCGGCTGTCACGCCTGCTGCTGAACCCCTACACCTGGGGCGGCCCTGACCCTTCCCGCCATCCATCCCGGTCCCGCGCCGCCCCGTCCCGCCGCCCGGCCAGCGCACCTCGATGGGTACGTTGGCCGTCTCACTCAGCGCTTGCAGGAGCTCCTGGGGGCGAGAGGGGGTGCAGAGAGGGTGGCACGGGGTGGTCCTGGAGGGAGGGTACCGCCACTGACCCCTGCCTACCTAGGGCGATGGTGATTGGGAGGGTTCGGGGCGGCGGTTGTGCGGACGTCGGGGGCGGTGGGGTGCTACCCCGGTGCGCCACTTCATGGCTTTCTTCAGGAGGACACAGCGGGTCTAACACAGCGGGTCCAACACAGTGTGGATCAGATGGGGCCCATGAGGACATATGCATGACGGCGGTGGGCGGATGGGTGGGGGGATGGGGTGGCTGAGGGCCCGGGCCCGGGCGAGTGAGGGTCCGGGTTGGCTATGGTGCCCCTGGCGCGTCGGTGCCGGCGACCTGCGCCTCATGCGACAGCCATCCCATGTGGCCGTTGCCCCGTCATCCCGTGTGGTCCGCCGTAGTCGTCCGCCGCACAAGACCTGCTGTGGGCTGAGTTGGGGCTGTGGCCCGAGTTGGGGTTGTGGCCCGAGTTGGAACTGTGCGCTGCCGGCCAGGGCTGGGGTTCCCGCCTCCTCGGTGAGGCACCGTGCGACGGCGCTGCACCGACGCACCTGCAGCATGCGGTCCTCCAAGTCCTTCAGCTTCTCGTCTGTGGGAAACTCTATGATCTGACTGAGGGGCGCATAGCACCTCATGGGCTGCGGAGGGAGGGGGAGGGTGGGGCGAGAGAGGAGTGAGACAGGTTGGCGGCAACTCCCACCGAATACGGTAAGGAAACGGTGGGCATTCGCTGCAGTGGCACGCCGTACGGATTGGGTAAGCCGACACGGATAGGGCAAGCAACAGGCTCGGAATACCTACCTGCCAAACTACTCCCCGATAGTAAGCATCTGGACCCAACAGCTCGTAAAGGTTGATGGGGACGGCGCCATCCGGCAACCGCCTCTGCGCGAACGGTAGAACCAAAAGTAAGGACAGCCATGCGCTGGTGTCATATGCATTGCAATGTTCTCTGCAGTTCCAAGCTTCTTCCGCCGCGTGATATGCGTATCAAAGCCGCGTAGACTTACTGTTCTCCTATGCGCCTGCCGGGAAGCGGCAACATCCGGTACTGGACTAACCATAATCAATGCTGAAACAAGGATGCACAATCCTATGTTTCTATGCTGGCCGTGCCCTGATCTAATCAAGTCCATCGTTGACCGACGTCTGTATAACGCTATGGCCAAGTCAAGGCACAGGCAATCTAGTGATGCACGACCAATTAAAATCAATCCTTAAGCCAATTGGGCAGCTGTCAAGAGGCCTGCATTAAGCTACTGCGTCGTGGAAGACCACGATGCTCTCCGTGGACATTTTCGAAAAGTCGTCATGCATACGATTGAGTCGCAGCAATCCGGGCAACCAGCAACCGAAGGAATTGGGGAAGTGTAAGACGGTGGAAGGTTTGAAGTTAGAAGGTTTGAAACATTGCAAGTACGGCACGATGTTCGAGTCAGGGTGTCTGGCTACACGGAAAGCATCAAACGCAGGCCCCCGTCAAAGTCCGGGCTTAACTTATGTCTTGTGTGCTGGAAGCCTGGCTTTGTACAAAAGATCGCTGAAGTCCGTTGCTGTAAAACGGCAATCCATGCATCTAAAATGCCATGGCTCGAGCGAGTATTAAATATCAACTGACATTGGTGAGCCTCGTTGGGAAAAAACACACTGCGTTGGTTGACATTTCTCCATCCGTCTAACGACCTGGCTTGCTTGGATGCTTGCTTCAAGGGTTGTTTCCGTTATTTTTATTCAGGCTAGGCATCATCGATTTCTTGCATGCTGAACTGTACGGTTACCGCTCCCAGGGAGGAGTAAGTAAATTGATCACGGTACCATGATCGATGACACGATGGTCTCGGTCTCTCGGACAATTGCCGCGCTCTATTACAGCAGTAAGAATGAGCGTCTACACACAGATTGGACGTCTAGTTTATGCTCGTTAGAGTAAAATTTCAGCAATTCGCTCTCCTGCCTGTCCAAGCATGTCGCTTGGATAACGAACACCAACGACCTCCTCGACCCCGCGAACGACTGCAAGATGCCGTAGTCTTAGTAGACAAATAATATATTCCTCGTTATTGCTGCGTGCAAACCAACAAAGGCGCTTGGTTGGTCCCCGGGGGCTGCTGGACACGGCTGGACGGCAGCGGCCATCTGGGCGCCGGCCCTCCGCCCCAGTCGCCAGGTCCAAGGAGGGATCTGGCAGCGTACGGCAGTGTGTTCGTGCCGCATGGAAGTGAAAGCGGCTGGAAGCCCGCAGGGTCACCGCCGCTTCCGTACCAGGCCGGCAACGGCCCGCTGGGCGACGTTGCCCCCCCAGCATCGGAAATACAGATACCAGCCCACGCTACTTGACTTAAAACGAAGCTGATCATAGGACTAGCAGCAAAACGCACCAGCAGAACTTGAACCTGGTAAAATAGGTTCTTTACGCATGGATATGCGCGATGAAGTGGATGTGTCATGTGTACAAAAGTATGAACGATACGGCATATACCGTACTACGTAGCCGGCGATGGCGACAACGGTGAGGGCCACATTTGCAGCAAATGTGGCCCTCACTCCGTTGAAATCGCGTAAGAAGAGCTGCAGCAGCGCCTTCGAGATCATATTGAAGTTGCCTGGAAGAGTGGGCACGGGGAGTGTTTCGGTGCATTTGTGGAGCCTGTCCGGTGTGCCATGGTGGCGCAGTTTCGGTCACGCAGTGTATGGTGTGGAAGCCTTGGCTGTCACCGATGACCCGCGGGGTCCGCTGTAACATCCTTTGTAATGGTGAGGGCAAATATGGCCCTCACTCCCTTGAAATCGCGTAAGAACAGCAACAGCAACGCCTTCAAGATCATTTGAAGTTACTCCAGGTCGCCATTCCATCAACAATTGCCTCTGCCCACTCAAAAACGTGTGCTCGTGACACGGGCAGTACGACTTCGGATGACGCAAGTGCGCTGAGGAAGTCGACAGCTATAAAGGTGCCAATCGGCAGCATCGGCCTCCATCAGGACCCAAGCGTCCAGCAACTCTTGAAGCTCGTCCGGAAAAGTTTTTTACGCAGCATCCCATCCATCCATCCATCAGGAGCAGGCACGACAACCCAGGCGCCATGGCGCGGGGCAGCGCACTCGCGGCTCTGCTGGTCCTGGGCCTCGCCATCTGCGGCGGGCTGCCAGTCCGGGCCGCCCGCATCGATGCTGGCGACACTATAGAGGTGGGTTCGGGCCGCCCGCAGCACTCGCTCGCACCTGCCCGATCGGCATTGTTCGCCACCCAGGCGCGTTGTTGACGTTCCTGACCCGTGGGTCAGTGGCAGTGGGTCGCAGCCCAACGCGCACCGCATCGGCACCGCGCCCGTTAGGTCCTTTATTTCCGCGCGCTGCGTAATTGTCCCGCACCAGAACCACGTCCGTGCGTCTTCGTAAGATCGTAACCCAGGGCGCCCTCCGGTGCGTTATGAATTAGGGTTGCGGGTTGAGGGTTGAGGCGCTGCCAGCTCGAACTCAGTACGCAACCCCTCGGCCGTCTACAAGGGCAGGCCGCGGCGTACGTTTATACAATTAATAAAATTTAATTTAATAATTCTACACCGTAATCTAAGCGGAGGCTGCACTTTTGCAGTGCTCAAAGGTAACGCGGCAGTCTGCAACGAATTCTTTCCTCCGCGGGGGTGCGCGCCGGCCGGCCTCCCAGCATTGTTTGGCTGACAGCAGGGCCCTTTGGCGCCCGCAAGAGTGACCCTGGATCCACCCAAAGCAACGGCAGTGGCCCTGCCCTGCCCTACATGCGTTGCCGTACACTCCTCCGGACGAGCATCGCCCCCCTCCCCGCCAGACCGCTCCGGCACCTCCATGCCGTACGCGCTGCCGTACGATGCTGTGTTGTACGCCCTCCGCAAAGTCCGGCGACGCTGCGAGAGCCCCGCCTATCAGCACCGCCGGTCACTGCACAGCCAGCCAACACCCCAACCGGCTGCCCCTCCCTCCCTCCCTCCCTCCTATCGCAGCTGGGGTGGCAGCCCCCCAGCTTCTGCCGGAGCAAGGACTGCCCGGAGTTCTCCGTCCTGGAGACACGAGACGACGTGGAGCTGCGCCACTACAAGCGAGGTGCGGGTGGTGGCCGCAGTGGTCGGGGCGGCGGCGGCGGCGGCGGCGGGGCCACGGCGGGGGAGCTGGGCGGCGCGCGCGCACGCGTGTGCGTGTTTTGTAACGCTAACCGGGAAGACCCACGAAAGACGAAACCCCCCGACAAACACCGGAAACACACGCGTACTTGCCGTGACCTTCGTGGCGTGTGGGGTGTGCGCAGGCAGGTGGGTGGGTGGGTGCGTGACAGGGCGGGAGAGTGGGAGCCACGCGGCGGCAGGGCCGGCAGGGGCGAGTGTGGCCCGACCCGCGGGTCGATCGCCTGTGGGGTATGGATTGGGGAACCGATACGTGGCACAGGAGTCAATACGCGACCCAAGTTACGCCTGTGGGAGGTTGCGCACAGGCTGCGCGGGTCCGCTCACTAGCCCGCGGGTTACGAGCAGGACCACTGTTGCCACCGCTCGACGAGGGAGGGAGGGAGGGATGGGGTTCGTGTACCGCCATACGGTGATCCTACAGGCCCCTGCTGCGGTGAGCAGACTCGACCGCGATTCGGGTCATTCTGACGCCTTCCCTTGCCCATCTTGCCGTACATGTGTGCCGTACATGTACGACCCCAGCTCACTGGATCTCGACCAACGTGACCGGCGTCAAGTGGAGCGATGCGTACGAGGAGGGGTACAACGTGGGTCCGCCGGGGCCCCTCGTGTTCAAGGGTTTGCATTCCGATGCCCCCAGGGGTTCCTCTCCTCGAGCATTCCGGTTCGTGTGGCTGGCTGGTTGGCTGGCTGGCTGGCAACGCTTCTTGGATAGTGAACAGCTTTTTTAATGGGCTGCGTGTTGGGTTGGAGGACCAGTCTACCTGACCCCGGACCCCGCCTCCGACCTTCTTCCCTCAACCCCCAGCCCTATCCACCCCATCATCTCCCCAACGCATCAACCCCAACCCCAACCCCAACCCCGCCCGCACCGCAGCGCCTCCAAAAGTACGTGTCCGGCGACAACGTCAACGCCACAAAACTGCCCCAGACCAACCCCTCCTTCACGCTGCTGTACGTCGCGGACGCCAAGGCGCACACACTGCAAACCACCTACACCATCGAGTACTTCGTGCCCTTCGAGCTGCAGGTACGAGACGCCGTACGAGCTGCCGTACGAGCTGCAGGGCGGCGATACTTAACATATAGACGTGATGAAGAGGCTTCCCCGCGGGACGTGTTGAAGATCAGTGGCTGGTCGGGTTGTGAACTTGTAATCGGGCTGCGACCGGGCTGCGATCGGGTTGCGCTTAGTACCGTAACTGGTCTGGGACGGATGCCGCGCATCGGCCAAGCCTGCCGTGCCGTATGCCCTGCTTCTTCTTCCCCCGCCTCGCCCCGCCGCGCCGTCCGTCACCTCGCTGCAACCATAACCGCCGCCGCCACCACGGCACCACACCCCCAGGACAAACCGCCCGCCCCCACCGCCGCGGAGCTGGCGGTCCTGCCGGTGGAGGAGCAGGACGTCTGGGTGCTGTCCTTCGGGGGGTTCGCCACAGAGGACGTGGTCATTCAGAGGGTAGGGGGGCGCACGCGGGCGTGTGTGTGTGTGTGTGTGCGTGTATAGCGACACATGCGACGGAAGTAGAAGACACCTGCGTGTGTTTAGAAATGAAACCCGCCCGCCCGCCCGCCCGAACCCAGGTGCAAATATACTTGCCACATAACCTGCAAGAAAATACGTGCGTGTGTGTTCAGGAAAGAACCTCGACCGACGGAGCCTAGGTGCAGATGTATTTACTCAGCCTGGCGGAGTCAAGACACCCTCCGCTCCCCCCCCCGCTCGCCAACCTTCTCCAGGGCTTTGAGTTCATCGACAACCTGACGGGCGACGGCAAGGACATCCACACCGAGTTCATCGGCCTGGCACTGTACGACCAGCCCGCCCGCCTCGTCAAGCGACACAACGAGCTGTGGCTGTGGGCCAAGGCGCAGCCGCCGTCGGCGCAGCCGCAGGGCGCCGCTGCAGAGGACGCCGACGCGGAGGAGTCGGAGGAGGACTTGGCCATGCGGCTGAAGCGTTTCTTCGAGGCTGTTGTGAAACGCGCCTTCGATTGGAAGGGGCAATGAGGGGTTGTCCACGGGGGAAGGTGGTGTGTCAGCAACGTGGAAGTTGGCGGATGTCGGGTGTTGTTGCGGTTGGTTGGTTGGTTGACCCAGGACCGGATCCTACCGGATTCACCGGGTTGCGTGTGGCCCCGCGGCGTGTGGGCGGCTGAGAAGGGCGCTGCGACACACGCCGATCCGAGCGGCGAAGTTGCCTATTCGCTTTGCCCGACCAGATACGTGTCACATCGACAACCGTTCGGATGTCCAGGAGCGGGTCCCCAAGAGGTTTTGTTCGTTTATTTGTTTATGTTGGATGGCAAGAGGCTGCGGTGGATTGTGCGCTGACGCTTGACTCGTCTGCGTCAAGACAATTTGTGGACGATTGTAGTACGGTTGAGCGGTTGACAAATGTGTCGTACGAATCCGTACTTTTGCAGGTCGTGAACGCCAGGAGACCATTGGTAGGCACGCCAGGTTTGTCAGGACGGGCCTGTCACTGACATCACGACTTCGGTGTGTAGCTGGCCTCGGAAACCGCGTAAATGTGAACATTTTCTTCTGCAGTCACAGCGATGAGTCGATCGCCCACTTCCCAGTTCCGTATTCGGTACTGCGCAGGTCTGCCGATCCAAGGCTGTGGCGGCGCCCGGGTCCTGTCACACTGGTCATCGAAGGAATGGGACCCTCGTCACGGCCGCGAAGTGCCGCCCATCGCCTGGCCCATCGGGGGCGCACAGGAAACGCCCTCCACCCTCCGCCCTCCACCGTCAGCGCGGCCGCCGCGGCACCCAGACGCGCTCCGGGTCCATCCCGGGCCCTCGGGGGACTCCTCTCTTGCGCGCGGGGGGAGACACAGAAATGCACACACGCACACGCACGCAGACAAACACACACACGATCGAGGCTCTTATCTAGACACACACGCGCACACAGTCCAAACCAACAAAGTGCAGACAGGGGGTGGTGAGGAACTCGCATCTCACGGTATGCAAGGCGTCGCCGCCGCAGCCGCCGCCGCTGCATCGCCTACGCCCACTGCCACTGCCACCGCCGCCGCACCAGACCCCGCCAAAGCGGGTCCTATCTTGTATCCGACCGACATCTGATTCGCGCACCCCCGCTCAGCTGCTCTGACCCCGACGTCACATCGTCAAGCCGCGCGGTGGCGGCTGTGGCATCCTGCCGTTGAGGAATCTTTCGTTCACACCCAAGGCCTCTCCTGTCCGTATGCTATATCCACGAGCAGCGATCTCCCCATGTCCCCAAGCAAAAGCATCAGCAGGGGTTTTAAACCCAAATCAGGCCGAAGACAAAGCCCGGCCAGCAACAGGGGTGCAGGTCAGCTATAGCACCACAGCCCGATTCAAGTGGCGACGGCTGCATTGCAGGCGTCGGAAGACGGTGCCGTGTGCCGGCATGTGTGTCGGCATCGCCCAACGGATTGGGGAGGAGACAACTGGAGACTGGTGTGAACGGATTCAAATGTATGGAGAAAGGGCTGCACCCGGACGTAGGGCCCCGGTTCCCGAGGTTTGAGGGTTCTCCCGCCTACGGACACGACCCGTGCCGCCGACCGCCTGTAACCCAGATCCCGGCCCTCTCAAGGTAGCAGATACCCAGCACAGACAGATGACGGACTGACAGACAGACTGCCGCCAGCTCGTACTCGCAGTATTTGCTTCGCACACACACCTGCACCTGCCGTACCGAGTGAGTGCACTTGCCGCGGCCGCCTCCCCTCGCGCTCGTCCTGCCGTATCATATTCCCAAGGTATGTAGGTATCGTACAGTCAAACCCGCAAAGACCCAAGCAAATCCGCAAGAACCAAACCTAAGCTCTCTCACCCCAAGAACCCCGTTACATCCATCCGACAGGGTCATAACCTACTTCAAGTAGTAATGTGGTCCTGGCATCCTACGGCCGGCATGTCGCCGTGTGCGATAGAAGATTGTACGGACTGTACGGATTGTACGGACGTCCTGGTGCGTGATGGCCTCCCACCCCATCCCGCCCTCCTCGCGCCCTTGACCTCCGACCGCTGCCGGCTGGCCGCTGTCGCCGTACCGGACCGGATGCTGTTGCAATGCTCTGCCCTGGCCCCTTCGTATGCTGCCCGTAGGTCCGCCATGTAAGCAACACACCCCGCCGCCGCTGCACCCAAGTACCCCCCAAGTCTTCCCGAGTCCAGCTCAGGCGCACCCCACCCGCAGTCCACAAACCCAGTCGCACCCGCCCCAAAACCCTTTCCCCCGCTCCTCCTCCCCTCCCTTGCGGCCCCCCGCCCGCCCCGCCCCGCCCCGCCCAGGCCCTGCCCTGCCCTGCCCCGCCCTCATCATAACCCCGACGCGCCGTTCTTAATGACCCACGTGTTCCCCCGCGACTCGCAGATGCCCTTAACCACCTTGTTGTACTGCGACTCGGGGAACGACATGTTGTTGGTGCGCGCCAGGTCGTTGAACTCGGACCGCTTGAACGACTCCTTGGCCTCCAGCAGCTCCAGAACCAACTTTCGGAGCGGATCCGTCTTCTCGTCGCCCGTCTTGGTGACCACGTACACCCGGTGGAGGGAGGTGACGTGGCCGAGCGACAGCACCGCGTCGTGAAGGGCCTTGTCGGGCAGCAGCGCCGCCTCCTTCGCGGCGGCCGCGGCGGCGCTGGTGTCCAGCCAGAACCGTACGTTGGCCATGCTGCAGACGACGTGCTCCTTGAAGAGCGCGCGGAGCGCCAGCGGCAGCGCCGCGCGCGCGGCCTCGGAGAGTTGCCCGGTGGCGGGGCCGGCCGCCGTGCCGGGGGCGGTGCCGGCGCCGGCGGCGTCGGGCGCCGCGGTGGCGCCGCTGGGGCCGACCGGTACGACACCTACGGGCGGGACGATGGCACGCAGATACAACTGGCGGTCGAGCTTGCCGGTGTTGTCGACGTCCTTGGCGGACATGAACATGTCCCAGATCCGCACCGCCGCGTCGCTCTCCTCGCCGTGGACTTTCAGGTTGACGAACGGCTCCTCCTCCTCCTTCTGTGTGATGTAGGCGTAGGAGTTCTTGCGCGCCTGCGCCTGGCGCTCCGTCTCGCGTTTCTGGACCTGCACCTCGATGGCGTGCAGCTTGGGCTCGTCCTCCTCCTCGTCGTCGCTGTCGTCCTTCTTCTTTTCCTTGCCGCTGTTGGCAACGTTGAGGTGGTGCATGGAGGGGCGCAGCTGCACGGCGAAATCCAGCGGCGCGACGAGGAGCTTGCCCCCGCGGATGGTGCCGACGGTCAAGTTGGTGCGGTCCTCCGCTAGTGTCGACCGTAACGTGAAATGATTGATCTTTTTCATATCTTCTATGACATCGTTGTAGTTACGGGATTCGTTCTCGAGCGGCAAATCGACCTCTACACGCTTTGCCTGCGGCTTAAAGCGCATGGCCTTGACCTTGCTGTATTCATAGGGACGCCAAGGAGGTCTCAATGGATGTTGTAACAAGCCCAATTGGGTTTTTGAGCCAGCAAATTCATTGCAAACGTATACATCTAGCTCGCGAACCACGGGGTCGTCGTCCGCGTCTACCTCCATGGTATTTATTCTCGTCACCTACGCATAGCTAATATCTCCAAGCGTGCCAATCAAATTGGCGACATCCGTCAGCCGGCTGTTGCCGTACCGCCCGCAACCGCTCCGGAACCCGGTCATTCAAGCTCACAAGCCAAGCACAAGCCACGTTGCCAATGCCATAAAAAGCAAGAACATATCTTTGATTATATGTGTTCGCGACATCGCTGCAACCGAGGTGAGCACCACCCCAGGCAAAGGTGTTCGCGCACCACTTCGACCGGAAGACGAGGACGTCCGCGTGGTGCACACAGTCCCACGTGACTTCAAACCTGATGCGCTGCATGGATTGAAACCAATGGAAGCCGGGGCGTGATATGTCTGACGGAACCGGCCCCGCGCGCACGGCACCAGGGGGTTCCGCTTCCGAATATCGACATGTCCCTTGCGCTGCCAGCATGATGATCAGCGTCCGGGGTGCCCCAGAGAGCGCATGCGCTTGGGCGGGCAGGCGGATTATGAAACGGGAGGCGCTGGCCACCTGCCTGCGGCTGCCCTAGGGCCGAGCCGAACCGTAAACCCCCATCTGCTTCGCATCCGGGGCCCCAAAGCAGGAACCCACGGTAATGCCCTGGTTCGTGTGTTTACACAAAATGACCGAGGGGCCGTTGTCGCGTTGCGGCTGTCTCGGACGCCTTTAGAGGCGGGTGGTCGCCACACGCATCACGCCACTGGAAATTCCAAGTTGGAATGAAGGATATACCCGGGGCCCCAAGGAAAGCGCGCTCTCGCGGCAACCGCTGTCATCAGGCAGCACGACCGCCGAGGAACCCCGATCCCGGTGGTGGCCCGCCCCCGTTTCACCACCACCCACACCACCGACCGACCGGCCGACCACCGTCACCACATCATCGTCACCACTCGTACGACCTCCCCACCCGGCAACACCCCTCAGACCCCTCCCATCCTGCTTCGCAGCGGGCCTCGAAGGGGGGCTCAGCGGCAATACCACTGTGCACGTCATTGCCCGCCTGCGTTGTCTTCTTATTTCCAGTTGGTTGTCGCCTTGTTTCGAACACACGGGTAAAACCAACACCCGGATCTGCCAGCCGGCCGGCCAGTCAGCGCCGCGCACAGCGGCAGAGGGCCGGACACACACATGTGCGCTGTGTTATGGGTCGGGCATTGAGCACATAACATACGCCTACGGGCAACTGTTGGACACTGATATGCCCATCGCATATCATGCACGCGTGCGCTGCCTGCCTACGAAAGCACGTTACTCTCGCGCTGCCGAGCTTGCTGCCGAGTCATGTAAGAGAAGCTCCCGCCCCCCAGGTAAGGCGCGTGCCGCAAGCACCCGAAACCCACCGCACCGCACTGCACGAGGCCACGCCGCAACCCACCCACCCACCCACCCACCCACCCACCCACCCACATCAAAGGAGCTGCTTCACCCACGTCGCCCCCATACGCCGCAGCGGTCAACGCCCCCGGGCCGGTACCCCCACACCCCCGTGGCGCGCCGCCTGTCCGCTTCACCCCATGGTCCGCTTCACCCCATGGTCCGCTTCACCCCATGGTCCGCTTCACCCCATGGTCCGCTCACTGGGGACGGGTCGCATCGGGGTCGCGTGCCTGCGCCCCGGGGGGCTCTCCCCGCTGCGCACCGCAGCGGCCCAGCGGCCCACAGACACATGCAGGTCCGCAAATCCATCCCCTTCAACCCACCAACCCACCCCTACACCCCCCGGATCTGAAAGGCTGCACCAGTGCACCTGCATGCGGCGGTCCAGGCACCACCACCGCCACACTCGCGGTCCCGAGTTTGTTTCTGGGTCTGGGCTTTCGTTTTAACAACACCGCCACACCGCGGGCGCGAGGCGGCCCCCAACCGAGCCGTGACAGGATGCATCGCCGCGAGGTTACGAGCCTGCGCCTGCCAGCATCTTGCCCCCGGTCCGGGGCGTCAGGTTGGCCGCCAGCACGCGCGGCGCGGATCGCCCGGCGCTGGTGGGTCGGCCCAAACGGCTGGAGGCGCTGGTAGCCCCCGCCGCCCCCGGGGTCCCAGGGGTCGCACCCCCAGAGGTCGTACCCGGTGAGCCACCGCCACCGCCGTCGCGAGGCGTCCCCGGCGTCGCCGCCTTCTCACTGACGAGCGCCCTCGCCGCCGCCGCGGCGGCGGCGGAGGGGGAGCTCATCGCGCCGCCGCCGCCGCCGGCAGGGCTGCCGGCGGCGCCCGCGCCGCCCTTCCGCGCGAGCAGCGCCGGCTTGTGCGTCGCGAGGGCGGGTGCGCCGCCGGGCGGTTTCGAAGGCAACGTCACGCGGAGGGGGCTCGCGCCCGCGGCTGCCGCCGCCGGCGCCGCCGCCGCCGGTGGTCGTGCCGCCACGCCGCCACCCGACGACCCAGGCTTCGAGGCTGGAGATGCGCCCGCCGCCACGCTCGTCGTCTGGTACGACGACCGGAGCTCCGCGTAGGACTCGTCATCGGAATCGCTGCCCGCTGCTGCTGTCGCAGTCGCTCCTGCAAGCGCAGCGGCCCCGCGGCCATTGGGCGTCGCCGCCGCCGCCGCCCCCGTTGCCTTGCCTTTGGGCAGCCCTTTGGGGCTGCTGCTGCTGCTAGTGGCCCCTGCGCCGCCGGCCGAGGCTGCGTCGCCGCCGCTTCCCCCGAACAGCCGCTCGAACATGAGCAGCGCCTCGGTGCGCTTCTCCACCTCCTTGGGGTCCTCCACCTCCAGAAGGGCCAGGCCCGTGCTGCGGGGCTTGGCCCCGTACTCGGGCGCCAGGGGCATGGCGGGCAGCTGCGTGGCTGCGAGGAAGCAAGGCGCGGGGGGGTCAGGGCAGAGCAGGTAAGGGCAAAGCAGGTCAGGGCAGAGCAGGGGTCAGGGCAGAGCAGGTCAGGGCAGAGCAGGGGTCAGGGCAGAGCAGGGGTCAGGGCAGAGCAGGGGTCAGGGCAGAGCAGGGGTCAGGGCAGAGCAGGGGTCAGGGCAGGTCGCCACAGCGGACGAGGTCCATGCGGGCATGCCGCTCGGGCTCGATGCTGAGGTACCCACACGCGGTTCGGACCACGCCTAGGTTTAAGACCCCACCCGGGCCCGTCCTGCCCGCGCCCCGCCCCGGGCCTTGCCTACACCGTCACACCCACGCCCTCAACCCACCTCCCTCCTTTTTGAGCCTGGCGGCGGCCTCATAGGCGGGCAGCTGCAGGTTGGCCCTCATCTTGGCCAGGACGGATTTGAGGTTGGTGGAGTAGGAGGCCATGGTGTCACGGAAGTCACCTGGCAGGGACAAGGACAAGGACACGCAGGCGAGGAGGGGCGGGCGGAGTAGGGGGATGTACAGCGAATCGGGGGGGGGGAGACCAGCGGCGCTGCCTGCAAGAGCAAGGACAGGATGGGTGGGGAGTGCCGCAGGACGGTACGCGGAGGGCGCGTGACGGAATACAAGAGATAGACGGGCGGTGGCGGGGCGGTGGTGGGGCGGTGGCGGGCGGTGGTGGGGCGGTGGCGGGGCGGTGGCGGGGCGGTGGCGGGGCGGTGGCGGGGCGGTGGTGGGGCGGTGGCGGGGCGGTGGCGGGGCGGTGGCGGGGCGGTGGTGGGCGGTGGCGGGGCGGTGGCGGGGCGGTGGCGGGGCGGTGGCGGGGCGGTGGCGGGGCGGTGGCGGGGCGGTGGTGGGGCGGTGGCGGGGCGGGGTGGGGCGGTGGCGGGGCGGGGTGGGGCCGCGGCGGGGCGGGGTGGGGAAGCTGCGGGGGCGCGGGGTGACCGATGGGAGTGGGGCCCGTTCGCGGATGGCCGCCATCCCTCCCTTAGCCATCCCGTCCGCTCCCGTGTGCTGCCCAACCTGCCGCCACAACCACGGGCTCCCCAATCCCCTCCACCACCACACCCCTCCACATCCGGCCCAGCATTCAGTCGTCGCAGTGTGTTAGTTGTAAGCTTGTAACGGTCAATGAGGGCCTCAGGGCACCTACGCGGGGGCCCATGGGGTACAGAGCCGAAGGGTGTGTCAAAGGGTGCGCCCACGACTCCTCGGTGTGCCCCCACCCCCACCCCCACCCCCACCTACCCAGCGCCTGCGCGAACGCGTCCGGGTCCATCACGACACCCCCCGCCAGTCGGGTGGCCGGGGACATGGGGGGCCGTCCCCGGGAGCCGGGCCGCCCTGCGTTGAAGGGGTCAACAAGAAACGAGACACCAAACCGGCAGGGGGATACACCGGGATAGAGTGAGAATGCCGGCATACACCTGACTAGGAGTGGTGTGGGGTCGAGTTTGGGGATGAGGTCAAAGCGCAAACTGCCCAGACACACCCAGCCCGATCGAGTCTGGTGGGGTTGAACGGGTGGTGGTGGTGGTGGTGGTGAAAAGAAGCCCAGTACGCAACCGGACGACCCCAGCACACGCTGACGGAGTAGAGTGGGGTTGGGGGTTGGGGATGGGAGGTGACGACGGGAGTCGATGCGGGTCGCGAGGTGAGGCGGTGTGGTCGCGCGCAGGGGAGACACCACCAACGGCGGGGATACGGGTCGTTGCCTTCCCAGGCGGCCTTCCCGCTGCCCCCATCCCCGCCCCGCCCCCGCAGCTCAGCTCAGCTCCCCCTCCACTCCCCCTCCGGGGCCCACACCTGTCCCGGGTCGGCTCGCTGACGTGCCCGGCCGCGCCGACGTGCCCGGCCGGCTAGCCCCGCCGCTGCTCAAGGTGCCCGGCCGCGCCGCAGTCCCCGGCCGGCCCGCGTACTGCGGTGCGTACGTCCGGATGCCCATCCGCTGTCTGAAGGCCTCCATCTCAGCGAACGTGGGGTCCAGGCTGGCCGGAGGGGCTGCGGGGAGGGTGGTGCGGGGGGGGCGACGTCAAAGGAAAGGAAACTGGGTGGAGCGGGGTGGGGCGGGCCTGGGAAGGAGTGGGGGGTAGGGGTGCGCTGCTCCGACGGGCAGGGTAAAATCCGGTAGCGGTTGGGTTTTGTGGTTGGGGAGAAGAAGGCAAACGACAACAGCGACCCAGACGCGAGCCGGCAGCAAGGTGGTGGTGGTGGTGGTGGTGGCGGCTGGTTGTGCGGGGATGAGGTAGGGAGATAGGGACAGTCACATTGGCCGCCAGGACGGGGATGGGGGCGGCTGCAGAACGCCTCCCTCCCTCCCTCCCTCCCTCCCGAGCCCGGGCTGGGGCGGCGACGACACGAAGGAGGCGCCACCGCAGCCCGGGGACCCACCCTGGTGCTTGGTTTGGGTCGGGCGGGTACCTCATCTAAACACACCCTCCACACGGCGCTGGACTTCGCTCCTCGCGGCTCAGTTATCTTATCCACACGAGCCCTAACGCTCGCGCGCCCCCCGCCCCGACCCGCGCACACAGGCCCGAGCACGGCGGCATGCAGCGGGCGCGCACCCGCGCCTCAGCCGCCGCAGTCCCTTCCCTGCCCGCCCCTCCCGGCCCACGCCTCCGCCGCCGGGCCCAAGGGAAGCCAGGATGATCGGGCTGTTGGCCTGAGCCCGGATCCCGCACCTTCCGGCTCCGCCGCCGCCGCCCCACCGGCCTTCTCCCCCGCGCCGGCCGCCCCGCCGCCCTCCTCCGCCACCACCAGCACCTGCACCCGCTCCCGCCGGTCGCACATCTCCAGGGAGGGCAGCGCCGCGAACAACTCCGCCACGTAGTCGCCTTTGTTGCCGCTGACGCCGGCGCTGGAAGCGCGGACGCTGCTGCTGCTGCTGCCGCCGCCGCCGCCGTTGGCTGCCCCGGCAGCCGCCTCCACGCCTGCAGCCCCCGGCGCCGCACTGCCCGCCCCGGCGCACAAGAGGGTGTTCCCGTGCAGCTGCAGGGCCGCCAGGTCGGTGAGGGGCGACAGCGTCTTGGCCAGCTGCGCGGGGCTGACTGCCAGGCGGTTGCTGGCCACGTCCTAGGGGCAGGGCGAGCGGGCCGCGGGGAGCGGGGGTTGGGGAGCCACACACATGCGAGATAGAGAGAGGGGGACAAGGTGAGTGTGAGGGGGAGAGGAAGAGGGAGTCGCAGACCCTTCCGGGTCCCGGCGCAATTTCCCGTACCATCCCAAGGCGGCGGGCGGGCCGCCTGTCGAGCGAGCAGGGCGAGGGTGCGCTCCGTCCGCCACCCCTGGACCTGGGATCCGGCGGGACTGGCTACGTGAACCCACCCCCGTGTTCCGTGTTCCATATTTCGGCTGATTTTGCCGTACCTTAACGCCGCAATCAGGCCGCCATCCACCGTCCATCCCCCCCCCAGGGTTCGTTCTGGGCTCAGGTTTGGTTCTCATCCCCACCACGTGGCCACCTCGCTCCTGCATGACCAGCCCAGTCCAACCCTGTTCGGCATCCCCGACATGCTGAGCCGACAACGACATCGGGGGCACCCCGCGGCAGTCCACTGCCCTCCCGAGCGCAGGGCACAAGAACACTCCCCCTTTGCAAGGCCCGCCCGCGTCAGCAGCCATTCCCTTTCTCTCTAAAGCGGCTTGTCCTCCGCAGCCCCTACCAGCAGCTCCAGGGCGGGCGCCTTGGACGGCAGCCCCTCCACGGACTCCAACGAGTTCTCCCGGGCGTACAGCTCGCTGAGCTTGGGCAGCGAGCACAGCCCGGTCAGACTGGACAGGCCATTGCCGCTGACGTCAAGGATCTGGCGGGCGGAGCCGAGGCCCGAGGACGACAGGTCGGGGGTCAGGGGTGATGTGGGTTGGGGATGCAGATGGTGGGGGAAGCCAGCACAGGGTAACCCCCGGCCCGAGCTCGCGGTCGGGCTCGAGGCCCCCCGCCTCCCCTTTCCGGGCCCCAGCACGTCCTGCCCGGCAGCGAAGGCAGCGGGCCCCGGCAGCGGAGGCAGCGGGCCCCACCTCGAGGGTAGACGCCACGGTTTTGAGCCCCGACAGGTCGATCAACTTGTTGTCCGCGACGTGCAGCTCCTGGAGCGCGGCGCAGCGCGCAAGGCCCTTCAGGTGCTGCAGCCGGTTGGAGCACGCGTTGACGATGCGCAGCGCGGGGCATGCGGTAAGGCCCTCCAAGTCATTTATCTGATTGCCCGCCACGTGGAGGACCTCGAGGGAGGTGAGGCGTCCGAGGCTGCTGAGCGATGACAGCTGGTTGAAGGAAATGTTGAGGACCTTAAGGCCGCGCAGCCCCTGCAGGCCCTGTCATGACCAAAAACGCGCTCTGAGCTCCGCAGACTGGCACAGAGCTGGCGGGGCATGCGGCAATCTTACCTCCAGCTGCATGAGCAGGTTTCCATCGAGCGCAAGCGTGTGTAAGTCTGTCAACCGCTGCAAAGCTGACGTCGACGTCAATCGATTATCACTTAATCGAAGCTCTTTAAGCTTGTCAAGCCCCTCTAACCTGCGCGATTGTTTGCTGGGTCAATTTCTGTGCTGTGTCATGCCGCGGCCGAACGCTCTGCTCCCTACCCCTTGACAGTCTTGAGCTGGTTAAATGCCAAATCTAAAACTTTCAGTCTCTGACACTTGTCGATCGGCCCAAGTTCCGTCAGTCCACGGTTGCGAAGTTCCAGCGCGACCACCTGGCCCAGGTCATCCTCCTGAGCCGCCTCCCGCTGCACAAAGGCAACATACCGTAGCGTTGGGTGCGACCAAATAAATACGACCCTACTTCAACTTACAAGCAGTCGCTCGGTGAGGACCGACATTGATATTCGCACTGCCTACATGGAATCCTCTTTCTGGATCTGCGTTGCTGCGTGGCGTTGAATGATCGTCTAGAGAGTGGAATGTTGGTTGCTGTTTGCGCCGTAGTTTCGTACGTATTCGAACTGCTCGACCGTACTTGCCACCTTTACTTACGACGACACCACTCACGAAGTCATGGAAGCAAGGAGGGTTCACACCCGTCCCCTCCAACGCGCGCCTGCTTCGAGGCATCGGTTGTGCGGCCCTTGCAGCCCCATTTAAGTTCCGACCTGTTCCCACCCGGACGCCCGGCGCCGGCAGGGGACAGCAGCACATGTCAATCCCCGATGGCTGAGCTGGTTCCGAACCACATGGCCTCATAAGCACCCTCGCCGTTTGCGGCATCCACACTGCTGACGTTTTTATGGCCGTGCGTCCCCGTGGGAACGAGGCTGCAGTGCTCAGGTTTACACAGTTCGCAAGAACAGCAGTCGCTTGCGGACACAACGCCGCAGCACCCTTCTTCTCAAATCCGCCCTGCCCTGTCAACTATCGGCACAAGCGCAGCCGCAACCGGCCAGGGGAGCGTCCACGCCGCCCGCCCGACCAAGCCCCTCCTTCGCAACGGCAACTGCTGCGGCACCACACGGAACGCAGAATAACAACATGTAAGGGTCACACCATACACCACCCGGTGCTGATGCCCCCATCATCAACCGCCACCATCACCATATGAACAGAATGGCCGTTCAAGCAACACACAAAGAATACTTCCGTTCCGTCCAAGGCAGTTCTCATGGGGAAGTGAAGTCCCAGGCCGACCCAATACACAACAGTCCAGGTGCCGCGGCCTACCGCTGCCCCGCATCACCCTCCCGCCCCAGCCTGTTACCCACGAGGCGCCTGGTCAGCCCCGCCCAACTGCCTCAACAACTGAATGAACACCGCATGCTCCATACACACATAGACAGGTTCGGTTGGTCTGATTTCCGCACCACCACCACCACCACCATCGTACCGTATCCTAACTGACGGACCCCGCCTCTGCGGCCCCGAGCCGGCACCCGGGCCCCATCGGTCAGCACACACACTCAAACCACCTCCAGTCGCCCCCTTCATCTGCGCCCCTGCCCGGCCCTTGCTGGCCCTGCAGATCTCTCCGGTCCCCGCGCCCGCACCCAAGCTCTCCACCCCTCCACACCGCTCTCCTGACTTTGCAGCAGGACTGGTTGTTCCGGGTTGTGTCCTGGTGGCTCCCTCCCTCCTCACACCCTCTCGGCCCCGCCCGCCCGCCGGCATAGCCTCAAACCGACGGCGCCAGCACGCTCCCCAGCAGCGACAACACATTCTCCGCCTCCGGATCCACCAGGTGCCGGTTCCAGTTGTCGTACGGCCCGCGTCCGGTCACCACCGCCTGCGCGGCGTAGCCCAGACACGCCAGCATCGCCAGCCGGCCGTGTCGGATCTCCGACTGCTGCAGCTCCCGCATCGCCGCCGGCCGGTCGCCCAGCCCCAGCGGATTGAACATAAGGCCCCCGGGGTACGTCGCGCTGCCGCAGTTGGTGGTCGCGATCAGCTTCTGCAGGCCGCCCAGCGGCGCCCCCCGCAGACACCCGGGCTTCAGGTACTCCGCGCCGCGCAGCCCCTCCGCCACGCCCATCATCGTCATCTGCACCGCGAACAGCGCCCACAGCGGCAGCCCGTAGTCGAATCCCGCGCTGACCGGCGGTATGAAGCCCGTCTTGAACCAGAGCAGGCCCGTCGCCTTCGGGATGATCTTCTCGTGGGCGAGGTACTCCGGCGCCAGGCAGCCCGCCGCGCCCAGCATGGCCCACCGGGCGTGCATCAGCTCCGCCGTGTGCAGCCATCGCTGGGAGAGGAAGCCCGCGGAGCCGCCGGTGGTGGGGTCAAAGAGGCCAAGCGGGTCGAAACCGTAGTCGCCGGGCAGGGTGCCGTCCAGGTAGGTGAGGGAGGAGGCGGTGGGGAGGATGAGGAGGCGGCCGGCGGCGTCGGGCGGCGGGCGGCCGCTGGTGCTGGTGGCGCCCGAGCCGCGGAAGGCCAGGGGCGCGGGGGAGAGGACGTCCGGGTCCTCCCCGGGCGCGAAGGCGACAAAAGGCGCTGCCGGCGCCGTGGCGGCGGCGGTGGGGCTGGATGCCGAGGACGCGCGCCCTGGTGCTGCTGAGGAGGTGGGGGAGGAGGAGGAGGAGGAAGGGGATGCGGCGCGCGCGGGCGGCGGCGGCGGGATGTCGTTCCAGCCGGGGGACGCCTCCGACCAGGAGAGCGCCAGGGAGGAGGCCACCACGGGCCCGGAGCCGCGGCCGCTGTAGCCGCCGCCGCCGCCGCTGCTTCTACGACTGGTGCTGCTGCTGCTGCCGCCACTGCTGCTAGGTGCGCCGCTTCCTGATCCGACGCCTACTCCGACGCCCTGAAGGACTCCGGCGTTGAAACCCGCATAGGCAGCCTTGCTGCTACTGCTGCTGCTACTGTTGCTGCTCCCTATGACAGGTAATGCCCAGCCCAAGGGCCCTGACACCCAAGACGAGGACACGGCCGATGAAGCCAACAAAGTGCTACTGCTACTGGTTCCCACAATGCTACTGCTGCTGCTGCTGCCACTTCCACTGCTGCTGCTGCCAGCGACGGCCATCTCACGTGATGCAGGCTGCGGCCGCGGCGGCGTGGGCCTGCGCCCGCTTCCGCCCGTGCCTCCGCCTCCGCCGCTCCCCCCGCCAGTGCTTCCGCCGCCGCCGCCGCTTCCGCTTCCGCCGGCACTCCGCGGCGGCACCCTCAGCGGCCGCCCCGCGTTCGTCTGCAGCATTTCCCCCGCCTGGCCCCCCGTCAGCGCCGACAGACCCGGCAGGCTGGGCAGGGTGGTGTCGTCCGAGCGCTGCTTGATCAACTCCAAGGACACGAAGCGCTGTCGGGGCAGAGGGCAGCGGGCACGAGGCAATGGAGCACGGAGCGGGAGGAGGAGAGGCACACGCGGCAGGGCAATCAAGGGGCTGTGGGGTCCATCAGGACAAGGCTGACGCAGCGGGGCGCGGAAGGTCGCCGCAGGATGCAGGCAGGATCCCACACGGACATGTGCTCCCATGAACAGACACCGGCAGCTTGAAAGTAACACACAAGGTGGCGGACAATGCGTCATCGTTCGCCAAGAACGCGGGGAGGCCCACACTTGGTGGTTTGAAAATGGCAGCTGTCAGTAGTCAAGAGGAACGGCATTGTGGCCAGGTGGATCAATGGGCCAGACAGGGTGCTCGGCCGTCAAGCGACGGGCCCCGGGGAACACGCGCTCCACTGGATCGATCCCCGACCCACTCCGCCACCGCATTCCAGCTCCGATGGCGGGGCTGCACCCATCCCCCCCGCAGAACACACGGCCACCATGCAATCACCCCGCCCGCCAAGACCGCACAACCGCTGCGCACGCTTCGATGCACACCCAGTGACACCCCTCCGCAGTCACCCGCGCCGCGCCCCATCCTCCGCTGCACAGATAGCGTCAATCAATCAACCTTTCACGCAGCAGTTTCCCAATCGCCCCTTCCCTACTCGTAGCTCGCTGCAGTCCCCCTGGCCTGTGCTCTAGCAGCAGCACAGTACGAAATTGTCTATCGATTTTCTATACGCCCGCTTGGGCCCCCGTCAAGCGCGCCCTACCCGCCCGATGCGCTGTGCCCTCCCTGCCGCCGGGCCCCGGGAGGCGGTCACGCGCCGTAGTTGACGCGGTAGGTCCCCGCGTTGCCCTTGCCAATGACGGCAGACCCCGCGGCGGCTTCCGAGGCCGTGGCCTGGTGGCACGACACACGGGGCGGGGCGGGGGCGGCGGCAGCACACGGGGCGGGGCGTGTGGGCCGATGGCGGCAAAGGTGGGCGGCGGCAGAACCGGCGGAGGCGGGCGAGAGGCTAGGAGGAGGTGCTCGCGCGTTTGGCCGTTTGGCGGCGGCTCGGGGCAGTTGACTTCATTACCCAACCCCGCCACCCTGACCCGTCAGTGTGCCCTCCTGAACCATGCCTTGAGCAGAACAACCCATGAGGATGGCAGAACAAATTCAAATCTCGCCGCAGCCCATTCGGAAACAGCCTGACTGGGGCCGCCTGTAGTCCAACCGGGCCCGGTCCCTTGCTTCACGGAACGGGATGGGGTGCCGCCTCGCGTCTGCCGCGGCTGCCTATGCTCCCTTCCCCCCTGAACTCGTGGCCCGTCCATCGGGAACTCGGAATACCGTTCACCACACCCTGGGTGCAGAAACCTTCTACCCCCCAAAACCAAACCGTCAAATCGTGCTTCTTGTCGTGATAGATGCGTCCCCCCCTACCACCCTATCACACCGGCTCCAGGGACGTACCCCGCATCCCGCAGTCACCACCACCACAACGACAACAACAACACCAACACACGCGTCGTGAACCGCGTCTGTGAACTCTTCTGCGAACGATCCTCTGCAGACCGCACTGAAATGAACATGTCCTTGCCCTCGGCCTCACACGCGGGATGTCTCAAATGGGCCGCCTTCACTGCTCCTCGCCGACAACTGACCATCCTATGGGCGCGCCCGGCTTCGTTTCTGGGTCCAGGGGTTTTCCACTTGAGAAAGCTTCTTCTTGTGCGCGCGCCTGGACCAACGAGGACCCGCTGGTGCGCCAGGACGGACACGCCCATCCGGCGCGTATGACCACATCGGGCCATGCACCCAATCAATCCGCGGGTGCCCAGCGGGCTCAGCGGCGGCCCATCGAGTGACACCGCGATGACACAGCGACAGCAGATCGGGCCTCTCGGCTGCTCTGCCAAGCCCCCCCTGTCCAAATGCACGCACAGGTGTGCTTGCAGAGTTGCAGAATCATCTGGCGAGGCTTGACCGGGCACGGGATACAGGAGGCGTGTGTCTCCCTTGACAGGGCCCACTCCCCAATGTGCGGGACCGCGAGATGGTTTGGGGTCGGGTCGGGTCGGGCTGCCACGAGATGTGTGTTTATATGTGTGCGCGTGTGTGTAGCACGCCGCATGGCGAATGGCCGCGCACCTTCCTAACCCTGGCTGGGTAAGTGCTTACGTTTCCTGAAACGCCCTCCATCTGCATCCACCTCGCACTGCACCGCACCGCCCAGCACCCATCGCCCCAGCGAGCACGTCCACATCCACCCAGCACGACCTCCGCGCGCGCGTGGCTGTGCGTCCCACGGGGAAACCCGTGCGTCTGTCACGTGTGCGGGCTGTCACGCTGGCTTGCGACGCGCGGCCAGTCTATTCATGCATGTGGACGGGCTTGTGCGGCTTGCGCACCAGCCTCCAGATGCCAACAGGGCCTGTCAACGCCCTGGGGGGTCGCGCTGCGGTGCACGGCCGGAATATCGTGTCGCACTTTCGCGTCCTTCAACCCTCAAATCCAATGTATATCGCCCAATTGTATAGGAGGTCCTGCATCTCAAACTCCCCACATTATGATACATCGTGGCGGCTTTCCTCGCTCGATAAACACACTAGAACACAAACTTAATCGGCCGCTTGTCACCGACTTGCAATCATAAAGAGCCCTCTTTACGCCGTCCCTCATGTGTACACACCGCAACTACATCGCCGGGGTTTGGGGAGAGGCCGTGAGGTGCTGCCGTACGAACCTCGCTGCACAGGGCCCCCCTCAAGATACGGGCCCCCCATGGCCAAATCCGGGGCCTGACTCTAAACCCCTGGGCCTGACTCTAAATCCCCCCGAGCTCCCCAACCTGCGCCCGCCCCTCCCCGCCCCGTACCTGGAACCTCAGGCCCTGGCCCTCTCCGACCACATGCAGAAGCCACAGCGAGCAGGCCAGGCTGATGAAGTGGCCCAGCAGCGTGTTAGTGGCGGCCTGGGGGGCGCGGAGAGAGCAGCAGCAGCAGCAGCAGCAACAACAACAGCGGCGTGAGAATACGGGCTCACAACCACGACTGCAGCGATTGCACATTGAGTTTACCAGCCAAGTCCAACAAAGGTGACCGAAGGACTTCACGGCCTTGCGTCACTAGTGACTCGTGCCAGGGAGGGGTCGCAACCCAGCCCGGCGACGCCCAGCAGAAACAGCTCGTTCACGTATCGTGGCCTGATCGCAATTCACAAGCTAAAAGTCGCGCATAACATGCTGGCAGCGCGCCCGTAAGCGATGGGGGCGATGGACGGCGAGGGTAAGGTTCATCAAACTATCTTTCATTGGCCTGAGAGCGGGACGCCACCGCCGCAAGACCGCGTTCCTCCATCTCCCCGTTTCTCAGACCCCTCTCGCTTCCGGCCGCGCGCCAGCAGGGAGGGATCGGCCCACGCACCACTTGAGACCAGGTCTTGGTTGTGCTACGGCCCGACGCGCCGGCATCAGGCCGCAAATCCACTTCAACCTCGGCTCTCTTGCGCCCACATCCCCGCACACCCCCCTCCCTTCCTCCCTCCCTCCCTCCCTTCCTCCCTCCCTCCCTTCCTTCCTCCCTCCTTCCCTCGGGTCCACCCACCTGCACGAGGAAGACGTCCAGCGCCACCACGGGGTTGTAGTTGGCGCCACTGGCAGCCGCCATGAAGGGGTAGGAGCTGATCTGCAGCGGCAGGGTTCCGAGATGACAGGCACCAGGCGCCCAGCAGCCACCGGAGCAAGTGGGTGACTGTCAGTCGACCGTCCAATTACAAGACCCAGCCCAGGGCCCAGTGTCCCAGCCCAGGGCGGCCGACCAGGAACCCGTACTTCACACTCTGCTGACAATCGACAGATGGCAGGTAGGCGTCACCGTATCGAAACCTGTGGGAGCTTGCTGCGCCGTGCTCCGCTAGCCTCCCCGGGCAAAAAACCCAATCCCCCGCAGCTCCCCGGGTCCTCCGTCCCAAGGTGGCCCTCCCCTGTACTGCATGTCGCGGGGCATATACCATTCCGTACAAGTCTCGTACCCCACCTGCAGGGTCTTGGCGACCAGCATGCCCACCAGCGCCTGCACGCCGGCCAGGGTGGCCGCCAGGCCGGTCATGTTGATGAAGATGCCCCTCGTCACCATGTCCACCACCTGCTGCTTCTTGACCTTAGGGACCTCCTGACCCGGGGCCGCATCCAGGTAGGACTGCATCTTGAGGGCCGTGCGCGTGTACCCAAAGTTCCAAAAGGTGGAGAGGAAGCCGGCGAGGATGCCGAAGAGGGTCAGGTACAGGGACGCCTTGGGGCCGCTCTGTGGAAGCGGCAGCGGCACCAGCAACGACAACGGCGTCAGGAAGGGTCCGATGGCGTCAGTGAGGAAGTGATCCTGATCAGAACCTGTTGGTAAGCGGGGTATGTAGCGCGGCGTGGCATCGCGGCCCGTGTTCGGGAAATCGAATAGCCATCGCGACACTCACTTGGGACGTAAAAGCGACGGAGAACAGCAAAATGACCCCGCCGACCACGGAAAGCGTCAGCTGAGCCCAAAAGCTTAGCCAGCCGTAACGGCGAACGGCGCCAGTCGCGCGCGCCAGCGCCCGTCTCGCGGCCTCGCCCATCCTTTCGGGCGGCAACTCGGGCGCCGACGGATACCCATAATCGACGGCCTGGCGTGATACCTGTGTGAACAGGGTAGCAATCGGCTCATGTCTGCATGGCCCGTATGTTGTAGCTTCAAGGGTGTTTGGGGCGTGTGTGCAAAATCACTCCCTTCCGTAAAACCGCTTTGACTCACATCCAAGGACGGCTGCTCATATGCATGCTCCTTAGAAGGCACTGGAACGGCTGATCGCCGTGGCAGCGTCAGTGAGGACCTGGCAATCGCTGGCCGAGAATAAGTAGTTGACTGACGGGGCTGCACCCGCACCCCCGCACGATATGGGGAGTGCAGAGCGCATTCCATGGCTGCTCTTGTCCTCAAAAGACGCGTGATTCGTGTAGCACCGTCTGGAACTTTCCCTCACCCACTACGCACTCACGCAGGTTACGTACCACTGACAGACACTCTATTTCCGATCTACATGTGAATGCCACTTCAGAGCTTGCGGCAAAACACTTCACAAATTTTACTTACGATGCCGTACACTCTCTTTAAACCTGAAGGCGTTTCTATTAAGGTCCAATCGTTCTGCACCTTAGCACAAGTCCAAAACAAATTGTTTTGCTTTATGGCGCGTTGTGTCCCCGGTTATAGAAATCTGCACGCGTACAGTTGGCAAACCTGCCCGAAGTATCAATAGTTGATTTTATGTAAGCTAATATGCTGGAACTGGTGGCGCAATCAGTGAAACAGCGAGGTGTGTGCGTCGTGGAACTCAATCGTCGCGGTGCGTGCTGTCAACCATGACGTGCCTTACCACTACTGCTAGGCAGCGGGGAACCAAGATCGGGGGGCCATGATCTGCTTACGGAATTCCAACTCCGGCCGTTCTACAACTTGTCCATGAAGAATGTGGACCGGAACTACATCAGCATCAGCACCAAGGAGGTCCCCACCGGCCTGCCTGGAGACACAAGCCTTTTCGCGTAAGACCCCGACAGGCCCGTACCGACGGGCGTGCGCGATTGGGGCCCAGCCGCGGCTGCACGCCCTGTCGAGGGCCATTTCCACCCGTGTACCGTCGGTTTCGAGACGGGGCCCTTTTGTTTCTCTGTTCTTTCGAGTCGCTTCCTTCCCTCCATCTATCTTGATATCCATCACTGCCCACTTTGTCCCGGTTGCCCGCCGCGTGGGGACACGGCCCTGGTTGGCGCACCGCCGAATGCACGTCGTCTGCGGCGCAGTAACCCAGCGTGGAGCCTGCTGCGCCCGCCACCCATTCCTCCGCCGCCGACGGAGCTCCCGGAGCGAATAGCGGACAGAGTACGGCGCGCCTTCCGCTTCCCTCCCGGGGGCGTCGTACTGAGTGCGGTGCGTCCCGAGCCGGATTTGACTACTGGGGCGTTCCTACCAACAGCGAAGCCAAAATAACCCAAGCATACGCAATGGCTGAAGGACGCGATATGCGGTGGCACAGACACTGCGCATGCAACCTGCCGGCCTCCGTTCGTGGCCTTGAGGCTGCCACGAGTTGATACCCCGGCGCACCTCCAGCCTGCTGAGCTTGAAAAAGGGTTGCGCAGATGTCGACTGTGCCCGACTGACTTCCGTACCACCTGCCGTACCCGCCCGCGCACAGGCGGATAAGGGCATAGACGTGACGCGGACCTTCCTCCGCAACGTGGCCGCGCCGCCGTCTCGCCCGCCACCGGCGACATCGGGCCCGGGGAACAGCTCCGGAACCGGCGCGGTGGTGGCGGGCGGGAAGCGCCGCGCGGCTGCGGCTGCAGCGGCGGCCGCCGCCGCCGCCGAAGCCAGTGGGGGCTCGGAGCAGCAACATTCGGGAGACACCACCAGCTGCTTCTCCCACGAGTCCAAGGTGCGATCCGGTCCGAGGGGCGGGTTGGGTTGGACCGGGTTGGGTGGGGCCGCGGGTTGCGGTTGGGTTGGGTTGGACCGGGTTGGGTGGGGCCGCGGGTTGCGGTTGGGTTGGGTTGGACCGGGTTCGGTGGGGTCGCGGGGCGGGTTGGGTGGGGCCGCGGGGCGGGTTGGAAGTGTACTGCGGGCGAGTTGGCAGTCGCGTTGGCGAGGACCGGTGGCCTGCCATGGGTTGGGCCCTGCCGGAGCTGAGCTGAGCGCCCGTGTACCCGCGCAGCCTTCGGCGTTCCGCCCTCCGTACCATTCATTCCTAGAGGTGTGTGTGGCCTGGCAGCGCTGGAACAACGCACCTATACCGTGTATCGTGTACCGGTCAAAGTGGTGCATCCTCACCCAGCGTCCCATGCCCGGTCACCCCCGGCGACCCCGCCACACGGTGTCCATCCAGCCCTTGACGGGTTCGAGTGTAAGTCTTAACGCTGATTGCATGCGTGCGTGCGGCGCCCTTTGGTACCGTGCCGTGCTGGGCGGTCCGGACACAGCGGCAACGGAGCAACTACTGATGCCGCGGAGCGCCGCCACCCGAGGATCGGGCGATGGAGGCTTGGACGTCTGGAGCGCTGAGATTGAACAGCTTGGACCTCTTTCGGAGCGACTGAGAACGGGGCCTGCCTGTTGGCGGGTGCCCCGTCGGTCTCGGGATTGGCCCCCTGGAGGAGGCGGTTGTTGCGGAGAGATGGCGGGGAGGGCGGGTTGGGGGTCGTAGGGGTGTGGGCCGCGTTGGCGGCCGCATGTGGTGGTGGCAGTGAACCCGCAAGGTGACCCATGGGTCAGCGGCGGTGGCCCGCCCTGCGATGCGCCTCAACCCTGGCGTGCTTGCGCTGCCCTGTTAGGCGCGAGGTGCTGCACCGCGCGCGCGCGCGCGGGCGCGCGTCGCTAATCGGTCCACGGCATGCTGGTAGGTGGGTTGAGGAGGGCTAGCCGAATCCACGACGACGTGTTTGCAGTACCATGACTGAATATTATATACCTCGGGGGCGTTCACCTTGTTGCCACCTTGATCCGGGTGGCGACTCGCGGAGAGCGGGCCATTGGAGGGTGCGGCTGAGGGGAGCGCGATTCGCTGACGGGCTGGCTTTGCTGACTTGACTGGCTGGCTGACTTTCTGGCTGGCTCCTGGCTGGCTGGCTGACTGACTTGGCTGGGTTGCTGTTGACACGGAGCTGAGGCAGCTGAGCGACCGGGTCATGGACTCGTCATGAACCTAGCTACCGTGTCATGTGCCGTCCGTGTTGTTGAACTGTTGCAGAACTAGGAGTGGGGCCAAGGCTTTGATCCAGGGGCCCCGCCATTCGCGTTTTACCGGGAGGGGAGGTACCGGGGGCCGGCGGTCTGACCTTGATGATGAGCGGCGGCACGGAGCGAGCGAGCCGTTATGGAACCCCGAACCCGGGGTTCCGTTCGTGGTGTTTCTCTCTCTCGGGACTATTAGCTGGACACGGAGATCTTGTTGCGAGGCCGGAATGAACCCAGCGGCCCTTCGGCGTCCAAAATGGTGGCAAGGTGCGTGCGCGCACGTGCCGGGCATGAAGAGGCCGGTGTCGCGCCATTCGTGCACGGAATGGGGGCGGGGGTTGCGGGGGTGTTGGGGGCTTTATAAACGCCGCCGTGCGGGTTGCCGGACAGCAACCGTCTTGTGGGCCTCATGGATCCCGAGCTCCCTCCCCCCGGTGTCTGCCGGCAGTATACTTTCGGAGGAAAAATAGCGATGTCCGCCCTGGCCCGTTTCTGGGCTTGGATTTTCTGTTTAATTCCGACCCAAAAAGGGCAAGACAGCGGCCCGTCCCAAAGCGGTGCCGCAGCCATGGACTGCATGAATGAATGAGCGTTACAGCGGACCCCAAAGGGACTGTCGGAACGCCGTACCCCCGTTTACCACCCACAGGACGACCCCTTGCCCCGCGCACAGGGCCCGGGGCGGTACCATAAACGTCGTACCCTGCTGCACCGAGCGGCGTATGCGGGTTGGCGTAGCTGTGGAAGATTCTTGGTAGCCTGGCTCTTGTAGGCAGCCTATTAAAAGAATACTCACCTTGTTAAAAAGATACACATTTGGCAATACACAAAATAGGGGACAACCCTCAGCCAATGCACTGGGGCTGGGTGGTGTTCCCGTCACCCATGCACGGTAAATTCCTCAATGATCAGGCCCTCCCTCCCTCCCCCCCCCCCTCCACGCGAAAAGCCGCCAGCAGCTGACGTGTCCACCAAAGGCTTTTGAGGCAGCGCCCCCCGGCGTCCACAGACTGTGCAACAGCGGACAGGCGCAGCAGCCGCAGCTGCTGTAATCTCCCCGCGCGTGCGGGCTTGTCCTTCTACACTCCCATATGCAACTGGAACCGAGCAGCCCGGGCAGTCGCCCGATTGAAGCTAGGAAATAGCGTCGAATCAACTTTGCTACTATCAGCAACACCAGAATCGCAGAAATATACGGCTGAACCCCCCGCGGGGAATAAACAATGCCATGACGCCCTTCGCCGCACCCGCCCTCCGCGCCTCGTGGCCATACACATGCTGTCTGCCCCTCTCGACGCGCAGGCGACCACACGAGGTTGCTGCGCCGTCAAGCTGCGGGCGCGTCGCAGACAGGCACTATAAGCAGGCGCAGATACGCCAAAGCGCAGCCGGGTGTAGAAGGGGCGGCGGCGGGCAGGGCTTGCAAAACTCCCCTGATTTCATCCAGCCAGCCAGCCAGCCAGCCAGTCAGCCAGTCAGCCACGTTTACTGTGAACCTGTACCACAAAATTCCCAGGTACGAGCATGATGCGGCATAAGCGACATGCTGATAATGCAGAGGGGGCCGTCGCAGCGGCCGAAACGATGTTATAACCCGTGTCAGCAAGCGCCAGGACAGCCAGAGGCCACAATATTATTTTCGTCACGCAGCACCCACACACCGAAAGCGGACCTGGCGATGGATGCACCCGCGGGTGTCGATCCGGCGCGGCATGTCGGCGTCCGGCGGACAGATAAAGATGATAAGAGGAGCTGCACCCTCTTGCTATTTACGGTATCAGCCCTTCTCGTCCTCGCCCCAAAACATCAGACGTGAAGCAGACGGACGAACAAATACCATACCCGCACAGAGAGACGTCGACACGTTTGCCGTACATGGGATACGGCGTCTGTCACGCATCACACCGCCGCCGCCGCCGCCCTGACGTACTGTACTCTTCTTGCTTGGACTACTGACGGCGCGAAACACCGCAGGGTGGCCTGCTCCATCCCGTGATTACGTCTCTGCTCACACCCCTCCTGGAATACACCGGTACTGCTTTCTCGCGTACAACGCCAACTTCTGCAGCGGCACCAGCCGCGCCTCTCCCTCGGGCCCTCCCCATGATGATACCGGGGGCGCCGTCCCCGTGTGCACCATCGGCATCCCTAGGGCATAACGGATTTCACACGGTAACACATTTATGATGACGTCCCACCGACCCACGGGACGCTGCACACAGGCCTGTACTTCGCGCGTGCCAGACCTCACACGCAAAAAGTTTCTCACAACTTGTTCTCTCCAATTCTCTCCACGCCACCAGTTGTGCCTCCACACATCAGCGGGGCACCCCTGGAGCTGACGCCCCCTCTGTGCCTGTACTTGCCCGTACCACTGTACCTGTACTTGCCCGTACCACCAAGTACGACATGTGTCCACGCAGGTCACTTCCGCCGGCCGGTCTCACTTCCGCCGCGACTGGTCTCCAGAAGACCACAAAAAGGGTAAAGATTACGCGGCGCGTACCCGCCCAAGGAACGCAACCGCCACCTGCCGGCCGTAACCGCTGACTCGTCCGCTCCATCACATCCCCGCTGCCACTTCCCCGCGGCCACAACGCATTCCGGCGCCTGCGCGGTCTTCTGTCCGGTTCCAGTTCCATGTCCACGTGGTTAGAAGCTTGCTTTCGCCGCACAAAGCCCTGAGCCCCGGCCCACGGGTCGCACTCGTTACTTCCGACGTCGCATTGTCACTACGGCCGTGACGCCCACTCGCAACCGGCCCGCGGTGAGCGCCGAGACACGGGGCTCGTGAGCGGGTATGTGGCCGTGTCGAGCTCGCCAGGAAGCCGACCCAGGTCCTTCATACCCGTGCCGTCAAGACTCGGGAGTCGCCCCCGCCAACCGCGGGCGCCACCGCCGCCGAGAGACATCCCGTGCATTCACCGTTTGGGGCCAGCTCCCGCCGTGAAGCCCAAGGCTGCAGGCACCAGGCAGCAGCCCGGCCCCGAGCCCCGAAACCACAGCACCCTGTGATGTGTACGACACAGTCCATCATCCCGACGATGTTGCCACCCTCACAACCGTGCCGCAACCCGACACGCCGCAGAGCACGAGACTGCCGTACATGGCCCGTACGACTGCCGTACACAGCCTGGGCGGTAAGACCGGCGCGGGCTCAGCAGCCGGACCTGACATGATCAGCGAAGCTCACCCTCACCCCGCGGGCAATCTATCTAGCTGTAGTTGCTCCTTGCCACCTGTACGACGTTATTGCACTGGATTCGGTTACTTTTACTACTGCTACTACTGCTGCGGGTGTTGTTGATGACACAGCCACTGCGCCCTTGCAGTACGACGTCCCGGCGGCGGGGGTGCTCGGGGAGGGGACACGTCGTCAGCAAAAGGCGAAGCGCTCGCGCGCAAAATGGCAATCGACTGCCGTACTGTACGGCAGCTCTTGGGGTTGCGCACGCACACGGGCCACATCCCTCGCTGGCGACCTGTCCGACCCTTTATGACGGCCACTCCGCAACGGGGTGCCGCGCATGCCGCGGGAGTAAAGACGCGGGACTTGCATGTCGTGCATGCAGTGGGGAAAATCGGCCGACTGCGCCATCGCAGCATCAAGGCGCGATGGGCCAATGCGGCAAACGCACAGCTAGGACATGCGCTGCATCCTTAGAAAGGGGTTTCTTGCCTCTTGTCCCCCAAGGCCCCAGGGGGCTGGTCTGAAGAGTTGATGGTCAACCCAGCCAATAAACGAAGGGCTCCAGACAACAACTATCACAACGGAAAATTACTCAACGACCTGACAACCAACTTGCGAACGGATGCCCATCCGTGAGCCAACGCCCAAAGGGTTCTTCAGTCCGCCCTAACGCAACCGATCTAACACAACTTCACAAGGCTGTAGCCAACGGTACGACACCACACCACCAGTATCGCTGTACCTGCGGTACATCGGGGGATTCAGGTTCTTCTCTTTCTTCTCTCCATGTTGTGTTCCTCAGGCCCATTCTGTGACCAGTGTCGGTGCTGCTCCGACCAAGGGCTCCAACCCTTACCAAGTAAAAACGGTGACACTTCATTGGGCCAGTAAGGCATCCCACGACCCAAGTGCCGAGGACAGCCCGTGCCGTCCGGCCCGCCAAGGCCCGCCAAGCCACCGCTAGCCCGCTGTTGCCCTCCACCGCCCCGCTGCCCCGCTGGCACCTGCGCCTGGCGCTCCCTCTCCGCTGCCTGCGGGTCCTCTCGTCCGCCCTCCTCCCTCAGATCTCAGCTCGCCCCGCACCCCGCCCCCGCCGCCTCCGCCTCCGCTCTGCCAGCTATCATCGCCTCCGCGTCATCCTCGGCCGTATAACTTGCCGTACCGGCCCCGCCGCTGCCGTCCACCTGCAGATTCGCCAGCCATTCCATGCCACCCGAGTCGTGACGCGCCATCAGCAGCGATGGGTCCGCCAGCGCTAAGAGCGTGCTGGAGGGCGCGCCGTCCAAGTTGAACGAGGGTAGCCGCATCGACAGGCCAAGGCTCGGAACGCGCGCGGACGCGCTGGGTGCCGTGGCGGCGGCGGCGCCGCCGCCGCCAATTCCGGTGGCCATTGCCTTCTCCAGAGACTGGGCAAGGCTGTAAGAGTTCGGCGGACCCAGCTGCGAGGCGGCGGTCGCGGCGGCGGCGGCGGCGGCGGTGGGCAGCGACAGCAGCCGGGTCAGGCTGACGGACGTGTCCAGGGAGGGAAGAGGAGGCAGCATGCTGCCGCCTCCGCCGCCGTAATCATTCAGGGTGCCGTCATCATACCCGCCGGCGGCTGCGGCGGCGGCGCCGCCGCCAGGTTCGGGTGCGGCGGCTGCACCGCCGCCGCCGCCGCCGCCGCCACCGCCGCCGCCCTGGAAAGTGGGCGCCGGTGACGGCGCCGGCGCCGGCATCGCCGTCAGGGCCATGCCAGGGCTGGCGTTGCAGGCGGGTAGTACGCTGCTGTACGCGGGATGATAGCCCAGGAGGGCGGCGCCGCCGAGGCCGCCGCTTGCGCCGGCGCCGGCGGCGACATCCGCCGCCGCCTTACCGCCGCCAGCGCAGCCGTTGTCGTCAATGACCGAACCGCCGCCGGCAGTACTGGGGATTTGATCTCGAAAAGTCGCGTACGGCGAGAAGGCGCTGGAGGTGAGCTTCGTGAAGGGCTCACCGCCATCTCCCGCCGGTGCCGCCGCCGCCGCCGCCGCCGCAGCAGCAGCGGCCGCCGTCGGGGAGCCGCCGCCGCCGCCGCCGCCGCCGCCGGACATGGCCCCGCCAGACGGGGGCCCGCCGGAGGCTGACGGCGGCAACTGAGGCAGCAGATTTTGGCAGGCGGCGGCGGCGAAGGCGGATGCTGCAGGGACCAGCCGATGGGACGCGATACGCGGACTCAGCGACGCGTCCTGCGGTACCGCAGTTGCCGGCTGGCCGCTCCCTGGGAGGCAACGGGGCGGCAGAGCCAGCCGCGACGGCGACACCGCCGCAGGTACGGTGTCGTATGCTCTTGGGGGTGCCCAATAGCTGCCGCTGCCGCCGCTAGGGCTCAGGGGCGGCTGGGCCGCCGGCGACGCTGGCGCACCGCCCAGCAACACAGCCGGCGGCGGCGGGCCGGCAGCGGCGGCGGCGGCGACCGCCGCCGCCGCCATCGACGTCTTAGTCGGCGACGGGTAGGTGATGGATGGCAGCGAGGGGAGCATCGGGACTAGCGGTTCGGCGGCGCCGCCGCTACGGCCACTCGATGGCGATCCTGGCAGCATCGTCGGGGGTCGTTGCGCCGCCGCTTGCGGCAGCGTCAACGGCGCCTCTGGGCAAAGCGGCTGCGCTGACAGTGGATGCGGTGGCGGCGGCGGCGGCGGCGCCTGCGGCATCATCGTCGCGGACACGGCCGCTGAGGCTACTGCGCCAGCGCCGCTGCCTCCGCCTCTGCCTCCGCCGCCGCCCACGCCCAATGCTGGCGCTGCGGCACCGCCGCTACCGGCCGCGGCGGCGGCGGCGCAGACCCGCTGCAGCATGGCGCTGATGCTGTTCACGTCCAACGTACCGGCCTCCAGGCCGATGATGACATCATTGGCCGTGTAGCCTGCGCCGGCAAGGAGGTGCCGCACCGCCGCCGCATCATCAATACTTCCAGCGCGGACGGGGAACAAACGACGACAAGCGAATACGGTACAGTCATGAAGCGCACCCAGAAGGTCACGCCGTACCATCGCCGTACCGTACCGTACAGCGCCGTGACGTACCGCACTAAAACATATACGGTACTAGAAGGGCGCCACGTGAAGGCGCGCCACGGCACCCGCGGGGGTTCCCCCGCCGGCGGCAGCTGGCGCAGGCACCTCACCGCAACGACACCGCGCACCTCGCTGGCCCAGCTTGTATCCCAGCCACCCAGACCACGCACACCACAGCATCACGGCGTTGATGGGCCTCCACGGGGTCCGCTGTAACATCTATCCATTCATATCTCTTAACTCTTATCTCTCCAGGTCTTCGTTCCCCCCAGGTAGCTCATTCCCGCCGCACTGCCTCGATGGCGTGGTGATTTATGGTGGAGCTCACAAAGCGGTTGGTTATGCAGTGGTCACGCGCTGAGGACGTGTCCCAGGCCCCCGATCCGCCCAGGCCCCGGACTGACCCGTGGTTCGCGCGGCGGTGGCGCTCCAAATCGCCAGGAGGATCCGCTTCATGGCCTCCCGCAGCTTCACCTCGCGACTAAACATCCGGTGCCACGTCACCACCTGTGGGGATGTGTCGGTGGCGGGGCGGGAGTGCGTGTCAGGCACGGGGCATACACCGTTGATCCCTTTTCGGGGTCCGCTGTAACGTCCATTCATTCATTCATTCATGCACGGGGCATACGGTAGCTGCGCCCGGGGGAGTGTGTGTGTGTGTGTACGGTAGGCGGTGTGCGAGGAAAGGCGTGGGCGAGAAAGGGATATGCACGGCGCGTTGGTGTGTGTGTTGGGAGGGGGGGCGCGATGGGTGTGTCGGCGAGAGATGTGCGGTTGGTGTGTGGATGGAAGACCAGCAGCGGGGATTGTGGCGTTAAGAGGTAGGAAACAAAGAGGCATTTGGACGGCGAAGGGGCAGAGACACGAACAATGAGGGTGAGGTCACCGGACGGACGGACGGGCGGGCGGGCGGCGGGGACGACGTGGGACCGTAACTTCACACACACACGGGTCATTGGAACGACTGCTCACAGTGCCCAAAAGGATCAATAGGTTGTCCTAAAATTGCAGCGGCTGCGCAACGCGGCGGCGGGGGATGGATTGATGCGCTCTAAGCGCCCCGAGGCGTCAAGTTGACAGCTCAAGATATGGCGGCTGGCGAACATGGTTTGGTATTGTGCAAACCGTGCCCCCCAAAACGTGTGCGCTGCGGCCAAACGCCTTCCGGAGCTGGCACCGCAGGCCCCACGGCGGCCGCCTATCCAAGCGTCGACGCCGTGCGGTATCGCCGTACCCTATTGCCATACCTGCATCTTCATCTCCTGGTTCTGCGCCACCAGCTCCTTCAGCTCTTCCTGTGGAGGATGGTACGGCAGGTGTACGGCAAGACAACGCGGAATGCACAGGTTACGGTGCGGTGTAGCATTCATTCACAGGTTACGGTGCGGTGTAGCATTCATTCATTCACCAGGCATCAGCAGCATCGCTACTCACTCGCCAGGGGGCCAGTTACAGTGCGTGTAATCGGTGACTGGGCCGTGAAACGAACTCCGGGACGAGGCGGGGAAGAAACGCGAGGTCATTTCAAGCTGCACAACACCCACTGCGATCCAGGATTCCGTCGCGCCGCAAACAACACTCCAGGACGGGATTCAGCGCACGATAAGCTCCGCGTCAACACGCTTCACCGCTTTCAAATTACTGAAAAACAGGCACTGGCATGCAGTACGGTGTGTCGTGCGTGCGGCACACAGTACGGCACGGCATCGTACCTGCATTCCGCGAACCATGGCCACCTTCTTGGCCCGGCATTTACGTGCCGCGATGCGGTTCTTCTCTCGCCGCTCACGCGCCTTCTCCGGGTCCTCCTCCGGGTCCTCGCCCTCGCCCTCATGCCCGCCCTCGCCCTCGCCCTCCTCGCCGTCGCCCTCCTCGCCGCCGTCGTTGCCCTCCGTGCCCGCCAGGCCGCTGCTGCCCTCCTGGCCGCCGTTGTTCGCGCTCCCGCCACCGCTGACCCGCGGCGGCCCCAGCTGCTGCTGCAGCAGCAACAGCTGGTGCTGCTGGTGCTGCTGGTGCTGCTCCTGCAGCTGCTGCATCTGTTGCCGCGCGCCGAGTCCCCCTCGAATGCCCTCGGGGTCAGGTTGGGCCTTGCGGGCGGGAAGGGGAACCCAGAGTGGCGGAGATCGATACCGGTAACTGAGCTGAGCAGTGAGGGATGCGGCGATGTTAAGGCCGCACACCCCGGGTTTGGTTTTTCAATGTAAACCCACATCCAAGCACTCAAGAAGCCCAAGGCACGCGCGTGCCTTGGGCTTCTTGAGTGCTGGGATGTGGGTTTACAGGCAGCTTGTGCCAAACTGTCAAACCAACTCAAAACGGTTGTGGTGTGTACAAAACCCATCTCCATTTCCCCCAAGCATTCCATTCCGCCATCCCAGGGACCCCCGGGTCAGCAACGCAACGCGACTCCGAGGGAAGGCCTGTGAGCGCCCGCCATAACATAAAACCAACCAAGAATCAAAACCGAAAGCCGTGTAAAGCACCCAACCGCCACAGTCTAATCCAGCGGGTCGTGCACAACGCGTAGACAGCCGCACCCCCCTCACCAGGCGGACTCCCAATGTCCCAACCCAAGCCAACGGCGACTGCCGTGTTCAATGTCCCAACCCAAGCCAACGGCGACTGCCGTGTAATTGTGCTCCCTTGGGCCTTTGGGTGGGTCTGGAGCTCAGTTTGCCACGGTCGCCATCCGTTGACCACCCGTTGACCACCCTGTCGTCTATCACTTTGCAACACAACCTGAGTTCCCATACACGGCCCCTGCACCCACCATGAGTTGAGAGGACTCCAAGGCAGCTGCCGCCGCAGCGACCGCCGCCGCCACGGACGCGGCGGCGAAGGGCGAGCACGCGGATTGAGGGGCACACGCTGGTTCCGGAGCGACGGACGCCCCCTCCCCCTTCCCTCGCGCCTCGCTGGCCCCTCCTCCCCCTGCTGCAGCCGCTGCTGCTCCCACCGCTGCTGCTGCTGCTGTTGCTGCTGCTGCCGCAGAGACCAGCCCTGCGGGCCGCTTTGCCAGCCTATTGGGGGCCGTGTCTGGCACGCACTTGCTGGGGCTGGGCTGCGGGGGAGGAGCTGTTGGCGTCGTCGTCGTCAGCGCTGCAAAGAAGAACGACAGGGGAAGGAGGGGTCTAAACAAGGGATAAGTCCAGACAGAACCCGGATGAGCCCAGCACACTTTGACGGAGACACGGGCTTACGGAAAACATCGGTGAACAACGCGGAACTGTTGCGCAGGTACGACAGCCTCGTCCGTTCCGCTCGCGCTTGCTCAGCCCATACGCGTCGTTGATCCTCCGCACACGCATGGCTGAGGAATGAGCCGTTGACCCAAATGACCCGACTGATCCAGATGACCCAAATGCGAAATGGCGCGATTGACCCAAATCACCCAAGGTGCATGCCCTAGTACGCGTTCAGGACTGTCCAAGGGCTGCGAAAGCGAGGTACGGTAAAGCAAAGCTCCCACGCGGGTACGGCGGACTTCGTACCCCGCGTCGCGACGTTGCCAGCTAGCGTTTTCGCGTTGACCCGCTTGGCCTGGGGCTGCACTGGTCCCCCGTCCTGCGGGGTCAGGTCCGGGCCTCCTCCCGCCGGTGCCGCCGCGGAATCCCGCTTCCGCTTGCTGCTGCCCCCGGCAGCGCCGCCGCCGCCGCCGCCGCGGCCGGTGTTGGCAGCAGCCTGGCTGCCCCCCGCGGCGGTCGCACCCGCGGCGCCGGTCACCTGGAGGGCTGATCCTGCAGGAGCGGCTTCGTGGGCGGCAGCGGCCGCGTCCCCCGCGGAAGATGCCGCCGCTGCAGCGGCGGCGAGCAGTGGCGAGGAGCTGATTGCAGCTGCTAGGATGGGAGGCATGAGGCCGAGAGCGCCCGGCCCATGCTCCTGCGCGACAAAATATGGTTTGGGTGGAAGTGGGGTCACATGGTGAATTGTTATCACATCGACTGCGATCGAAAAAGGTCGAAAGGCAGCTCCACTTCCCGCTTTCAAATTGTCTGCTTGGACTCCTGCTGTGGTCTGCTTGTGAACACATGCATGCTCAGCGCCAAGGCTTCATTGACTTTAGGTTTTCTAATGCTTTTGACCAACCTGTTTCATGTGAGGCGGCATCCCCGAGGGCCACTGCGCCTGAAGCAGTGCGGCGGCCGCTGCCTTCTCCAGCGCGCCGCGAGAGCCACCAGCGCCGGGCGCGTTTCTAAGTGCTGATAATCCGTTCGGTGGAGATGGTCCAAAGGCGGCAGCTTCTTCAGGACGCAGCCCTGAGTTGCAAAGGGCCACAGTCGCAGCGGCTGGTTCAAGCTTGGATGTGCTTGGCGACGCTGCGGCAAGAGCATCCTGGCGCGGCTGCTGCAATCCAGCTCTGCCATGTGCCACAGCCTGGCGTTGCTGAGACTGCGATCGCGGCTGTTGGTGATCCTGGTTACGAGTCTGAGCGCGCTGTTGTTGTTGCTGCTGCTGTTGCTGCTGGGATTGAGGTTGACCGGCTGGACCGAGGCGGCTTTGGCGCTGATGTGGCTGCCGAGGAGGTTGTGCGGCCAGGAGCGCGGACATACTAACAACAGCTTCAGGTCGTGCCGCAAGGTCTTCTACCGTGGGCCTCGACAAGTCGTTGTCGGGTAAGCGCCCTGTGCTTGCGTGAGAGTACCGAGGTTGGCTCAAGACTTGCGTTACCGTCGGAGGTCTTGAATGACGCCCGGCTTAAGGGAACACAGCTAGAGTTCTACTGTAATGCAGTCATGAAGTGTGCCAGTTGAAAGGCATGGTCTTGAAGGAAAGTCTGTTGCGCAATTCAAATTTTAGGTTACGCCGAATGGGCGAGAAAGAATTACTGCATCCAGCTGCGAGCCGGTTTCGAGTCCAAAGCGGTTCCAAAGGCGGCTTACTGGAAATGCGGTGAGGCGCAGGCTGGGCACATCCTCTCAGCGCGCAGTTATGATGATCGATCAGCGCATTGAAGCCCACCCGCCAGAAATGGGGGCCTTGGGAATCTCTACGACGCCAACTCAGCGACCCTTGGGTCACGCCATCATGCAATGACTGCACGCAATCCTAATTCTTACTTGCAGCCGGTACAGCCCATTAGGCAGAGCAGTTTCCTTCGTGTTAGGCATGGTGCCTGGGGCCACGCTGGGGCCGTGAAGTTTAGCGAAGCAGGCCACAGTCTTGCAGCTTGCTTCTTTTACCGTGGCGTCGAAAGCAAACATAGGAGCTGGCTAGTATGATAACGCGAGTTCATCTGCAGGCTACCGAGCACGGCGACAATTTTGCGCATGCTTGCCTGTGCGTGCAAGCACGGCGAAGATGGGTCAGGACGGCTTGCACGTCGGGCTGTCGATCAACCTGCATATCAACGTACTGATGTTTTCGGGCTGTCCTTCAACCTTTTGTTAACCTCACGGAAGGGGAGGCGCCAACCCTTCCATGAGGTTCCAACGATTCCCGTTGCGCCCAAGTTCGGGGTCCCCTCGCCGCTGTCGAAAATATTCGTTCATTTAGCTGCTGCACTTGCCGCCTGAAAGCCGCCTCTGCCCAATCGATAATCGTGGCGCACAGCCCCGAAAGTCACCAGGAAGGCGGACAGATCGAGACGAACGGTCCAGGGAACTGCATCGCAGATTAGCAAGCGAAACCCTGCGGAAGAGCAATATTTGACACTACGGCGCGATCCTCATGGCATACTGTAGGTGAGCATGGCCCCATGCACAGCAGCACAATGGGACCTCCGTCACCCTGGCGCAGAAACCCGCAACAGCCTCCTGCGGGAGGGGATATGCCCCTTCAGCCCAGACACATGGGCAAGGTAATGTACCGCGCATCTCGCCCCTCGGCTGGGATATGCCTCCGCTGGCATCCCGCTGGTGCCTGCACCGCAACGCATCACGCGCCATACTTGGCGCCAAACACAAACCCACCCCCTGCGAGGGTGCGGTCCAAGACGGGCGCCCGAGGGCCGCAGGCGCGACGTCATCATGCCTTGCTCCCTCCCGCCAAGAGTTTACACCAAACGAGGGCCGCAGTGCGCTCCGGGAGCGAGCCCTTGCGACCCTCCCGCCACAAGGCCTGCCTGCTGTGCACGCGGCCGCGCTCGTGCCTGCCGGCCACGTCTCGACGGACACGGCACACGCCGCCAACCTCAGCACTGCTGAACGGCAGCGTCCTCTGGTCCGCAAACACACCGAAAGGTCACACAACTGTTCGTCGAAGCACACGGGCTGCCTCTTAGAAGGCCGCAGATCCGTATCCACCACCACCTCACCTCCCAGGATGTCATCAGCTGTACCCGAATCAAACGGCATCCTTGAGAAAACCCCCATGGCGTCCGTCTCCATCCGTCCGCCCACCCGCCTGCTCCTATACCTCCAAATAAAGGCACAGGCATGGCCGCCCGACCGCCTGCTCCCGTAACAGGGGCACGGCCGTCGGCATCAGCCGCTGCCAGCAGCAATGCAAGATTCGGTCGTATGAATCAGCAAAACTTAGTTTCGAAGTCCACTCGCATGCGCACTCTGGAGTCACGGCTGCGGTGCCGACCTCTCCCCGCCTCCCGGCCCCTGTTGGACTCTCGACTTCAGACGACGACGTCGGACGCTGCCCCGGCAGAAGCGCCTCCAGTGGCGGACACGGATCTCATTAGGGCCCGACAAGACGTCAGCAGGGACCTCACAGGCGTGCGAGCGTACACATATGCGGGTCGGAAGCGCAGCCCTGTGCAGGTGGGGGCGAAAGGCGCTTGGTGCTGACCCGCGGGTCAGTCAGTGCCCGCACACGCGCTGGACAGTGTCCGTCGACATGGTCATGCGAGCAAGCACCCCCAAGGCAGCCACTACAGGGATCTCAACCGCTTACGGAGCCTACGGCGCCCAGAGAACAGCCCACAGTACCTGTTACGGAACCCATAAACACACACACACACACACACACACACACACACACACACAGAGGGTTCCCGCCACGGGCGGGTTTTCCTCTCTAAACAGACACAGACACACCCGCATATACAACACACACACACACACACACAAAACACACGGAAACCCGCTGGGTCGGGCGCTTTCCTTATACTAAACACAAAACCCCTTCGAAGACACACTAAAAAGCGAGGAAGTCGACGACGGGACCGTCAGTGCGGAGGAAGACGTATGGAACAATTGTTGCGAATTGTACTCCAATAGATTCCTACAAGATTTTGGGTCATCGCTGCTCGACGCGCAAGGACAGCGCGAGCCAGTTACGCAGGGTCCATGGCTACTCCGTGGCGGCCTCTCCCGGGAGGGATGGTTCCCTGGGCCGCTCCTTGATGACCTGCAGTCCGTCAGACGTCGACCTTTCCTACCCTACCCTATCCTACCCTGCTATCGATCAGCGTAAGCCCTGCCGGCTGCCCGCAGTGGCGTACCGCAACCGCGAGACAGACAGACACACACACGCGCAAAACCCTTGCATGTCACGCACTCCGGCTCTGCCTGCCTACAAGCACACACGATCATCGCAACAGCCCAGTTTCCCACTTTTCCACACACGTACCACCACTTCCTATGCACCACCAATGCCGCGCGGCTGCTAGCCCCGGAGGACGGCTCGGAAGCGCCTGCCACTGTGCGACACACAAAGACGCCTCGGATTGACCTAGTGGGAGGCGCCACCGCACGCTGCCGCTGCCATCGCAGTCGTCGTCAGGCCGTCCCGAACGCCCACATGGTGTGGAGCAGGGCCTCTCCGACCCCCGACATGGTGTGGAGCAGGGCCCCTCCGACGGCAGCACAGCACACGCCCTCAGGAGAGCCTCCGCGCGGCTCTTTGGTGCGCATCTGCCCTCTGCGCTTGCAGCGACTCCCTTGACCTCAAACTATACCCTCCCTTGACAAACATTAAAGCCGCATCCGCGCAGCAAACTCCCAAACGCCCAAGATCTATTGGCCCACGAGCGCTCGCGCAAACAAGCAGCGAACAGGGCAGGATTCTGCCATATCGACTCGTGTTGACGCCCGCGTGGACGCCCGCGACCTGAGCCTCTCACAGATACCTTGGCGACCCGCGGATTACGCCGCCCGGGAACCCCCCTTGGCCCCCGACTCCTTTCGCCGACTCCAAATGATACACAGCCCCTCTCGAGGTAGCCACAGGATCACCCTGCCCGCATCGATCACCACAAGACCCTCTGAGCTCCCCCTCTGAGCTCTGACCAGTGGCGAGCCCTCCGCCTCGCACCGACCCGCCTGTCGGCGGACCCCCCCAAAGTTGTCCGTCCGTCCCTCCGTCCTGACCCATCCGACCAGCCGTCCGTGCATCCGTAGTACCCATCACAACACCCTACGCGTCCACCCCTGCGTCTATGCGCCGGCCCCCAGGTTGGTGCTGCCTCTGTCGCGGCGGCGCTGTACCCGTCGCAGAGAAGCTTTCGGCGCCCACCCCACCCCACCCCAACCCACCCCACCTGGGGTTGCCTTTCGCTTCAATCCCACCCCTTCCCACCGCACCGCACCGCATCCCATCCCAGGCCACCGCTACAACAAGCCCACCGCGCCGGTGTTGCGCGAGTCGGGGTTGGGCAGCCGCGCCACCACCTCCGGCGTGATGCGGTCCTCGGCCTTGTCGGAAGCCGGCAGCAGCTGCATGATGTGCGGGAAGAGGTCCTTGTAGGCGGCCCGGATGGTGGCCTCCGCCACGGAGGAGATGATCGTGACGCGCTGCATGGCCGAGTCGGCCAGCCCCTTGACGCCCTTGATCGTGGTGAAGGCGGCGGCCGCGTCCTTCTTGATCTGCGCGCGCGCCAGGGAGGGTTGGGGGGGGGGGTGGCGGAGCGGTGAGCGCATGCGGGAGCGAAGGACGAGAAGGAGCGGACACACGGGGATCAGGACCGAGCGGAAGGGAAGGGAAAGCAGGACGGAGGGAGGTGTGGGAAGGAGGGGCGGGAAGGGGCTGGAAGGAGGGGCGGGAGGGACACGTTCCATGGACTGCTGGAGACCGCACACCCACAGCCATTCGAGCGTGTCTTGCATTCTCCATTTGCAGGCTGTGCTGGCAAGTACAACTGGTTTGGTTCGGGCGGTTTCTCGCTTCACACACACGAGGCCGGGTCTCTTATCTAAACACGCGCGCGTCCGCCCGCAGCCGTGTGGCATACGGGCGTTTTACGGACCAAGCTTTGCCCCTTACATTGTCACATACTCCTGCTCTGCCTGCCTGCGACCTCCCTCCCCCCCCACACACACCCACAAACACACGCGCGCGCCCGCCTGCTCGCTGCGCTCACCTCCCACAGCATGACGGCGATGAAGACGATCGCCGAGGCGATGGAGGTGGGCGTGCGGCCGTCCCAGGGCACCCGCCGGTCGGGCGGCTTGGCGGCCTGCGCGATCTCCTCCGCCAGCTTCTTGCACTTGAACTCCAGGCGCAGCTGGTTGCAGTAGTTCCGCTGCGTTGCGTTGGGGGATGACCCGGATGATTGGGTCGGATGGGTCGGGTGACTTCGTCGGGTGGTGGACACGGACAACGGGATCACTCGCGGGGCGTGAGGGCGCGACCGAACGGAAGCTGGCTGCCGACTAACTACTACCCATGCTGGCCTGTGGTGCGCGTGCCAGTTGTGCGTTTGCTCGGCACAAAACACTCGAGGCGGGGGCCGCACGTTCCCCGCATGCCGCCGCTGGTGGGCGGACCACCCCTTTGAGGTTGTCAGCGGTGGTTCAATCGGCCACGTCTGCGAATCTGGTTTCCCTTCATTCCTACACATAGTTCGAATGCGCCTTGCAGCGCTTCCCCATCCCATCCCGTCCCGTCCCGTCCCAACCCCAGAAATGCCAGGTTACCGATGCCGCGTCCCAAACTTCAACGGCGGAGAGGGGGAGGTTGCGGTCTATGGTGGCAACCTCAATCCGCCAGGGTAGGCCCATCCCAGCCCTCCAAAGGCCCAGCCCGCCCCACCCCGCGCCACTCCACTCGCCGGCCCCGACCCACCACAAACTCGGCGGGGTGCTGCACCGCGTCGTTCGCGAGCGCATCGGCTGCTGCGCCCTGCTTCTGTAGCTCGTCCTTCTTCAGCTGTTGCAGGTCCTGTGGGACCGCGGTGCACGAGGAGGATGAAAAGGGCGGGGTATAGGAAATTGGTGGACATATTCAAACTGCGCTGCTGCAAGTGCAGGGCGAGGCGTCTAGGAACCTGAACTGAGGAAGGAAGCAGACGGGAACGCCGGGGAGGGGGGTGGCCGAGCAAGCCATGCATGGCGAGCGGGCGGGGAGGTGCACGCACGACGGGGGCAAGAAGCCGCGTCACCTGACGAGGGAACTAGGTGAGGCCGTCAAGGCGACGAGGTTACGAAAGGACAGGCCCAGGACCGGCAGGGAGCAGCGCAGGTAGGGCTGAGGCGACGCGGCACCGTGGGCGGATGTACGGCCCTGCTGGTGGCTGAAGTGCGCGCACCCGCTCGTCTGTTCTGGGATTGAAAAAGAGTCTCAGCCCCCTACGTCCGGAGGCCGTCCGTCCGTTGCGCACGTGTGTACCTTGAAGCAGCGGCCAATCTCCTTCTTGCTGACGTCGTTCCCGAGCATCCCCACGATCTCCTTGAACGTCCGCGCCTGCTTCTCCTGACGGCACGCCCAGAAGAGGCAGGACGCCGCGAGGGCCTGCGAGCAACACACCACCAGCCACCATCAAAATCCCGTTGCCACCACCATCAACGTGAAAAGCTGATAACGGGCCCAAGCTGCGTTCTCGGCATGGACCCGATGAAGACCCAGATCAGGGCACCATGCCCCGCATCAGGCCCGTATCGCCCAGGCCCGTATCGCCCAGGCCCGTATCGCCCAGGCCCGTACCGCCCAGGCCCGTACCGCCCAGGCCCGTATCGCCCAGGCCCGTACCGCCCAGGCCCGTATCGCCCAGGCCCGTATCGCCCAGGCCCGTATCGCCCAGGCCCGTATCGCCCAGGCCCGTATCGCCCAGGCCCGTATCGCCCAGGCCCGTATCGCCCAGGCCCGTACCGCCCAGGCCACACGCAACCCTGGTGTGCTGGCTGGAGCCGCCCGGGTTGCTCACCTTCACAGACCGCCCTTTGAGCGTCTTGGCCTGCGACGACCAACCGAAACACCAAAAAGAATCAAGGAAGGGATAGCGGGATGGGTACTGTCGTTTTCGCAGCTGTAAGAACAGTAGCTGAGGCTGAGATTCCGACTTCACAGAATGAAGTATGACGCAACCCCGTGCCGTGCCCGCGTAGAGCGAGCACCCTCAAGCAAGGAAGTTGCGGTGCGGCACCTCGGCCACCGCTTCTTGGCCCCCTTCCGGCCCCGGCCAGCTCACTCGACCGGCCCCACTCTCGCCCCTGCTTCCTGCCCCCTTTTTCCACCCTAAATAGATTTACCAACTTCCCATACCCCTCCCTGCCCTGCCCCGGCCCGTTCACGCACCTCGACCTCCGTGCCCTCCCCTGCTCTGCTCCCTGCTCCGGCAACCTCCCCGCCCCGCTCCCGCACCTCCACCACCTCCCTGCCCCGGCCCGCTCGCGCACCTCCACCACCTCCTTGTAGATCTCCAGCGCCCTGTCCTTCACCGCGCTGTTGACCTTTAGCAGCTCGCACATGCGGCCCACCTCCTTCATGGCGGTCATCATGACTCGGTCCGGGTTGTTGGTGCGCGCATGGATGCGGTTCAGGGTGTACGACAGGCCGCCGTCGTTCTGAAAACGCACAGGCCGGGGGCGTGGAGGCGAGGGCACGGCCGTGAGAGAAGACAGCGAGACAGACAGCCGCCCTCCCGACGGCTGCTGCTTGCCTTTCCTGACGGATGTGCCTCTTTCCTCGCGCTAAGGGGGAGGGGCAGACATTTGCAATCAAGCTAGCCAGCCGCATTCATCCTACATGCTCGTCCCAACAATACCGCTGCGCACTAGGAGAGAAAGGCGTACAGCCGGCCCGGCCCCGGCAGCTTCCGGCTCAAACGTTCCAGCACTTGCCACCGAATCCTCCGTCCGTACCCGTTCGCGACCTATGGTAGTCGTTAGTCCCTCCAGCAAGTGGTTGGTGGGCCCTCCAACACGATTAGGGTCCGTCGTGTCCTTGTCCTGCGGCCCAATTTGCAACAGCATCCGCTTGATACCATGCATTTGGATTACGTCATACCGGCCTGGCAGCCCTTGGCACCGCCGCACAGCATCGCACCTTGTCACTGAACGTGCGCCATTCGGAGCGCTCATCGATAAGGCGCGACTCCTTCACCGTGCCACAATTCTGCACGCGACCGAATGTCTTTTCACGTGACGCAACCCATAGAAGCCAGGCCTGCCCTGTGGAAAAACTTTCTGTCCTTGGGCACCTACCCGGCATACGAGATCGCCTTCTGCCTTAAATTCAACGAAGTCGATCCCCTGACAAGTTATACATGGCTCGACATCCATGGAGGATGAGCACCAGAGTTTAACACCAGAGCACCAGGATAGATGCACGCAGTCCGCCAATAGTAGCGTCGATCCCTTAAAAATGTTCTACTGTGTTATGGTAATAAGCCTTCAAATCCACTTCATCCAACCGTGGGCAAAATCCCAGCGCTTGACCGTTTGCCTTTTCCTTCGTGTTGTGAGTCCAGCACGTATGTAAGCGTGTAAATATATTAACTAATACAAATTAACTTTCGACATGCGACCACGCGTACGACAGCGATACCTCGCTCGTTCATTACATCATTCGGGTATGTTCAACCCCAGTGCAACTCACGCACCTGTTACGTTGTGTTAAAAGTAGGCAAACGGGTTAGCTCCGTACCGAGGAGCTTCTTTCGTTGGGTTGCCGTCTTGCCGAGGGCCTCTCCCCCCTAGCCCGGCCCCGGAGCAGAATCCAAGCCAACGAACTACAGCAGGGCAGCAAGCGCGATAACTTGTTTTGATGCGTTTTTGAATCTAATGTTAGGGACAAGACAGCGAGCTAAAAAACGCGACCGACCGCGGGCTGTCGGCAAGATACATGAGAAGGCCAGAACGTTGCGTCTCGTGACATATAACAATAGCCTAGTGTTCTTCTCAAAGAAATATACCCAAACAATTACTTTATCAGGCCGAGCTAAGGATCCGGTCACGATGACCTTTCGGGGGCGTCCAACATGAACTCCTGCGGTTGATGGATTCGCGGACACACCTAATGATGCAACCTAATGACCAGAGTGGCATAGCGGAGGCCTGTGTGTAAAATGTCCGGCGCAGGTGGCCTTGGGCAGGGCGTTATGTCCTCAACCGGTGCCGCGGCGCGACCCTGACAGCAGCAGAACGTATAGCGGCTGGGCTAAGCAGCTGAAGTCGATGCGCGTGTGCAACAGGGCGACGAGCAGGAGACACGGCGTCGAGAGCACTGGGCGCGCAGTGGCCATTTTGGGAGAAGTCTGCTGGCAAGAGCTGGTGCGCATTCCTAAAGGTGAGAGGACCAACGAAGCGAGGGCATGTTGCCACACAGACACGTGCGTCAACCGGACACGCGGATAGTGGCTTTTAACTGCATCCCGCGGACGAGTAACAGTTGTAACAGTTGTCGACGTGGCTATGGTGACCTCAGCTCGTGAGTTGTCGTACACAATGGTGACCTCAGCTCGCGAGTTGTCGTATGCGGCCCGACTCCCTTATCTGAGCCAGTTGTCCTGGTCTTACTCCATTAACCTTGACGTAAACATGCAATTGCAGCAAATGGCCGAGTAAACATGCAATTGCAGCAAATGGCCGAATATACTGACGAGATTCTCCATCACCAAGGTGAGCGCACACCCCTCCGGGTGGGCTTCTTGTTTAACACCCCTCCGCTGTTTCGTTTTAACCCCGCCCAACACAGCTTCCACCGCTTGCCGCATTGTGTAGTTCCGCGACATCTCCTGCTCATCGGCGTCGTCTGCTATCTGTCGCCGTCTTGAGCACCCCTGTTCCTGCGGTGCAATGCAGCGGAAGAGGAGGAGCTGGCCGACGCTGGCGGAACAGTTGCCGTGACGCCCAGTCGTGGTGCGTCGGAGACATCGTCAGATTGTGTCGAGAGTGAGTATGCGCATAATAAGTGGAACCCTAATGCTGAAGGGGCGTCTCGTATCATCGTATGGCGATCTGGTGGTGCTGACCCATGGGTCATTCTTCGGTGCGCCTTTGCACGAAGGTGATCGACAAGCAAGATTGACTTCGAAGTTGGAAGTGGGGTGAACATTTGTCTACATGCCATCTTTTGTGATCGAGAATGGCATTCTTCTCGTATTGCTTGTTGTGCTTGTTGTGCGCAGTTGTGAAGGTGTTCCCTCCTCAACTACCTCGACCCGATGCTACCTCGGTGCGCTCGGTCTTCTCTAGGACACAGGTGCGCGGGGCGTGTTTGGAGGGGCGCGCCTTGGCCCCCCCGTTACGCACAGCAGCCCCGCGACCGCGCGGCGGCGTGCTCCTTGGCGCTTAAACCTACACACGAGTGTCTTACGGTGTCGACCCTACCTCTTGCTGGCAGACTCGTACATGGCGGCCGTGCAACATGCCGAACCCATGCCCCAAGCAACGCGCGCTGTCTCCCTTGCCGTCCTCTCCCTCACTCAACGCACAGGCGCCGGTCCCTCCACGGGCGCCCACTCCTTGTCCTGAGCCGGCGGCGGCGACGGCGGTGGTGGCGAGGGCGTGGCGTTGAGGCTGCCGGGTGGCACAGGTAGGTGTTCCTGTCGTGGATCCTGTTCATGCCGCTTGGCTGCATGTCGGTGCACACCCCCAGCCCCATGCCGGGGTCCTGACACACCGATTGCCAGGCTGTCAGTGCACGACCATAGCCCATGCCAGAGTCCCAGTTTCCGAGTTTGCATGATAATGTAATAGGTGGCGAAGTTATGATGACATGACTGACTGTGCCAGTAGTCCACGTCACTCACCCGTGTAAAAGTCTTTTGTGGCTTCGCTTGTGCTCACGGAATCGTACAATGTCCTGCAACACCCACAGGTGTCACCCGACAGTGCAGGGAGACCGCAATTGGGAGCCGCCACCGGGCAAAACGAGTGCATCCCCGCGGGGCTTCTCTTGTTTTGGTCATCTCCTTTGCTGTCTTCGGTGAGTGGTGGCTAGCGGGGACTGCACTCACTCGTAGACTACATGCATCCGTGAGGCAGCCCATTTATTACCGCCGTGGCTGCCTGATCATTACCGCCGTGGCTGCTATCCCAGTGGCCACCGGCGTGGGGCGGGTCAACGCCGCATTTACACGGCCCGCCGCCGTTGGCATGGCGCTTGCTCGTAGCCGGGCGAGTGCAGCAACTATGGTGTGCCGTGCATTTGAAGATGTTCGCCAGGTTGGATAGGTGCATGTTGGTGGTGTTGACAGGCTGCTTCACGTCCACGCCGTCTCCGCCCGCCGGGTTAGAACCCTCGGCCGGTGCCGTGGATACCAAGTAGCCCAGCATCTGGACGTCTCCCTCGGATCTCACTCTGCATCTCACAGTGCTGATGCTGATGCTGATGCTGGTTTCCAAAAGTGACCCGCCACTTGCCGTCGGTTATCGGCGGCATCCGTGGTGACGCTGCTGTCACTGGTGAGGAGGGGAACACGGCCCACAGCTGTGATTGCGGCACTCGCCCTACCACAGGCAATCAAGTGCCGTGCCGATGGCGGCGGGACGTGTGGATACAGCGTTGACCTAGTTGATTCGCCCCGCACCGCTGCTCAATCCAATAATAATAGCGCTGCCGCGGCTGCGGCCGGCAGTAATGAACGGGGCGCCGTGCGGATGCACGTAGTTTGCGAGGAGCACAATCTCAGTGAGTCATCACTAAGCAGCACTCTTGGAAGATGACAAAGGAGATGATGGGGAGAACAGAAGCCCCGCGGGGGTGAGCAGTCGTTTGCCATTGAGCTCATTATGGGCATACTTAAAAGAGTAGCGTATAGTGTTTGTGTCACTTCTCGACTACTACTAGTGTGACACACTAGTAGTAGTCGAGAAGTGCGACAGTATCAAGATGTCAGATTGGATCCTTGATGCGGATAGAATGTCGGACTATGTACGGATACGGACACGGAATGTGTACGGACACGGAATGTGTACGGACACGGAATGTGTACGGACACGGAATGTGTACGGACATGGAGTGTGTACGGACACGGAGTGTGTACCGACACGGACACTCTGCACGCTGCACGTGATAGCGCGACCTGGTACGTCTAGGCAAACAAATAGTTAGTTGGGGAAGGGTTCGCAACGATATGCCGCCCCATAGCCCAACCACGCATTTGCGGTTTGTATCTTATGTGCTTGTTTAGCTTGTTTCTGGTGATGCTTCTGCGAGCATGTCAGTGACGTGTATGGAGGTGTGCTGACCGTGTCGTATGATTAGGGTTCACTTATGTGCTAGCGTTCAGAGGCAGTAACCAGTGTGCATATGTTCGGTGGCAGTAACAAGTGCTTTGGGGGCTTGGGCGGTCGTATGTGAAGGCCGCGACAGCTGGCGGAGAGAGATGGCTAGCCAACCGATCGAACATTAACAAGCAAACAACGACTTGCTGTCGATACATGTGTGACCTGCTGTACTTACAAAACTGCGCCAGTCCTTGCTCCCCAGCTCTCTAATAACCAGCCTCAGTGCGCGCCAACAGTTGCAATCTATCTATGTAGCCCGACCTAACTGATCTGTCGAGGAGGGTATTCAGGAGGATCTATCTTTACCCATCTTGCTGTCGGTACTACTGCCAGCAGAGTACATGCCTGTATGCCCCCAGACAACGCGAAATCTTCAAGGCCGTGCGCCAGGGCTCGAACCGCCCGAGTGGCTTAATACAGCCTCCGTCCCTACCTCGAAACGTAGCAACTGTCATCGAGATACCGGGAAAGTTATAGGTCGGGCAGGTGACCACATTCAAGATTCAACTCGATCGAAACACAGCAGCTCGCGCTCGTGTGTCGTACACATAGGTATGGGTCATCACTATTGCTAACCCGCCGCACCCAAGTCACAATGCAATAGGCCCAAAAGCAATAGGCCGCAACGCGCGGGGTTAGATAGTCCAGGGTTCGGTTCGCGAGGATTCGCGTACGGTCCCCATCAGGCGGCCGACAACGATGGCAGCCGCCGATATCCCCTTGTATACCAACACACAACATGCGGATGCACCGCCGTACCATCTCCGACTTGCCTAACCATCTATCCACCCATGCAAATCAATCTTCAGCAGCGGACATCCTGCTGCGGGCTGACCGTACCACATCATTCACGCACTGTACAAGCAATATTCAACTTCGTATGACACCCTGAAGACGTGCACTCGTACACGGTACACGTTATGCCGTTATGCGACCGCTGACCATCGCGGCAGTCCGTCGAGAGGTAGGGCGCCGTGATGGCAGGCCTCGAAATAGATCTTGTTCGGCTCCTACGTCCTAAGCAAGCTACCACCCGACCCCGCACACCAGGTTGCCCAGATAGATACCTAGATTGATTGCGCTCTGCAGTCCGCACTCTTATTGGTGTCGGTTGTACCACCTCACGGCGGGTCACGGCACAGCCCGCCGCGGCGCCTAGCCCGACGACTACTGCATGGTGGTTTGGTACGTTGGCACCCGCGTGTGCACCTACCCGGGTGCACCTAAACTGCTAATCCATCCGCCGACAGCCAGACGACCCCCCTCTTCGGCACGTGGGCCGGGACACCGTACGCAGCCGCCGCTGCCGCCTGTCGGGGCCCGCTGCCCTTCTTGCGGCTCGGTGCGGCGCCCGCCGCGGGAGCCTTCTTACCCGACCCCGCCGCAGGAGCCTTCTTCCCCGACCCCGCCGCAGGAGCCTTCTTCCCCGACCCCGCCGCTGCATCCTTCTTACCCGACCCCGGTGCGCGCGTCCACGCGGGCGCCGACCCCGACGCCGACCCCGACGCCGACGATCCCGACGTTGACGGAGAACCTGTTTGCCCGACGTTGTGCAGCACCTGCGTGACCGCACGGCCGCTGCTGCTCGCCGACGCCGGCGGTTGTGGCGCGGCAGCAGCAGGTTCCGTTTGTTTCGCTGCTTCTTTGGTGGTGGCGGCCGCCGCGCCGCCGCCAACAGCACCGCCGCCGCCGACGCCGCCGCTGCTGCTGCTGCCGACACCGCTGCTGCTGCTCGTGTCCCGTTCCACCAGCCCCGCGGCCTCGCAGTACAACGCCATGCGGCCGATGAGGGTGTCCCCGTGTGCCAGTGCCAGCTGCAGACGACCGACCACCACCAGCTGATGAGTGCAGCTGCGGTACAGTCGTACATGCAGGCGGGCGAGGGCAGGAAGAGGGATGGATGAGATGGATAAAAGCTCAAAAGGGTGATTTTAGGATTACTTGTGAAGTACAATGAAATCTGTCGGATTGGTGCAGTTCAAATCGGGCGGCTAAGCGGGGCAAGCAAAACAGGTGTGTTGACGCGGCCGGAGTGGTGCCGCATGTGCAAGCGAGCGGGCACATGTTTCATACTCTCATTCATGGTTCATTCCCGTCTCTTCTTGCTTGCCGGCGCGGTTGGTCTGGTTCATTCTTGGTGTGATGTGAGGAGCAAGCGGTACGGCAGGTTCATTTCAGACCGGCAGGTTTCACGACGACGGATCGACAGGAGGTTGATGATCCCGTACACGGCACGTCGCAGATAGGGTTGCTGCGTACATGCATCCGTATGTACGGTGACCATGTCGTACGTGTTTTCGTACAGTCGTACCGTGTGAGCATGACGTTGACGCGGCGGTCGTCCTTCATGAAGCCCAGACTGGTTCCGGAGCGCACCAGGCTGGCGATCACCACCTCATCCTCGCGGCCCTGGAACGTACTGCAGGTAGGAAGGTGGGCACATACACACACACGACGGAAATCGCAGGTTTTGGTTAGTATACGGTATATCCGGGTCTGGGCAGTTCTGGGTGGGCTTCTCATTAGATATGACGGCACGCACACCCGCGCACAACGGCACGCCCACGCCCGCCCTTGGATCGTGGAACGATTGGTCGCCAAGACCAGCATCAAAACATGTACATGTACATGTGCACATACATTTAAATACGGCATTCCTACGCGTGGGGCGGGGAGCTTGCTTGGATACCGGAGAAGGGTACCTGGAGTCCCTTCCCGGGGTCCGTTGTAACGATTACTCGCTCAACCAGCGCACGTACGCATGCTGCGTCGAGGTACTGTTCAATGAAGTACGGACATGCATGTACGGCGGGTACCTACTCGATGTTGTACACGCGATCGCTGCCGCTCCGCCTGTCGCCTGCACCGCCGGATGATGAGGCTGATGAGGTGGCTTGGTGTGTGGCCGCCCCTGCTGCCGACCCCACAGCTCCCCCCGGTCCGGGCCAGTGCTTGGACAGCTCCTTCTCCAGGAGGTTCCGCTGCAGGTCGTACCCTGTGATGACCTGTACGACCAGTCATCCACGCACGTACCATCTGGGGTTTGGCACCTGGATCTGGATCCAGATCTGGATCCAGGTCCAGATCTAGGACGGATCAAGCCGCACGCCACACGAGATGATAACACACCAAGCCATGACCTTGCGTTGGGGGAAAACACTGACTTGATGAGATGGCGCGACGGGGCATCCGCCCGCCCTTTCTTTTGGAAACGCAGGGCAAGGAAGGCGCACGCGACGCCGCCATGGATTGCGTTTCACGTGCACGTTCATCACACGGTGCAGCCCACCCACCGACCCACCCAGTCACCCACCCACCGTCCAGCTGCTGCCCCTCTGGCACTCGCTCTTGGCCAGCCGCACCACCGCCTGCGCCTCCGCGCGGTTGCGGAAACTGGAGCTGCCACCGCTGTCCTCCTGGCCCTCAACATCCACCCACCGAATCGCCGCCCTGCAGGCCGGGACAAGCCGCGGAGCACCAAATCGCAGTCGATCAGATCGGTGTAGTGTAGAGAGGGTTTTGGGTTGTAGGTGGGATCCCCGTACTGCTGCTTCAAGAGTGCTTTGGCAGGAAGCGGGCAAGCACCCCATCCGGGGGACGATGCCCCTTGGGAGGGGATGCCGCTGTCACGGGTAGCACCGTTTCTTCAGTAAGCCGTGACACAGACAAGCACACGCAGGCACACACAGGCTTTCCTGATATACCGCCTGAACGCAGGCCAAGCAAGGCCAGAGCTGTGCCCCTGCTGTCTACATCCAGCAGCAGGTGATCCAGCAGCGACCTTATTACGGCGCGTCGCTTCCGCCGCTCATCATACGGGTCGTACGGAACGGCATGAATAAGCGTTACAACAACGGACCCCGAAACTAACGTGCGTCACGGAACTGCCGTACACCCGTGGATGGGCTCACCGGGCACCCAGCTGCCGACTGGACCGCAGCTCCTTGCCGTACAGCGACGTGCTGATGAACGCGCACAGGTCCGGCGGCAGGCGGTACGACACCGACAGCATCACGCGCGCGGCGCCGTCGCCGCCAAGCTCGTCGCCGCCGCCGCCGCCGCCGCTGCGGCTGGTGATGATGCCGCCGCCGCCGCCGCTGCTGCCCCTCGCGGCTGCCGCTGCTGTGCCGCGAGGCGAGGTGAGCGCGGGTCCCACGGCGAAGGCCCCAGGCTGGGCGCGTAGCCGGGCTGACGCCCGGTGGTGGGCCGGGCTGAGGTGGTCGAAGAGGCTGTGGAGTTGCGCGCCGTCCCACTCGCTGCCGAAGGGCGGCAGCTGCACGTCATCCCCGAACAGCGACAGAGACCTGCAGAGACAGGGCAACAGGGACGGGTGGACAGGCCAGCCCGCCAGCCCGCCAGTCAGCCAGGGCATGGTCGCGTATGCGTATGCGTATGCCCGGATTTGCTTTATCATCCTGCCTACTTATAGGCTTTAATCCCTGCGCACAGCAAGTTGAAACGCGTCACTGCAACCTCCGTCTCACACAGCTGCCTACCGGTACCTCGCGAAGCGAAGCCCAAGTGCCGTGCGTACCTCAGATGGCTGCCGTACTGATGGAGCGGCAACATCAGGTCACCCGCGTAGATCTGCGACGCCTCGTCCACGAGCAGCCGCGTCAGCTCCTTGCCGTACAGCGCAGCTGCGCGGAAATTCTTGCTGGCCAGCATCGAGGCGGTGGTCACAAACACCTGCGTGTGTGTGCGTGCGTGTGTCCATTACGTGCAGGGGCGGCGCTGATGAATGAACGTTACAGCGGATCCCAGAAAAACGGGATCAACGGTGTATATATACCAGGCAGGCCCCATCCATGCGCCGGTGTCGCGCATGATCGCGGGCTTTGCGCAATCCTGCCTATATAATCAGCGATACATACAGGCACCACCGCAGTTGATTCGGTCGTCCGCACATGCACGCCTGCCAACAGCAGGGAGCCGTGCGGAGCTGCAGCTCGCATGTCACTGCTGGTAGTTGCCACCCACACCTCCCGTCCTGCTCACCTGCACCTCCTCCAGCCTCCTCGAGATGTCCTTGCCCCTCAGCTCGTCGCTGGTGACCACCACCGCCTCCAGATCCCCGCGGTACTGCTCCTCGTGCCACTCGTAATGGTAGTCCTCCGAAACCACCAGCCTGCCGACGTGATCAATGCAAAAGTACACATCATAAATGATAATTTTAATGTGAAAAGGAATATGAATGAATGGAGGTAGATTACAGCGGGCCCCACGCAGGAGGGGCCACCGGGGCTACCGGGGCCTGCCCAGGGGCGCCGCCGGCAGCGGCGACCCACCGGCAGCAGAGCAACGAAGCAACCGGACATCAAACGTAGTGATGATGTTACAGTAGTGGACCCCCCCGCACGGGTCATCGGTGACCACACACTGCACAAGCGAAACCGCAAACTGGGCGCACCTGAACTGCTGCGGCCCTAGACCTCGCTTCAGAAGCGCCAGGGCGATGTTCTTCGCGGCCACGTTGCTGCGCGCCACACAGGCCATGGCCTCGCGGTGCCGGCCGTTGCCCACGGTCGGCAGGCGGGGCGCCACGAGCCGCACCCAGAGGTCCACCGAGTGGGATATGACCGTGGTCTTGCCTGGGGAGGAGAGGGCGAGGGGTGAGGGGCGAGGGAAGGGGAAGATGGCTTCAGGACATTGGTGGCTGGAAATGGATGAGTGAATGGGTGACTGACTAACGCAATGTACAGCATGTGTCACCGGCCCGGGCCCCCGCCCAGGCTGTGCAACGGCCACAGATTGAGCAAGCTTACACACACACGCGCGTTTTGGGTCGGGCGCGTCTCTTATCTAAACACACACGCGCGCGCGCGCACCTGTGCCCGGGGGCCCCTGCACCAGCTGCACCGCGCGGTCGCCGCACAGGATCGCCTCCACGGCCTCCCGCTGCGACTCGTTGAGCTTGCCGGCGCCATGCAGCCTCGCCACCTCGTGCCGCACCCCGCTGCTCCCAGGGACCGCGGATGATGACGATGATGCCGCACGCTCGGCTCCCAGGGGCCGCAGCAGGAGGCTCCCGCCCCCGAAGATGCCCTTGGCCAGCGGGTGACCGAGCAGCGAGTTCGTGCCACACATCGCCTGCGGGGTTGGATTTATTGCGGGGCTTAAATATCAGATAGACAGGTACGGTTATCAGTCGGGGGAGTAACACACCCAACTCCGTTAGGGGATCAACGGAGACTCGGGCGGCCCCGAGTGCGAGTGTACGAACGCTCGGTGTCGCGCAGTCGCTCGGGGCCCCTCCGAGACCACCACCGGTGGGACCCGAGCCGCTGGAGTCCATTCGACCTTTCGGTGCGGCCCCCTGGTGTCCGAGACCCACACCCCACCCCATGTGTGTCTGGGTTCGTTGTTTCCTTCAAACCCACACCCCACACCACATCAAAGCCCAGCAGCAGCGCACCTCGGCGATCAGCTCCTTGACAGCCGCCTCCTCGGCCGTGTCGCGGAGCTCCTCCATCTCGATGCTCTGCACCTTGTCCGACACCTCCCCCGGCTTCACGCTCCCGCCTGCCGGGCAGGTCAGCAGCCGCAGCAGCAGCCGCAGCAGGGAAGTCAGCAGAAGTGAGTGCCGTAGGAGGGTACAGGCATTTTACAGTGCAGGTAGGTAGGGCAGGAGGGTACAGGCCGGCAGGTAAGGCAGGATAGCTGGGTTCGTTGGCAACTTGGCACTGGGGCAAGATTACCGTACGTCCAGTTCTTCGGGCAAGGCCGCGCTCGCGGGATCGGGAACTCCCAAGATGGTTTGCGTGCGGCGCCCTTGTCACTTGTGACCCGTGGGTCCGCTGTAACACCATTCATTCATAGCGCCCTCCCACGACAGGAATGGACACGATGGGCCACCCGTCACGGCGCGCGCATCTGAGTGCTGCATGTTATCCGGCGGGCCCTTAGGCCGCTCTCCGCAGAAGGCGAAGGCCCACACACGCGCACCCCCGCGCAGACCCTCATCTCGCCTGCCATCCCGGGCCCCACGCACCCAGCCCACCACCCGCCCCGCTTCCGCACCTCCGCTGCCGCCGCCCGCCCATCGCAGGCTCGCGACGTGCGCCGTCTTGCCCATCTGGAACACGCACTTGCCGGTGATGCGGCGTGATGTGACGTCGTCCGGCAGCCGCACCTCCACCCAGCAGTGCCGCCGCAGCCGCGTCTTGAAGCGACTCATATGAACCTCCAGCGCCAATTGCCCGGTCTTCTGCGCGCGTCGTCGTGTGTGTGTACGGCAACATCGCGGCGGCGGCGGGGGGCAATCTCGTGAGGTCCCAGTCCCACGGACTCGATCCAACAAACGCGGCATGTACCCAATGTACGTATACATCCGCCAAAGGTACATATGGTGCCGTCCCGCACCGCCCAGGGTATCGTTGTTAAAGGATAATGTACCCAGGGTATATGCTAGCCAGGGTATATGATCAAACAGGAACAATCATGATGCACAGTGAGGCATGTATAATTGTACTTGTACCGCACCGTACCGTACCGTACTGCAGCTTATCTTTGGAGGCACCGTACCTTCTGCACAACGAATTTGGCGCTTAAGAAGTCGTGCTTGGTGCGCTTGGGCTTGCCAGCCTCCTGGAACTGGCTAGTAAGCACCCACTGAGCCGCAAGGGCCACTTCGGAGTGCGACGGCAGCGTAAGGTCCACGAGCGGGTGGGGGCTGCTGGGGGTCGACGCCCCAGCTCCGCCGCCAGCGCGTTGCAGCACACGAACACCGGAGGTGTACGACACGAAGGCGTCCAGCGCCGCGTACTTGATCTGCGGTCAAGAGTGCCGCGCGCGAGGGCCATCCAGGGGCGAGGGCGAGCCAAGTAATCGGGTAACGTCGCAACGAGTACACGATGATGAAGGCACGCCGAGCAGCGCTGATCGGCGATGAGAACCCAAACACACGAGGGACAGCTGGATCGACCAGCGCAAATCGTACATTCGACTGTACGATACACGGCGACGGAAAGATCGGGCAGTGCAGTGTATGGTGAAGAACCTTTGGCTGGTCACCGACGACCCGCGGGGTCCACATTAACATCCTTAATGATAAGATTGGTTGTCAAAGGGTACGCAATACCAACCCGAGACCTGTCCCTACCTGCTGTTCGCTGAAAGGCCTCGCAAACCACTTGGAATGGTTGATGGTCTTGTCCTTGGCCAGGGTTGAGTCCGGGAAGAAACCTTCAAAGATGGCGAAGAGAGACAGCTTCTTGCGGCCCCGCTTCTTGTCCTCCGGGGATGGCGGGCAGGCAGCGGTCAGGTCAAGCCCGCCTCGGAGTTTCAGACCTGCAGCGTGAGCCAGCAGAACGGGGGGGCGATGCCAGGGACCCGGTCCTGAACGGCTTCGTACAGGGAGCCCGGTGCCCGGTCGTGTAGGGGTCGATTGGCACGATTTGGTGCGGAGTGCGTACGAAACTGCTGCGCACGGCAAAGTATCGTGACAATAACCACCAGGAACTCACACAGTATGCGTCTCCCGCTGAATCTCCCCGCTCTCCCCGCTCCAAGGCGAACACCCACCAAAGCCTCCCCTGTCCCCAGTGTGTACGAAATACCCTCCCAGGAACCAATTTCCTGGCTGCACCCACCGAACGCGGCGAACATCATCAACGCGTCCTGCCAAGCCTCCGCAGCCGCCTTGGGCACTGCCGGGTCACACAACAGCGCCCCGAGCGCCTCCGGCCACCGGAAGGGATGACCTCGAGCCGACTGGGCCTCCTGCTGCTGCTGCTGCTGCTGCTGCTGCTGCTGCTGCTGCTGCTGCTGCTGCTGCTGCTGTTTCCGCGTGCTGCTGCTGCTGTCCAGGGGGGTGCGCCCGCCAGCCGCGGAGCCCAGCGGAGTGCTGCTGCCCCTGCCGCCGCCGGCATCGCCGCCGTTGCTGGTGTCAGCCGCACCTCCGGTCGCACCTCTGACCGCACCTCTGGCCGGCACCGCTTGGGGTTGTGTCGGCGACGTGGGGCGCTGCTCCGGAACCCGCACGAGCAGCACCCGTCCGCCGCAGCCCAGCTGCACGAGCGCGAGCTGGTCGCCGATGAACTCGGTGTCGAACCCGATGACCATGGGGAGCGGCTGAGGTGACAAGGGTCGACGACCGCCTGCGAGCGGGTCGGCCTGCCGCTGCGCCTCCGCCCAACCGGCGGTGAGCCAGTCGGTGTGTCTCGGCGTGACGTCAGCCAACTGTACGACAAGCACCTCCACCCTTTCCAGGCCGAGCACCGGCGGCTGGAGCTCTATCACGGATGTGCGGTCGGCGCGCGGCGGGGAGGTCGGGGGCTGCTGGCGTGGGGGCTGCTGTGGCTGTCGGCGGCTTGCGGCGGCGGTTGCAGTCCGCGGAGGCGGCGTCGGGGGTCGCTGAGGAGTCGACCCGGGGACGGATTCTGCTGCGGACAGGGCCTTCGTAATGGCCTTCAAATCTGCACCAGGGCTTTGGTTGGAGCCCTCCGCCCCGGCACGCGAGCTGCCCCGAACTGCAGGTGGGTCGCTGCAGCCGCTCACACCGCTGACGTCCGACAGACTGCCAAGCGCGCCTGAAGACGGCGCAAGACTCGGAGTGGAAGTAGAGCGCGAGTAGTAGGAGGAGGAGGTCGTGCTGAGCTCTGACGTCGCTGAGATGGACGCAGAGCTGGCGCAGGAGGGCAGGCTCTGTGAATCGCGTGGCTCGTCAAAGCAGGCACGCAGCCGAGGCTTCACGCCCATGTCTGCCGGACGTTCTGGGGCCGGTGGTGCTGCTTGGCCCGCCTCTTTGGACGCGGTGTGTCCCATCTAGAATGAGTGATTGGAGTGATTGAGCGAGCTGGTGAAGGGACCTGAGTGGCAGGGAGTGGAACGAAGTGAACGAAAAAAAAGTGAACGAAACAGTTGAGATAATGAAAATGTGTGATGATTTGGCACAAGACCAACATGAGATGACCTGCCAGGGTTGCTTACAGGTGGTTAACGCCTGTTAGCTGGGAATTGACGAGACGCGGCAGTATTTGATGAAAGACTACGCCGTAAGACCCCCGTCAAATCCGTTGACGTCTAAAATAGAAGTAATTTTGTATAGACAGAAAACAGTGAAGGCTGTGACAGCGACGTATCGGCGTGGCCTGGCGTGCCTTGTCAGGAACCGAAGAACTTCAGAGTAACGAGGTGCTTTTTACTTCGTCAATAAACACTGGATATAATAACTTATTTATTATACAAATTTGTGCACGACTCGTGACGGTGTTCGTATTGCAGCTCTGGGCTAGTCTCCTCGGTCACGGGTGCGACGCACGGGTCTATCTCACGGGTCGCGTTGGAACCTGTGCAATGACCTTTCCCTCTATTTCAGCATTTTATATGAATTTACTAGCGTTATTGCATGGCTGAATTACATGCTTTAAGCTGTATGTTGTCCTGTCAGGAGCCGGCGAGGGTCCTATGCCCAAGAGGAGGAGGCCGTTGTAATCGGTCGTTTGTCGTTGCAAGTTGATACTGCCCAGAGGCCTCTGATACTGCCAGTTCCCGGAACCCAGTACCCGGATGCCGGATCCCATGATTGGAAAGCCTGCAAATAGTTGTTACATAAATTCTACGTATTATTACGTTGCAGATGGTACATCCTTACATGAACATCTATTTTGCAGTTGGTTCGGCAGTGCTTGCCATAAAGGGTATCTCAATTGGTTGCATGTAGGTTTGCATATGTTCTGCAGTTTACCTGATGTAATGGCACAACGCAGTGCGTCAGTCAACTAATGGGTTTGGCGCGTCGTTTCGGAGCCGGAGAGGGCAGTGAATCGTTTCGTTATACCATGAGCTTAATATGACCAGAAATTACATGCATTTTTGTATGATTCTTATCTCGTCCTTTGTGCAATAAGCAGACATGGATGGCCCAAGAACGTTCATTTTTGTGAGGAGTGATCTTGAAAGGAGCAATTCATTGTGGCCTAAGTAGGTAGTTGATTGATAAGACATTGGTAGCATTGAAACGTTTCTGTTGCCGGAATGGGCCGAATAACAGAGCGACTCATTCGGCAGGCAAGAAAAAGAATTGCATCTACCGTATGAGCCATAACTGCAAAGTGATCTGCATTGTCTTCAGTGCAGAGGGCGGAGCACAATGAGGGTATGGTGTCGACGTTGGAGGAGGTGGCGCTGCACCAACAGAACATCGAGAAAATTGAGTTGCTGGGACAGCTCTGCCCAAAGCTGAAGATCTTGTATTTGCAAAATAATCTTATTGGAAAGATACAGAACCTTCACAAGTTGAAGGTGGGTCACTTTCTTTTCTCCACGCAGGCTGGTGTCCTTGGATGCCATCTGCTGCTGGCTTAGGGCTTAAAAGTAAAAGTTTTCAACGCGTGCGCAAGGATGAACGAGGTTAAGGCGGGCGCTTTTCATGCACGGCATACCCCGCCGTTCGGTCCCGTACCGCAGGAGCTGGAGTACCTGAACTTGGCCGTCAACAACATCACCAAGCTTCAGAATCTGCAACGATGTGAGAGCCTGAAAAAGCTTGATCTCACAATCAACTTCGTCGGCAAGGCGGGACTGCTGACTGTGGAGAGCCTTCGGTCGAACCTGCACCTCGAAGTAAGCGCCCTCGAACGACTGCTCCCTTGCCTAAGGCTACCGCCTTGTTTGCCATGTCCTCGACGTTTTGCCCTTTATTGCGCCCGTATGAGAACGGCCAGAGGCGTCGTGTAGGGCCATGCGAGGGAATGCAACGCACGGAGCGGGGTGGATGGGAGGACCGGTCGAACACGGACTGTGTTTCGGTTCATGTCTTCCTATTCCCCAGCCACCTACCTATTCCCCAGCAACCTACAGTCACACCGATGGTGCTGCGAGGCAGCCAAGTGTCGGGTTGGGCTCAGGTCAGGGGAACGTTCTCTGGGCCTCTGGTTCCGGCCTCTGGTGCTGGACCAGGGAGGGGCGTTGAGCGGATGGCGTGGGCACAGGGGCCCGGGTTTGGATGGATGTAGGATTTACACACGGGGGAAACCCCACTAGTGATGGGCAGAAGCCCAACCTGGGCGGGCTGCGCCTTGCAGCCCGCTGTTCAACCTCCTCAAGTCCTTGCAGCACCCAAGGGCGTGTTTCTCAGCCACCCGGAGGCGCGCCCCTGTCGGTGTGGTGAAGGTGGCCTGATCCCGTGTCCCAACCTAATCGTATTAGCTAATGTTGCACCGTCCGGCGGGCCTGTCCGCCCAGCTGAGTCAGAGCGAAGCGTCTCTCTCCCACACGTCAGGCATGCTGGGTCCGAGTATGCAGTGTATATGTGTGTGTGTGTTACATGGTTGGGGGTGCGTAACCCCATACCTGCACATACCCATACGAGCCGGAGGCCCAAGGGCAAACAAAACGCCCAAAAGCACTGGTTTGCATTACCGCATTAACAGGAGTAACAGTAACAGGAGACTAGCGCCCAAAGGGCACGATAGAATTACGGTGAGCCCACATGCGCTCCAACATCTTTGCCAAACGAGCCGGATCCCAGGCCATCGCCTCCCTCATAGTGTTAGGGCGGTGAAACCCTTCCTCAGCGCGTATTGTATCATAAGCCGGGCAGTCGAGTAGAACATGCTTCTCATCTTCTGTATATATATATGTATGTGTGTGTGTGTGATAGAAAACTGAGCCGCGATACCGGTATATATACATATATATATGTGTGTGTGTACAAGGAAACTGAGTCGTGTGTATAGAATTGCAACTGAGTCGTGTGTGTGTGTGTGTGTCGATCCGGTTGCCGCCCGGCGGGTCCCACACGACCCGTCCCGCCCGCTGGTTGCCCCCATCCACGCGCCGGCTCCGCTGGGCCCCTGCCGCAGGAGCTGTACCTGCTGGGCAACCCCTGCAGCGACTGGCACGGCTACCGGCAGTACGTGGTGGCCAAGCTGCCGCAGCTCAAAAAGCTGGTAAGAAACCCTGCTGGTGGGAGAGGGAGAGGGGGAGAGAGAGGGCGGGGGCCCATGGGAGGGGCACAGGGGCACATCCTAATAATAATAAGTTGCGACCCACACCCTAGCGCCGTCCCAACCCCTTGACACATCCCCGCACCAGCCCAACGCAATCTACCTCACCTCCTCACGCAGCGCGCCCGCTACTGCCCCAACCTCCCATCACCTCCCATCCCATCCCATCACCTCCCCAGGCGTCCATCCACGCATCCGGTCGCTCATTCCACTCACGCCTCTGCCATCCAACGCGCTGTATGCCTTCCCGTCCCCGTCACCGTCCCCGTCACCGTCCCCTGGCCCCCGAACCTACCCCTCCCACCCGCACCCGCCCTGAACCCATCACTCCCCGCAGGATGGCCAGGCCATCAAGCCCTCGGAGCGGATCGCCGCGGCGCAGGCGCTGCCCGAGCTGGAGGCGGCGCTGCTCGCGGAGCTGCGCGCGGAGGGCGTGGACGTCGAGGCGGCGGGCGCGGTGGAGGACGACAGCCTGTACGACGAGACCGGCGCGGCGGTGGCGGAGGTGCCGGAGACCGGCTACCTGGATGAGAAGGGCGAGCTGGTGCGGCCTTGGTGCGCCGCCACACGCATCCTGGAGCACCGCGAGATGGTGGGTTGGGCCCATGGGTCGGTGCGAGGGTCAGTGCGTGGGTCGGTGCGTGGGTCGGTCGTGGGTCGATGGGTCGGGGGTCCCTGCTGGGCCGGTCGTAAGTGGATGGGTCCCTGCTGGGATCGCTCACGTGTCTGTGGGATCGCTGCAACATTGCGTTGGTAATTCAACAATTCACCATCAATTCCTGCGCCAAACCCCAAACCACACTCCCACTCGCTTTCAGGAGGCCGCCAACCGCGAGGCGGAGGAGAAGAAGAAGGCCGGGGCCGCCCAGCCCAGCGCGCTGGACCCGGCGCCCAAGCCGCCCCGGCTGGAGACCTTCCCCGAGATCACGGACACAGACCGCATCTACCAGAAGAACGAGGGCAGGTGGGCTGCGCGGATCGGCGGGGGAGAGGGGGCCGAGGCGGTGCACCATCGAGATGCGGGCGGGCTCGGCGGCGGGCAGGGATGCTGAACCCCCAGGGGGCTACACATGGCCAGCTCCTCCCCTTCTTCTCGGGCGGCGGAGGCCCGACCAGCTGTGTACGTGACCCCCTCCCAATATCCGTTGTTCGTTCCCCTTCTTCAACTTTTCTGATGAATTGGTCTGGGTTACGGTGTTTCGGGATGGGCTTATACCCGACCCTCCCCGTCCGTCCATACTTCACGCCCCACGCCAATGGCCGTGCCGCCCCGGCCAGGTGGGATTTCTCGCTTGAGGAGTCCCCCGACGGCGGTTCGCTGGTCCTGGAGGTGGCGGTGGGGCGCTTCCTTGACACCTCGCTCCTCCAGACCGACCTGCAGCCCACCTTCGTGCGGCTGCTCGTCAAGGGCAAGCTGCTGCAGCTGCTGCTGCCGTGCGAGGTGCGGCCGGATGCGGCCAGGGCGCAGCGGAACATGACCACCGGTGCGGCGGGTGGGGTCTTGGGCGGCTGGGGCCAAGGGTGGGGCGAGATGAGGGCGGGGCGGGGCGGGGCGGGGAAGGCCTGGGCTGGGCTGGGAGGTCTGGGCTGGGCTGGGAAGGCCTGGGCTGGGCTGGGAAAGCCTGGGCTGGGCTGGGCTGGGAGGGGCTGGGCTGGGTGTCTGGGCGGGGAGGTCTGGGCTGGGAGGTCTGGGCGGGGAGGTCGGTCTGGGCTGGGAGGTCTGGGCTGGGAGGTCTGGGCTGAGCTGGGAAGGCCTGGGCTGGGAGGTCTGGGCTGGGAGGTCTGGGCTGGGCTGGGAAGGCCTGGGCTGGGCTGGGAAGGCCTGGGCTGGGCTGGGAAGGCCTGGGCTGGGCTGGGAAGGCCTGGGCTGGGCTGGGAAGGCCTGGGCTGGGCTGGGAAGGCCTGGGCTGGGCTGGGAAGGCCTGGGCTGGGCTGGGAAGGCCTGGGCTGGGAGGGCGCCAAAGCAGTGGTGCGTGTGGTGATGGTAACGCTAACCGGGTTGCGCGGGCGAGCCGCTGTCCCCGCTTCCAGGTCCACGCTTCCATGGCCCTCTGGCGGAGGGGACCCCGCCCGCACCACCCACACCATCCACAGTTCCACACCCACAGTGACTGCTCGTTCCTCGCGGCTTGGTTTTCTTATCCACACCCCGCGACCCGCTCGGCCTCTATTCTCCGCATTCACGAACCTCCTCCAACCTCCTCCTGCCCCTCCTCCAACCTCCTCCTGCCCCTCCTCCTGCCCCTCCTCCTGCCCCTCCTCCTCCCATCCTCCTCCTCCCCCAGGCCAGCTGGTCATCACCATGCCCAAGGAGGACCCCTCCAAACCTGTCGTGGATGTGGCCAAGCTGAGACCCAAGGTGCCGGGGACCTCCGGGACCGCCGCCGCGACGACCGCCACCTCGGGCGGCGCCGCGGCGGGGGCCGGTGGCGGCGGGCGCGTGCCCGGCGTGTGTGCCGGCCCTGCCGGGTCGGGTACGGCGCTCAAGGAGGTCCGCCGGGCGGCGGTGACGGCCGCCGACGACGACGATGACGACCCGCCGGACTTGTGATGTCGCACTGGGGGCCAGTACTGTGTTAGTGGAAGTGCGTCGTAATGCCCGCAAAGATACCGTAACAGAGCTAAGGACCGTACGGCGCGTGTAGAACGTCATGTCCTCAACAGCAACAGCGCCGCGTCGCTGTCCCGCCGCCGCCCGGGTTGCCGGGTAGTGTGCACGTGGGGTGGGGCAGCCTCCCGCCGCGTCGTGTCTAGTGGTGGCGATGACGGTTCTTCCAAACGGGCCCCCCGCCCACCGAGCCGTGTCAATTGGCGCTGCGCGCACCGCTTCGGCGGCACGGCGGTATCGACACCACCCGCCAGGGGCACCCGTTCGCCTTGCGGCAGCCGTACGGGTCGTCCACACGCTGACAGGCCGTGTGCTTCTGCACGGGTTCCGTGTCCCCCCCCCTGGAGATCCCGGTCGTACTCCCAAATCCTCCCCGTACGCTTCGCTCCGGCAATCCGCGCCAATTGTCTTCGGCCACCCAGTCGCCGAAACGCCCCCTCGACGAAGGTCCCGCTGTCCGAACGACCACCGATGGGGTGTCAGCACACGGGCTGTCAGCGGAACTGCGGGGTGTGACGGCAGGTGTCGCCGTGGGACATCCCGGCGGTTGTACCTAGCCGAGCTGCTCCCTCTCTCTGGTGGGTGGCGCCGCTCCTTCACCTCCGCAACTTCATGTCCAGACGGGCCGGCTCTCACGACAGCAGCTTGCGGACAAGCCAGCAGTCAGTCTCAGCCACGTGGTGCAGCCGATCTCTCCATCCAGTGGGGCTGCCTCGCTCGCTGCTAGGTCGGCGGGGCGCCGCATCCAGGGCTTTCCGTCTCTCCTGGCAGGTGCCGACGGATTTTCCTTTTTGGGGGCCCCACTGTAACATTCTGACACGGGCATCCTGTCCAGCGATCCGCGATTCGAATCCGGGGGTATGGGTTTGCTCCGCCTGGCAGAGGTCCACCGATGATCCCTCTGTTTGGTGTCCGCTTTAACATTCTCCAATTCCATCTACGGTATCACAAAAGATAGCCAGGAACACACGCGCAAGGCTGGATGACCGTCGTGCGAGAACCCCTAGAGCACTTCCGTGCCGAAGGGGGCGTTAAGCGCAGGATCCGCCTCCACTGCTGATTGTACGACACCGCAACACACACACACACACACACACACACATGCGCGGGTTTTTTCCTAAGCACACACACACATGCCACATGCGTGACAGATAGCACTCACTCATGGCTTGCCGTACCGGGGGGTCACAACCTTTGCTGGCACGGCGATGGACACCGAACAAAACCCCCATTCAACGCGCCGGCTACCGTGAAGCTGCATCACGGCCTCTTCGCAACCACGCAATGTAGGTCGTGTAGCTGCAGAACCCGAACGTCAATCCTTATCTGGCACCAACCGCCGTATAGCCGCCCCTTATAATGCTGGAAGTCCTCTGCGTGCAAAAAACACTTTGGTTTCCTTTGCGTTTCATTCAGAAAACCTTCCTTTCGTCAGATTCGTTATCACTCATTATCACACAAAAGGAATAACCCTCCAATTGCTGTTTCTCCCCCACCGTCCCCCACCCCCCACTGCAGCCACACGCCTACATCCCATAGAGTATGCTGCTGCTGCTGCTAGCCCGCAACGTCGGCGCACTTGCATGCAACCCGGCCGCAATAGCCCAAGGCGCAGCGGCAGGTGAGGCCATTGCGACAACGCACACAAGCTTGCCGGGTGCTGCGGCACAGCGACCCAAGCAAGCGCGTGTGCCTGCCTCATTGCGGTGTGAGCACCACATCAACCATTGTGGCAGTGGAGCCCCACTTTCTGGCGCCGGACCATGGCCGTCGCATTCACCTCCCAGACCCACAGACCCACAGGCCACAGCCCCCGTCCACCACCACGTCTATGGATGGATGGATGGATGGATGGATGGATGGACAGGTCGATCAATGTCCGCCGTCCTGCTACATCGAATAAGCGCTTGGTACCGACCACCGCGGCACACGATCAGGATAATTGCGATCCAGGGGCCAACAGACGGACGGCTCTACACATGTGCGCCCGGCGGCCCGGTGTCGTGCAGGTGTCGTACAGCTGCACACCGCGCCCGCTGGCCCGCGCCCGTACGGCCAGCAGTATGACTAGCAGTACGACACCCCTGACAGCCGGGGGCGGCCCGCGCCGCTCGTCCAGACTGCAGCAGGCACCTGCCATCATGCATTTGTATGCCGACACCGGCGCAGCAATCCACGTGTCCATACAGACCATACTTACTTGAGCATTGGCTTGTGCGCAATCGCCGCAACGTTATAATTGACCAGGCGTTTGGTTCAACGAGTCGAGTCCACTTCAACGGCTTGTCCGCAGCGCCCTCTCTCCATTAAAGCGGTCCAGAGATCTAGAGACCCCGAGAACCCGCACCACCACCAGCACAGTGAACACAGTGAGCTCCCTCCCTCCTGGAACCGACCGGTGCGCAGCGTTATGTAATGCGTGCTGCGTGCTGTGCGCATTCGTTGTGACCCGGCAGGTCTACGCGGCCTGTAGGGCCCAAACCAATTGTAACAAACCAGGGCGCTCGTCGGAAACAAACGGCCCCCGGCAGCAAATCTGCCAGCCGGACCCTGGACGGACGAAGTTCGGGCTGACGGCTGAGGCCTCTAGAGACCCCTATCCGCATCTAGCTGGCTAAGAGCGACCACGCAGCACGCACGCTGTGCTGGTGATCCAAACCCGCAGAGGCCGTGCGTGCGGGGGACGTGGACGGACGGACGGACGGACGGACGGGCGCTTTGCAGGCGCTTCGATACAGCAGCCCAGCAGCGCGAAGCGCGGCGCGGTGTGCGCGCGTCACCCCCCAGATCCGCAGGCAGGCAAAGCAACACATATATGACGACCGGCGGCGATGCGGGAGCGCGTTGCGAAGGAAGGAAGCTGCTGTCCAGCCCCTGGTACGGCGCGGTGACGCACAAAGCGCGGGCCACGCGCCCAAGACGCCCGGAGACGCCGTCTGGTTGCTGCGACGGCCGCTGGCTCGAAAACGACCGCTTTGAAAGTTGTTTCCATCTGCACGGCCCCCAGAAGAAATTTACTCCCCCAGCACACAAAATTTCCTTCCCAGCATGACAATTTTACGCCGCTTGTCCCTCATAAGAACCCGCTGTTGTTTGCATCCTCCCTCCCTCCCTCCATCCATCCATCCATCCCTTCCTTCATCCATTCATTCACGTCTGCGCATCGAGACCTGCCCGGCATCGCTGTGTCGTAGCAATCTACGTTGCCCCCCAAAGGGCACTCCGCACGTTAAACCTGTCGCTCACAGGTCAGCACAGCTGCAGCTCAGGTTCTTTCCGAAACCCGCACATCTCCATTTCGGAACCCCTCCTCCTCGCCAATTCACGCGCAGGTTGGTTGCTTGACGGGATCGTGGTTACACGCAAAGCTTACCTGCACCAGCGGCCTAGGCCCGTTTCTGCGACTCTTCAGCATTCTTTCGGTTGGGTGTGCATCTGCACAACGGAATACCAACCGAAGCAACCAACTAACTAACGTGATGTAGGGCTTGACATAGCCACATATTGCGCATTTCAACGATGTGTACTTTGTACACTTTGAGGGTATTTCTACCAAGTACTCTCCTACAACATAACGAATAACCGTCGGACCACTGGCTCGCACGCCCAGTCGCATGGGGCTGATATCCCTCCGCGTGTGAGCCCGCTTGCCGCGAGGCACTCGCAGGAAGCCGCACGGCCGCGACCGTCCAGACCTGGCCTGCAGGTACACAGCATCAGCTGGGGCCCCTTCCTGGCCCCTCGGCCCTCCTGGCCCCTCGGGGCCCCCCTGTAAGTATTCTGCTTACGTCTGGGTGTGCCTGCGTTCGTTTCTGAGTTCGGGTTTTCTTTTCTTTCAAATTCCCGGCCCGCCCACACAGGCTGAACGGGCGGGAACGGGCGGGAACGGGCGGGAACGGGCGGGAACGCATCCTGGGTGACCTGCGGCCTGGCCTAGCCTCCGCGTGGCCACCCAACGCCACATACCTAGACCACCTTACCTGCTGCCTCGCTCGACGCAACCGCATCAGGACGCAGCCCCTGGGCTGATGCAGCTGCTGCTGGGGTCCCCAGCGGCGGCTCCCACCAGCCAGCAATCACTGGGTTCCACAGGGTTGGTAGGTACCGTCAGCTGCTGCACCAATCATCGTCACCATCGTCGCCATCAATCAGAGGGCGCCGTTGACAGATGCTGAGATGGAGCCCAGCTGCACGGCCCCCTGCAAAATTCGGGTGCGGTGTCCGCGCGCCCCCGCCGAGAACCACTGCAGTTGGAGGTTGCTAATGGGTGTCCATGGGTGCTACAGGGTGCTACTGGGTGCTGATGGGCGTTCGTTCATGGGCGTTGATGGGATGTTGATGGTGTTTGGTGGTGTCAAAGGGCCTTGGTGCCTCTGGGGCGTTCGGTGGTTCCACGCAAGCAGCAGCTCAGTCGGCGGCCGCGCGACTGCTGCCGTTGCTGCCAGCGGCCGGGCGACCTCGCGGCGCAGCGCCGCCGCTGGGCACCCGGCTGCTGCCCACGTCCATGGCGCCCGCAGCTCCGGATCGCTGCGGATATGCCGCAGCCGCAGCCGGGGCCGCTGATGTGGCGGCAACGATGATGTTCGCCGCCAGGAATCCCGCGAGGCCGTCCGCACCGCAGGAGCGGCCCAGCTCGGCGGCCACCGCCGCGCTGATGTGGACGCGGGAGACGGGGGCGCTCAAGGCCAGGGCGGTGGCGCCGGCAGCCGCCGGGCCGACGTAGCGCGGCGCGCCGGTCACCCCGTTCACCTGCAGGACAAGGTGGTGCGGTTGGAGATCAGCTTACGTGTACGAACAGTACGACAAGAATTCCTGGTGGTGGTCAGTCGGCATTTGCGGGATTTGCGGGCTGGGCCTGGGCTTCATTCTCTTCCCGTGCTTGGCTTTGGGGAGGCCCGTTTGGGACGTGCCGCTTCTTGCTCGATTGTGTGACCCGGTGTGTCTGGTTGAGTGCTGGGAAGCTCCGCTTCCTCAATCCCCAACCGCGGCCGGGTGGAGATGCGAAGCGAATGTGTCTTGCTGCACAGCCTGCGTGTATGCAGTACCGTACTAGTACCGCAGTAGTGCCGTACTAGTACCGCAGTAGTGCCATAACAGTACATACATCAAACATCATGGATGCACACGGTGAAGGACGACCTGGCTGGGACCACTGCAGCGCACACCGCTCGTCACAAGCCGCAGGGTCCCGCCAGTACACTGCGACGCCTCCAAAGGGTCGGCCCCACCTCCACGGCCACGAGGCCCAGCTCCACCCCAGCGCGCAGACGCGGACCGCGGCACACCAGCGAGTGCAGCAGCTGCGGCGGCAGCCCCAAGCGCGAGAAGCCGTCCGCGGCCGCGTCCCACGACCGCATCCACTCGTGGCCCCCCGAGCCATCTCCTAATGTAGCATCGGCCGCAGCCGCCGCGGCCGTCTGCGCCAGCGCCGCCGCGGTCAGCTCTTCTGTGGGCTGCTTCCCGCAACTGCTGCTGCCGCTGCCGCGCGCGACGCCGGGGATGCCGCTGACTGCACGAGTGCCCCCTCCCACGGGTCGGGTGTTGGCCGTCGGGCCGCTGCTGCCATCGCCAGGTGCCGATCCCAGCTGCCGAGCAGCGGCAGCTGCACCCGGCTGCAGAGAGAGCTGGAGCGACCGGCGGCCCGGGGATCCCGGGCAGCTGCGCGGCGGCGCACCAGTCGGTTGGGCGGCACCCGGGCTGACCTCCGACGCCCTCAGCGCCTGCAACGGCCGTGGCAAGCTCCGCTGCCGCTGCCGCTCCCACCAACGCCGCTGATCCCCCCCGGGAACCGTTAAGAAACTCCACTGCTGGTGGGCACGTCGGTCCAGCGTGTCGCCCGAGCGCGGCGCGTCCGCGGCTGTCCAGCAGCCCGCCGGCGGCGGCGGCGCGGCTGCCGCCGACGGCGACACCGCCGCCGAGGGCTCAACTGTGGGACCGCCGCCACCAACCTCATCGGGGGCCGAGCCCGGCGCGGGGCACGCCACACGGTTTGCGGCAGCGACGCGCGCCAATGCGGCGCTGCTCATGGGCCCCAGGGTCAGCTCATCACCGCTGCAAGAGGCGCCCGTCGGTGCGGCCGGCGGCAGGTCATCCTGCGGATCGGTTCCTATAAGCGTGTCCAAAACGTGCGCTCCGCTGCGCGTCATGCTGCCGCTGCCGCTGCGGGATGGACCGCCGCCGCCGCCGCCGCCGCCGCCGGCCACGGTGGCGGTCGGATTGGCGGTGGGTCGCTCGCCTGTGACCAGGAGCTCCTGAAGTGCGGCGAAGGCTTCGGCTTCCTCGTCATCAGGCATAGCCACACCCTCCTGGACGTTGGGGTGGCCGGGGACGGTGCGCTGATTTCAGGGCGGGAGCAGGTGCAGTTTGATACTAGGGCCAGTATGAGTCAAATGCATGCAAGCGAGGCGTGCGGGCGTCATCGCCGGGCGCACGGCAGCCACTGCCCTTGCCTGGCACGCACTCCTGCGGCCCAACCATTCCCCGCCACAGACGAGCACACGAGATAACCACACGCTGCACAAGGGCCCACTTACCAGGCAGACCCCGGGAGAGGAGCTGGGCCGCATCTGCCCGTCGCCATCGCCCGGTGGTGCACCAGCACAACAACTCACCGCATCCGACCCGTCCGCAGCCAGTATCTCCGGCGGGCTGTCAAGATCAAGCCGTTCCAAAGGCGGTGACATAGGGCTGTGCTCGTGTGACTGGGGCTGGGGCTGGGGCTGGGGCTGGGGCTGGGGCTGGGGCTGGGGCTGGGGCTGGGGCTGGGGCTGGGGCTGGGGCTGGGGCTGGGGCTGGGGCTGGGCTGGGGCTGGGGCTGGGGCTGGGGCTGGGGCTGGGGCTGGGCCAGGGGCTGGGGCTGGGGCGGGGGCTGGGCCAGGGGCTGGGGCTGGGGCTGGGGCTGGGGCTGGGGCTGGGCCAGGGGCTGGGGCTGGGGCGGGGACGGGGACCTTCCGAATGTCCTGCATAGCTTCAGGGAGGGCGTCGGCTGCTGGGCCGTGTCCGCAGGCTGTACGGCACCCGACAAACTGGAGAGTGTCCTGTACGACTGCAAGTACGAGCGGTTGGGGTCCAGGCTGTACTGCGTCGAGGCACGGTGGCTGGCGGCCCTGCCCTCGCCCTCGCCGCCGCCACCGCCGCCACCGCCGCCGCCACTGCCGCCGCGGTTCGCGCGCGATAGCATGCTGGCCCGGCGGACCGGAGGGAGTACTTCCGCGGAGCGGGGGTTGGATGCCTGGGTCGGCAGCAGGGCCGGCGCAGTGGTGGGGCCCGGGCTGAGCATGGAGGGCGTGCTGACTTGCCGCAGCCGAGAGAGGGGCGGGTTGGTCCAGGCGGCTGGGGGGCCTGCCGCGTCCGCAGCGTGACCGCAGATGACTGGAGGCTGCGGACCAACCAGCGGCGGACTGTAGGCTGCAACTGCTGCACTGGTCGACAGGATGCGTAGCTGCTGCAGCTGCTGCTGCGCGCTCTGGCATTGGCGCGGGGTGGCGGGGGCGCCCACACCGCCACCGCCACCGGCACCGACGCCGGCACCGGCACCGCGGGGGCGCATACCTGTCTCGGACGCGTTAGGCCCCCGAGAAGATGGCGACGACGGTGAAGAGCGCGCCTTGCCGATGCCGCGGCTGTCGTAGCTGCCACCCAGGGCGATGCCACTGTCGGTCCAGGGGGTGGACGGCGGTGCGTACGGCTGCGGTCCCACGGGTCGGGATCTGTTGACGTGTCCACGCTCCGCGTCCCCCAGCAGAGTGCTGTGGTCGCTGCTGCCCCGACTGCTGCCTGCGCCGCGCGCTGCCACCGCCCCGGCGTCCGCCGCACCCGCCGCGTTGCCTCCGCCGCCGCCGCCGCCCTGCGGCTGCGGCTGCTGCAGCACGGCGGCGAGTAGCGCCTTATTGCTGCCCCAGGACCCCATGGACCTGATGGACAGCGGCGGCGAGGCATCGGCACCGGGTGCGGGTGCCGCTTTGGCGGCGGCGGCGGCGGCGGCGCCGCCGCCGCCGCCGAACGCCAGCTGCGTGTCGGGGCGTGCCGGGACATCCGCCCAGAGCGCCTCGCCATGCTCCGACTCGAGGAGCTCTATGGGCCAACGCGCCAGGAGGCAGGTCGTGATCATACCCGACGCCCAAACGACTGCGGAGGTGACGTCCGGAAAGGCGGCCGTCAACAGCAGCTGCTTGCCAACCCGACTGCGCCGGCCCCACCCGCCACCACCCCCACCATCTCCACCGCCACCACCACCGCGTGACAGAACCTCGGCATCGATCCGCACAAACGCCGAGCGACGAGTGGCCAGGAAGCCGCCCTCCGCCTGGCACTGCCGCGCCGCCAGGTGCCAGATGTCCTCCGCGGCGGTTAGCCACGTGCCACCATCCAACCGGGCGATGTCGGGCGCTCCGGAAACGGCCACCACTGCCACCGCCATATTACCCACAGGCGCCGCCTGGTGGGTTGGTTGCGGGTTATATTGGTTGGTTGGGGGTTAAATTGGTTGGTTAGGGGTTAAATTGGTTGGTTGAGGGATGAATGCCGGGGATTAGGCAGAGGACGTGTAGGAGCTTGGCAGACGTGGTGAGACGTGGTGAGGGCGCAGCACAGAACACGTGCGTGTCAGTTGTTGTCAGTTGTTGTCAGTTGTTGTCAGTTGTTGTCAGTTGTTGTCAGTTGTTGTCACACGCGAGTTTCCACCATCAGCACTTTTGGGGGAAGGGCGCGCAGCAGCCCAGCGGCTAGTAGCGGCCCCACAGCAGCTGACCGAAGCGAAGTAGCGGCAGGCTGCTGCTGACACAGGTGTCGGGAGGTCGTCTAATGGGACAGACACTGGCATGCCGTCCAGAGATCCGCGGTTCGAATCCCGGCTCCCTCACCGCCATGCGGCAGGGCTGCTGGTGACAAAGGAGCGGAGTACTGTGTGTGCCATTTGCACTTTTTGCATGTGCCGTTTCTTGAGAGCGGGTGGAGGCCATACTTACAGTTGGCAGTTGACAGTTGGGTGCGCGGACGGAACGCGAGGCAACGCAGACGGAAACACGAGTGTGGACAACGCCCTGAGGCCCGCTGTAACGAAGCGTCCCCCCGTGCCTACCCGCCGCCCTGCCCTAATCCTCACGCCACTACATGTGCACGCCCCCTGTGCCTGTCCTCTCCTCCCATGCACTCCCCTTCCCTTACCTGCACCCCCCTCGCCAGCGGATCCAACTTCAGACGCGCCGTGGGCGGCGGCAGCAGCGCCCAACGTAACGCCTGGGTGGGCGTGGCAGCCTGGTACACCTCCATGGCGGGAAGCTGCTCGTCCAGTACGACACATCCGCCGTACCAGAACACAGCGAGATGGGAGTCGGGTGCCGCAGGCTGGGCCCCCGCGCCGCCCATGGCGGCTGCGCCAACACCCGGACGATTGCTACCGCCTTCCCCCCCGCCTCCGCCTCCACCTCGGATGCGGCTGATGTGGCAGCAGCGGCTGTGCGTGCTGGCGTTCCAGCCGCCAGTGCCGCTGCTGCTGCTGCTGCCGGCCGCGTGCCTCCGGTGGTAGGCGTGGGCGAGGCAGACGCACTGCGACTTCTTGCCTCGGTGGTGGTGGTGATGGGCCTTGGTGGTCCCTGCCCGGTCGCGCAGCTCCAGCGCCGCCGCCGTGACGAGCGCGTGGCAGCTCTCAGAGAGCAGCACCATGCCGCCCGAGGCCGCGCCGCCTACGGCCCGCGCGATGGCGATGGGCCGACCGGTGAAGATCACGCGCGCCATGCGGCTGTTGTACGTCACCTCGATCGCCAGGTCCACGCCGCTCGAGCAGCCCATCCGCACCCGCAGCCCCCGGAAGATGACGTGGCGCCGTATTGCCGTATTATTATCCATACTTGTACGGATCACACGTCCCGCATCCGTGTCGGCTGGCTGCTGCGCGTGCTCCGCGGCGGCGCGAGCGTCCGCCCGCCGCTCCCCGCTGCCGCCCTTGTCGTGGACGCCGCCGCTGGTGCTGGCGTCCGGGAGGTCCAGATTCGCGCAGCTCCTCAGCCGGCCGGAACCGACGCTGGCCGCCGGTGCGGGCTTGTCGGGGGTTGCCTGGTCAGGCAACAGCAAGGCGGTGACCGACGCGATGTCCGGCGAGGCCGACACGGGTCCATGTGTCCCGCCCGACCATAGGGACGTGGACGCGCCGCACCTGCCCGCACCCGAGGACGGCCCCGCGGGCGCAGGCGCGGCCGCAGCCGCCACGTCCGGCGATGAGGAGAGGTACGCGTGGCTGGGGTAGAAGGAGGACGACGGCGCAGTGGCTGCAGTGGCTGCAGTGGCTGCAGTGGCTGCAGTCGTGCGACTGCTGCCGGTGGCAGTCGCCGCAGCGGCCAGGCTGGACCCGGAGATGGCGAAGCGGACCGGCAAGCCGCTGAGGTACGCCTGCAGCTGCCACATGGACGCGGGCTCCTGCCTGTGCGTGGGGAGGCAAGGGGTCCGCTGTCTTTATTGGCAAAGAGGGAGGCTGGGGTGCAGGACATGGGTAGGCGTAAACCCACATCCCCTACTGCGCGGACTGCCAGATCAGGGAGAGGGAGAGGGAGACGGACGGGGGCGGGCGCCCCGGCCGTCAAGGCGCACTCCCGACGCCTTGGTAGGCCGGGGGTCGGACATCCTGTGGCCGCCGCTAACATGCATTGTCTGGTCACCCATGCAGCAGGGGCTCGCAGGAGCTCGCAGCAGCGGCCTTCAAGAGGTGGAGTGCTCTCCTGGTGGCGAACGTCAACATTTGCGCACGCAGTGTGCTCTTGAAGGCCACATCGTATCCAACGCCCATTCCAGGGTGGATGACAGCAGGGTGAACGACACGTGCCCTCGCTCGTCCCGTACACGAGCGCGAGGTGCGCCCGCCCGCCCACCTCTGCTGAGCCGTCCTACTGCCCGCGGCACCAGCACCGCCGCCTCCGCCGTGGCTACTCCCACACTGGACGGCGCCGCCGCCGCCGTTGTTGTTGTTATTGTTGTTGTTGTTGTTGTTGATGGCGGTGGTGGTGGTGGTGCCGTACTCCGCGAGGACCCGGAGCAGCTGCTCCACGAGGGCCACTCGGGGTTGGAACCTGGCTGGTTTCGGAGGCTGGGCTGCCCATAGACCCGCCAGCGTCCGCGAAGCTGCTGCCGGAGGCTGGGTGGTCGCCACGCCCGTCGTCGACGGCCCGGGCAGCAACGATGCGATGCTGGACAGCAGCCCGCTCCGCTCCCGCAGCGATCCCGTCGAGCACGGCGGCTGCTGCTGCTGCCCCGACGCCGAAAGCCGCGGCGCAGTGCGCCGCGCGCCACCGCGCGCGCTGAGCGTCGCTGCCGCCGCCGCCGCCGCCGCCGCCGGCACAGCCTCCTCGGACCGCCGCACCCTTGCCGCCGCCGCCACTGGCTCCGGCCCCTCGCAGTGCGGAAGGCCGGGCTGCTCCAAGCTGCTCCACGGCTCCAAGGTGACCGACACAAGTGTCGCGTTGGTGCCCGTGCCGGAGGTCCTGCTGGCCCCGGCCGTACTGCCGGGGGCCGCGGCGGCCGTACCGCCTGGGGACGCGGCGGCCGCTGCCGCCGCCGCCGTCGGAGGGTGTACGCTGTCGTTGCTGGCGATGGTGTTGGCCGGCCACCAGGACGGCCCCGGGGGCGTCGCCTGCGGCTGCCCTCGGCGGAAGCTGCAGAGCTGCAGCGCGCCCCAGAACAACGAGCTGCCGCCGCTGCTGCTGCCCTGGGCGCGCGCGGAGGAGCTGCGCGGCATGCCGCTGCGGCGGGCGTCTGCGCGGTGTCGAGTATGGGGATGCACCAGTCCAGCGCCCTCCACACACGGCAGGGTCACGGACGCGGGGCGCAGCGGCGGCGCCGCCGCCGACGCCGCCGGGCCGCATTCCCTGTCGCTGCTGTCCGCCTCCGAGCCGCTGGCGGTGCGGAGGAGCAACGCCGGCGGCGGCGCCGCGACCGTACAGCCCGCGTCGCCCGCCTCAGGGACGACCGCCGCCGCCGCCGCCGCCGCCGCCGCCAGCGCTCCCTCCCCTCGCCTCCCCACCAACAGCTCCAGCGGCGCCGCAGGAAGTCCCTGCCCCTGTCCCAGCCCCGGCCCCGGCCCGTCTGGGGGCGGCAACGTGTAGGCGGCCGCCCGCGCCGCTAGCTTGCACGCTGTCTTCTGCATGAGGACTCGATCCGCCAGGTGGCTCAGCAGCCGCTTGCCAGCGCGGATTGGGGAGGGCTCTCCCACCGAGCCCGCCTGAGAGCCGGACGCCGTCGACCCGGCCGCGGCCGCCGGCGCGGATGGCTCGTAAACCCACACCGGAACACAAGATTCTTCCTGCGATGGCATGATCCGAGAGGCGGCGGCGGCCCGGCACGGCCCCCATGTGCAATGAGGGACTTGCTTAGAGGGGGGCACACGACCTCAGCTAACAAGCCCGATCGTTGAGCAGCGTTGGGTGCAACGGACAACGAACAACCGTTTACAACGGATACCGGATGAAGCCGGACTGGTGCTGCCGGTGGCTGGTCCGCGTACCGCAGGGCCGCCCCCGAAGGACCGCGACGGTCTTAGTCATAGCTGCCGTACCCCTCAGTCCTGCCTCCCCCCAGGTCCTCGCTTGTCGTTTCACTCAACGTGTGCTGGGTTTCCTCGAGAGCTCGGGTGATGCGTCCGGGCTCCTTCTCGGCTCGTGTTTCGTGCCGCCCCGGGCGCCCCGGCCGCTGTCCCCCGTCCCCGTACCCCCATCAGTCCACTCCAGGGTTCCCGTCCGCCGCCTGCTGTCCATCCGGCCGCCCCGGCCGCCCCGGCCGCCGTCCCTCGCCTCCCCGCATCCGGGCCCCGCCTCACCCTGCCCCCGCCTCAGCCCAGCCCTATCTCCACACCCCACACCCCACCTGCAGCAGCCGCTCCGGCCAGTCCAGCCCCAGCAGGTCATCCTGGGCCTTGAGGCAGAACAGGAGGGCGGCCTCCGCGGTGTGGAAGGCCAAGATGAAGCTGTCGCCCTCCTGCGGACCTCGCCATGCGGCAGGGAGGGGGGCATGCGGCAGGGAGGGGGGCATGCGGCAGGGAGGGGGGCATGCGGCAGGGACGGGGGCATGCGGCAGGGACGGGGGCATGCGGCAGGGACGGGGGCATGCGGCAGGGACGGGGGCATGCGGCAGGGACGGGGGCATGCGGCATGCGGCAGTTGGAAAGGCATGGAGGTCGATTAATAACGAGTGCGGCAGGACTCGAGGCGGCACTGATTGAAGGGGCGACGCATGATGGTCACGCAGCCGCCGCAGGGGTCCGTTGCCCGTTGTCCGTTGTCAGCGGGTGCAGCAATACCGTACTGGGCGAGCAGGCCCGGAAGGCAGTCCTCCAGGTGGTCCCCGAAGCGCGCGCAGCGGCCAGCAGACTGGTGACTGGTCTAGCGCTCCACCAACTGACACGATGCGATGCGATGCGATGCGTTGCGAATAGGAGGGGGGGAGGAGGAGGAGGAGGAGGAGGAGGAGGAAGGGGAGGGGGAGGAGGAAGACGAGGTGCCGTTTCGCCGAAGGCGATGCACATGCCCTGGCTTGTGGGCATGGCGGCGCGATCACGCGGAGGGAGTTTAATTGGGTCCTTCGTCCTTGCCCAGGGGCCATGCCCGGGGCCGGCTGTCCCATTCAGCCCTGTGGTCCCGTGTCGCCCGCCAAGCAGGCGCACGCCAGGGGCCCACCCCCCGCACTCTTACCCACTCACCCACCACCCACCCTCCACCCACCCTCCCCCAGCACATACACACACACCCTCTGCACCCACCGTCGCCGACTCGTAGCCCCCAAACTCAGTGGCGCAGTGGCGCAGGCACGCGTTGTGCAGCTTGAGCGCCGAGTCCATCAGCTGCTCGTCCAGCGTCTCCCACAGCAGCGTCGAGTCCTGGATGGACGGGCGGGCGGATGGACGGGCGGGCGGATGGACGGGCGGGCGGGCGGATGGGCGGGCCGGCGGATGGACGGGCGGGCGGATGGACGGGCGGGCGGATGGACGGGCGGGCGGACGGATGCAGGGAGTCAAGGAGGCAGGCAGAGTGTAGGTGCGCCGGAAAGGGCCGTGCCTCTGTGCTGCTGCCACATTTGCACTACGGGTGCTGGGTGGGCCGGGTGCTGGGTGCAGTACCCGGGGTACTGCTGGCCGGGGGCGCGTGCTTTCAAGGCACGCGGACCGGGGGGAAATCGGCCTGGGACTCGGCTGCGCAGGCACGTGGGTGACACGGTTCCAAACTTCCTTGTCTGATTGCCACCAGCCTGGATTGAATGTGAAAATTTTGAGCACGCAGAGGCGGGGGCCCTCCACAGTCCCTCCACAGTCCCTCCACAGTCCCTCCACAGCCACAGCCGCTAGACAGGAGGCCCACCTGGATATCGGTAACACACAGAGTCGTCCGCGGCCCCGGCCCTGGCGGCAGGATGCGCCCAAAGCGCCGCCGCAGACTGCGGCGGTGCCGCCGCCACAGCCACAGCAAGCCCACCGCAGCAGCAGCCAGCACCGTCGCCCCCACCAGCGACGACGTCAGCGCCGGAACCAGCTGGTTGCTGCGGCGGCTCGCGGTCGGGGCTGCAGGCATCGGCTCCTCATCGTGCCCTCCGTCGTTCTCGATCGACTCCAAGTAAGACTCCAGAAAGTCCACCGCGTTCACCTTGCTGAGGGCGTCGGCGTACGCCGCCCTGGAGCTGTTCACGACGGCTGCGACGCTGGTGCGGTTCGCGGCGATCAGCGCGGCGGCCACGGCAGGAACCCGCATCAGGGCGGTGGCGCCCACGGACCGCAGATCGACCGCCACGTTCTCCGATTCCATGGAGGTTTTGGAGGCGGCCAGGAAGCGATCCAGATCGGCGGGGTCGTACCCGTACTGCAACCATGTGCCGCGGTACGACGGATCCACGTGCTCCCGACGCGTGGGGCCGCCGCCGTGATTGGGCGCCGCCACCAGCTCCCAGCTGTTGTTCAGGTAGAGGGCCTGGCGCGACAATCACAAACCCCAGGGGGGCGGGGGGCGGGTAAGCTTTCTCACTTAACACTCCGGGGGCCGGGGTTGCTGGCGCATGGCGGACCTAGGGACTGCCTGCACCAAAGGCCGTCCCTGCGACATTCTGCGGTGGAGGGCGAAACAAGTGGACCACGGCACGATTCCAGCCACGCATGACACGCTGCAACGTGGACGTAAAGCGTCGGAGGTTGGGTCGGGCAGCCTTTAGAGTTCTGCATCTTCTAGAACAAGGCATATATATGTTGCAGTGGACCCCCCGGGTCCCCTTATCCAGGATGGCCAGGCAGCGGCTCGTTTTGGAGAAAATTGAGGCCCGCGAGAAACACGACCGCCAGAACCCGACCCGACTCGACGCAGAAGAGGCTGCACCTCCTGCTGTTGTTATATGCATATGCCGCCTCGCACCCATCGAGCCGTTGGCCCCCCTCCCCCTCGCATGACACCCCTCCTGCCGGACCTCTAGCCATCCAACCCCCAACCGACCTGTGACAGAAGGAAGTATGTCGCCAGCCTCTCCTCAAGGCTGTACTTGCTGTTCACAAAGGCCGTGAAGCCCACTACGGAGCCGAACGGGCAGACGTTGACGTACACCTCTCCGCTGTTGCTGCTGCTGCTGCCGTTGCTGCTGCTGGTCGGGGGCGCCGTCGTGATGCTGATGCCGGAGGCTGGCGGCGGCGTCACGCCGTCCTTGTACGGCGTAGCGTACGGACACAGCTCGGAGGTGCACGGCACCAGTTTGTCGGACGCCCAATCGAGCAGCACAGGACTTCCGGGCAACACCGCGGCGCCGATTCGGCCCGAGATGTTGAAGGACCGGGTCGATGGCGGAGGGCCGCCGGTCGCGGGCGCTGCGGCCCCGCTTCCGCCGGTGCTGCTCGCATCCTGTCCACCGGTGGCTGGGGCTGCGGCCCCGCTCCCGCCAGTACCCGGAGGTCGCGGAGGGGCGCTGTCCGTTTTGAACTGCGACGGCCCGGCGATGGCCATGGCGCAGCGGCCCTGCACACACGGAATTGTTCCACGCGGGGGGTGTGACAGGGTGGTTCCACACAGGGTGCTCCCCGCCTACGGTGTGCATGCGACGGGTTGAGTGCACGGCCACGCACTCAGTGCCTCGTTTCGCATTGTTTCAAATTTGTAAACCTTCACTCCCCTCCACCCGGCCGTCCGCTGCGACCCCCCTTACGGCAGGGCCTTCCTTCGCTTTCGTCTAGAGCACTAGAGGCCCCGAATCATAAACTCGCACGTCGCACCTGACGAAAAAGCGGCATGTAGGCGCAGTCGTTGGTGTAGGTGACCCGCTTGGCGGTGGGCGGTGGCGCATACCTGCCCAGGGCGGCCGTTATCTCGAGAGCTCGGACCCACGCGGCCGTGTTGATCACGGACTGGCCCGTCATTGGCTCCACATACAGAGGACTGGCGTGGCCGCGGCCTTGCACCAGGCTGTCGTCAGGAAGGGGTCGATCCAGGGGAGGGCCAAGGCGGTTGAGGCGACCGGGGGAAGGGGGATAGAGGAAATTGGGTGTACATGTTTATACTGCGCTGCTGTCAGGGGGAAACAGGGGAGGCGTTGCGGGGCGTGCCGCAGTCAGCGAGGGCCCGCGCATGATGACGTACGGATCACTTAGCCTGCGGTACGGAGATTGTCGCGACGGCGACACGACGTTGGAAACCCAAGGGCGCGGGAGTCATGTTGGGGTTCAAAAGAAACAGCCCATGTTGGGGACATGCGCCTGGTTTCGGAGGTAGGCCCATCGGGAAGCCGTGGGAGAAGCCCACACATCAGTCACATACCGTAGCGATTGCGGGTATGCGGGAGCGCGCTTCGGATGGGGTGTGCCCCGGGCTGCGGCTACCCGCTGACTACGCACCGCCAGGCTCCTGAGCTCCGGGTTTCGGACGCGGGCTGGTAGCCGCTTGAAATCTGGAAAGTACTTGCCCTGCTCTAACATGCAAACATTGCTGAGCGTCGGACGGCCACCAACGGACCCCAGCAAAGCTACGCCAGCATTGCTACATCAGTGTGCCGGTATTGTGTGAATGCATGCGATGCGGGGGATCAGAGTCACGCACCTGGCAAGGATCGCCAACACCGGTACAGAAACGCTAGGGCACTCCAAGGGCTGCCACAGGCAAATTCCCCAGTCGTTCGCCTGCCCGTCGCCGTCCAGGTCGGTGCCGTTGAAAAAACGGGCGACCTGTACGGCCTCGTCCCACGTGCGGGGCGGCTCCAGATCCGCCCGCTCAAAAAGATCCGTACGGTAGTACAGCAGAATCATAACGCCAGAAACTGGGATGGAGACGACCCGGCCGCCAAAAGCAGCTCCAAACTCGCTGCGGATTAAACATACACATGGACTCAGTGTTTGTACTTTGGAAAAAAAGCTAGAAACCCAAATCGGATCTCCAGGGAAATGGTACATCGTACATCCTTGGCAAGATCCGGTACAACGAACAACGGAGTCCAGCCATCAGATGGAGACAAGCGAGCTCACCGATGGAAGTGCATGAAGGACGTCCAGCCTAAAAGTTCGTCCTCGGAGACGAGCGCTGACAGGTCCTGCATCAGGCATCCAGGGGCACGGGGCGGGCACCCCTCGGCGGCGATGCGGTGCCGTCTCTTCTGCGCACCACTCACGTCGGGCAAGGCTGTCCATCACGCGTGGCAGCGGATCCGCTGATGGCACATTGCTATGAATCACACGCAAGTCGTGGGCTTACATTCAAGTCGGCGACCACCACGGTCCGGCCGTTTTTTCTATTTCGCCTGGAGCCGAGCCACACGCCCGGGGGCTTCATGTCGCCCGATGGTCACTGGCCAACTACTTGCAAGCTGGCAACGCATCGCAGGTTATTCGGTGCCTACTTGGCAAACACACGCAGCAAAACTGCTGATTCCAACCCGCCGCCGAGCTGCCTGTCGCTCAGCTGTTTGAATGAATGAGCGTTACAGCGGATCCCAAAGGGAAGGATCAACGGTGTATACCAGGGTAATGCCCCAGCAGGCCCCGCCGACAAGGCGGCAGGATACGTTCCACACCTCAACGCCACGAACAAAAAACACATCGGGCCATGACCCTACCCAGACAGACACCGAAGCAAGCAGAGGCGCACAGCTGTTTGTCCCGCTGCCCCAGGGTTCACAACCGCCAACCCAGTCTAAGGTCTACCGTGCAATGTCCATCCGGTTGGCCAACCGGGGGCCCTCCACCGGCGCCCTTCCCACCTCTCTCCCCGCCATGTGGCCCCGACTTGCCTGTGTCACCCCTTCCCACGTCATGTACCCGGACTGCTGGCCGGTCAACAAGTAGGCATGGTACCGCCGGTCCCCTTCGACGTCCTTGATGAGTTCGTTGTAGGCCGTTGCCGCATCGAACATCGTCCATTGCACTGGGGGTAGGCCGTTGCCTTCAACACCGGTCAGCGGAGGGAGATACAGCACACACACAGAGAGACACAAAGAGGAACAACCGGTAAATATAATGCATCCAGGTGCTTTTGAGCGGGTTCGTTGCGAAACACACGAGCACAGGCCCCGGGCGACAAGACTTCCCCCATGTCCCCCATCGCAACAACGGGGTGGGGCGTGGGGGACGCTGCTGGGGCATAGGACGTGGCGCCATACCCACTGCCCTGAACTTGCACCTCCTGCTCTCTGAGGCCTGGCTGGCCGCGACCGGTCAACCGGAATTTAGTGTCACCCATTCCATTCGCACAAATGCTGCGACCGCGTTCGCCTACGCTGGACCGCGCCCTGCTGCGACCCCGCAGAACACGGCGCCGCACTTCGTGACCCGTAGGTACGGCAGGTACGGCAGTCGATCCCGTGCCCCATCCTCGGTTGCCCGATCGTCCGAGTCATGAAAAGACCGTGGCCCCTAGGGACCCGGACGTGCGTCTCTAGGGTGCCAATCCATTACTTTGTAGAGCAAAGAACGGCAGATCTCAGAATCTCGTACTACACGGATTTCATAGGTCAAGGTCGTGTCACAATCTGGACACCCACAACATCCCGAATTCCTGGATGGTCTCCCAGCGGGTCGAGAGCCGGCGCGATACGCACCTGTGGCGATCCGGTTGACGGACCTGACCAGTGGCGCCAACGCGCTGACATTCAGGACCGCGAATCGTAGCGCCTGGACGGGGATGCAACAATCGGGCACGAGGGGCAAAAGCCTGAAGAAGGGTAAAACAACGGAAACATGGCCCGCACACAGAACACAAAAAGGCAGGCGAGTCCGATGCAGTATTATCCCGTCACCGCGACAGAGAAATTTTCCCCGGCCCGGAGGGCCACTCCTGCTGGTCGTTGGTTCGGCTGACGCCGCAACCCAGATGACACGGCGACAGGCACCATCCGCTGACCCCTCTGTTCCACAAACCTGCGTCCATCCAACTTAGCGAACGCTAGGAACTCCCTTGGCTTGTTGGTGCGGCACGTCGTTATCGCAGCACCTTTCTGCTTACCGTGAGATCGCCTTCCCGACTTTCGTTTGCTGCCTGAGCGGTCAGTAAACACTTTGCTGTTAATCCTCGTACGGTAACGTCCGGGTTTTCCCAAGAGCACCTGTTTCCATTTCCCGACATAGGATTGGTTTTGCGAGCAGGGCACGGCAGCTGCCGACACGCATGGTATATATATCATACCTTTCATCCAAGCGTTCAGAAAGTGCCTGAAACCCACAACCTATGAAAGCACTATCCCATGTATCCGAAGCTGCAGACGTGAAGCCCACAGCAAGCGTCACGAATAAAGCTTGGATGGCCCAGTTCATAGGACCTGGAGGAAGCCTAAGAAGTAAACCATGCGATTGCCTGGTGTAATCATACCGAACCTCGCAGGCAAGTTACAGGGATACTATAGGCTCTATGATAACTGCTTATTTCACCCAAACTTTTTATGCACGCAAACGGCCTTGAACTGTGTAAGACGTAAACGCCCTACAAGCTGCATCCCAGAGCAGAGAGCTGGGCCACTGACCCCTCGCCAGAAAAAATGCGTTGTTTTGCGCCTTCGGCCTGACAAAGTATCATAAAATAATGTTATCTATCAAAGTTATTATGGGCAAAAGACCTGATATGTAATGGATAGGAAGCTCGTCCAGACCATCCCCTCGCATTACCGTTATGAGGTCTGCTGGCGCCTCTGGCCGCTCGCAAGCAACGCGCACCCGCTGACATCTATTCTCATACATAAACATTCATTCCAAGCAGCATGGCTTTGGCTTTGGCGCTTCCAGGAATGTTGGTGGTGGACATGCACAGAGCTTTTGAGCCACGCGCGTCAGAGCGCGTCACCTCGGCACCAACGCTCGCCATAGGAAGCCAGTATAAGTCATAAACGTCATTTTGGCCCAGGGGTTCCTAGGGATTCGCTACTTTCGGGCGAGGAGCCCGTCCGGTACTCGTTCCCGCAGTCGTCTGTCCCGCCAGCCCTGACGCGTGCAAATTTCGGCCCCACGCCCAGCCCCCAATCCCATCCCCCGACCCGACCCGTCTTAAGCCGCTAACAAAAACTCCGGCACACATCGGATGGGAACCTTAGTGCATGAATAGAATGAATTTTACATACAGTAGACCACGCATGGTGGTGCCCCCAAAGGCCCCGAAGGGCAGCAAAGGAGCCCGCTCCCCGCACTGCAATATGGTAGAGAAGAGATCAAAAGTGTCAGCACAGACATGAAAGCCAGCCAGACACAGTTGCCACGACACGTCTAGCGGGGAGTTCCATCTAGTCCATACGTCATCGTATCGTTTGACAAACCCCGTTTCGTTCGACCAACCCCGATCCCGCCCAATGCACGAATACACGCAACCAGACATCCTGCGCGTCTCTCGCATCACACAATCTTCACCGAGCCCAGCATCCGCATAAAGACCCTGCGCTTTGTCTCCAGACGTCCAATGCCACGACCGGGCATATACAAGAGTCACACATGTTCTCAGACCCCAGCCTCTTGCACCATCCATCGTCCCACAGTAACGAGACCACGACACACACTGTAACGACCATCCCCGGGCCCTCCCGGTGCGCACATGGCGACACATGGCAAAGCGCGCGTTGCACGTTTTCGCATGGTGCCGCATGGCCTGAACGCCCCAAACGTTCAATATGATTAAAATATACATGATCACGACGGCAATATGCTGGCAATGTATGGAATGCGTCATTCAAGGAGCCAGGTGGGCAATATGGCCCTGTTTAGCCGACACCGTGGAATATTTCGGATCAGAACCACTACGCCTGAGCGCCCATGGTGCTTTGTATGATTGTCCCCGAGGGTAATTGCGACAGGGCTTGTATCCGTATGAAGTTTCATGCGGGCTATGCGTAGCTTCAGCCGGGTTAGCTAGGCGAAGTTTATTGCAGGACGGTTTCGGTGCCGAATCCGGACGGCGATCCGAGTCCTCAGGATCGCTATAAGTAGCGCGCTGTTGGAGGTTTACCTTATCTTGTTTTTGTTGTTCAGCGCGCGCTGAACAACAGGGCAAGTCCCGCGCCGTATCGGCGCGCTTTCTGTTTATCCGCTGAGCTATCGGCTCTTCAGCAAGACCCTACGGGTAGAGTGTAAAGCACTATAAACTTTCAGTCCCTCGGACAAAAATGTGGTGGCGGATCGTCGTGCCGCTCCTTTTGGCGGGAACGGCCGTGAACGCGATGGTACCATCGGGAGCTCTGTTTGGTCATCGCCTTTCACCAAGTGATCCCATGGGCTTCTTCGCAGCCACTGGCGCTGGCGATGGCGCCATGCCCGGCCTTCAACAGCCGGTACCATCGGTCCCGTCGGTGCGCCAGTACGTTCCTGCAACCGCCCAACCCACCTACGTGGCGCCTTCGGCGCCTCCTGGACCGCCGCCTCCAACCATGCCCGATATCGGAGGTACTTTACGCTCCATTCAAGAGGAGTTAGCGGGCCTATCAATGCGCGTAGCCAACCAAGGTGCGACGGCGGGCCCCATGCATGATATTCGGATTTTAGTTGAGGATTTCGGCAGTCCTCAGGTGCAGAGCTCACCGGACGGGTCCCGCTTTCCGTTCCCGGTCTATTTGCTGCGCAACTTGCCTGCAAGCATGGACGTAAATAATTTGGTTTTACATAACTATCGGGCTATTCCCGAATGGCAGGCGTTAGAGCATGCGCAGCGCAACCAGCAGGACCGCGCCGGTTCGTTATTGTACGAGATGAGCATTCTGCTGACTTGCTTGAGCGTGTTGGAGATCATTCGTTCCGGTTTTTTAGTAATGCGCCGGGTTCACGGTTACTGCAATCTACCAAATGATGCATATGCTGCGCTGTCGGGTGCTTGTAGTACCTTGATGTATGATATTGACTGGTTGCTCGCGATCATCTCGGCCCGCATCAATTGTTTAGTTGAGTTCAGTCGTCGTGGCCGAGACGGCCTCGTGGCTTTGCACCAACGTTACTTCGCCCCCAACGAGCGCCCCTTGGCGGATGCTGTCACCCGTGAGTTTGATGTGGAGTTTGCCCGGCAGAAGCAGAAGGTCTCCCTAAAATATCTCGCGGAGAAGACTCTGAAGCAGGAGGGCGGCTTGGGTCCGTTCCAGAAAAAGGGTGCGCATGGTCGCGGGGGCGGGCGCGGTGGTGGTCACGGTGGTCGAGGTTTTCCCCCACGTGCGGCAACCAGTGCAGCCTCGGGCAGTGGCTCGGGGCAGAGTGGGTGAATTAGGGGTTGTCCATGGGCGTGCCATTGCATGAGCGCGTTTCTGCGAGGTTGGCAGCCTGGAAAGCGATTGGTGCCGATTCCCGTACGTTGCACGTGTTAAAGCATGGGGTTCCCGTCGAGTTCCTGGGTGGTCGGCCTCCTCCTGCCTTTGATCTCCCCAGTTTCCCGGTCACTGATGCGCAGCAGCGTTGGTGGTTCGAGGCAGAAGAGCGGCGCTTAGTGGCTCTGGGTGCGATCTCGCGGGTGGACGCTTCGCAGTCTGTCGAGCATGTGGTCAACGCCTTCTGCGTGCCCAAGCCGGGTAGCGGGTCTTGGCGCCTCGTGGTTAATTTGAAGCGCATGAATATTGCTCAGAAGGCGTACAAGTGTCGGTACGAGTCTCTCCGTACGTTGCGGCGCATGGGGATCCAGGACTCGTGGATGGTCAAGGTCGATTTGGCCGACGCCTTCTACCACATCCCCATTCGGCCGGCTGATCGGCGTTTCTTCGTGTTCCGTTTCTGTGGCGTGCTGTATCAGGTCAACGCGCTGCCTATGGGCTGGCTCAACAGCCCGTACTGGTTCACTAAAATCATGCGCAATGTCGTGCGTTTCTGGCGTGACCCCCATGCAGCTGTGGGGACCGGGCGCCGACGTCTGGCCCCGCCTCTTCCACCTCATCAGTTCTTTCCGTCCTCCCGCGGAGGGCGACCTGTGCGCGTGGGTGCGCGTGTTTTGCCGTACCTGGATGATTTCTTGTTTGTGTTTGCCTCGAAGGAGCAGGCTCACGTTGGAGCCCAGTGGGTTCGCGAATGCATTGAGTTTCTCGGTTTGTCTTGTCACCCTACTAAGTGTCAGTGGGAGCCCTCGCAGTCGGTCTACCATCTCGGCATTACGGTCAATACGGCGGCCGGCCTGTTCGAGGTGCCGGCGGAGAAGCTTACCAAGTTGCGCCGGTTAGCGGTTGGGCTGAGGGTTACGGCCAAGAAGAACCGTCGCCTGGTTCAGAAGCGTGAGTTGGCCAAGTTGTGTGGTTTTGCGCAGAGTGTCAAGTTGGCCCTCGTGCCCGCCCCGCTCTTCTTGCGGAATTTTTACGATGATTTAGCGCAGCCTGTGGGTTGGTCTGGCAAGGTGCGTTTGTCGCGTGGTTCTTTGAGGGATCTAGATTGGTGGGCGGATGTTCCGTCCCGTCATTGCTCCGCGGCTATTCATATTGGTCCTGCTGCTGTTCAGCTGTCTGTGGACGCGTCGCGGCACTCCTGGGGCGCGGTTTTGCATGGACGCACGGCGCGGGGTTACTGGGCGATGGATGAGGTTCCCGCGCACATCAATTGGAAGGAGTTGCGAGCCGTGCGGCACGCGTTAGAGTCTTTTCTGCCATATGTTCGTCAGCGTGTCGTTCTGATTCGGGAGGACAACACGTGCACGCAGGCCGTTTTGGGCCGGCTCTCGTCCCGGTCGCCTGCCATGCACGCTGAGTTGGTACGGCTCTGGGAGTTCCTTCAGGAGCATAGTATTGTTTTGCAGGTGGAGCGTGTGGCTAGTGCAGATAATGAGGCTGATGCGGCCTCTCGTTGGGTGGATCGTGATGATTACCGGTTACACCCTAGGCATTTTCGGCTCTTGGAGCGTTTGTTTGGTCCGCACGACGTGGACCTCTTTGCCTCCCACGTCAACACGCATGTGCCTCGGTTTTTCTCGCGTTTTCACTGCCCCGGTTCGTCGGGTGTGGACGCACTGCGGCAACCCTGGGGTGGGCTCAATGCTTACGGCTGCCCGCCCCTGGATGCGGATTTCCTTATGGCTATGGTGCAGAAGGTGCGGGAGGAGCGCGCCTGCGTGACACTGGTCGTGCCGTACTGGACGGCCCAGCCGTGGTGGCAGCAGTTGATGGAGCTGGCGTCGGACTTGGTTTTCCTGCCGTCGGACACGGAGCTGTTCGCTCCGGGCGAGGGGGGATCGGCCCACTACCTCCCGCCCCCGCAGTGGCAGGTCGTGGCGGTACGAGTGCAGTGGTAGATTGGGCGCTTGCTCGGGGTGGCCGCGCCCACAGCGCCCCGGCTCCGCGTTTTGCGTTGGACTTGAGCGCAGTCGCGGCACCCCCCGTGGTCACAGACTTGCTGGTCGCCCAGCTTCAGCGCGCGGCCCCTGAACGCGACCACTCCGCTCGCCTACAGCAGATCGCCCAGGTCGTGATGTCCCGTGTCGGCGCAAAAACTTGGCGGTCTTATGCGTCCCATTTTGCGGCGTTTGTGCGTTTCTGTGTGAATGAGGATGTGGAGTTCCTACCCGCGTTGCCGTACACCGGTGTGCTGTGGGCGCAATTTTTGGCAGCAAAAGGCACAGTGCAGGCTCGCACTGCCCAGCCTTACTTTAGCGCGGTGAACACTGTTCATGGTTTGCTGGGTTACCCAAAGCCCTGCGGCGGGGACAACGTGTTGCTCTCGGCCTTCCGCAAAGGTTGGGAACGCCTGCAGGTTTCCTTGGCCCCAGCCTCGTCTCTCGTGTTAGCGTTTGGTGCGGAGGATGCCTGGCGTTTGTACGAAGCCCTGCCGTCGGTCGGGGTCTGGTCCGAGCAGTTTGTGCCGCTGCTCTTCGTCGTCTTGAGTTTCTGTCTGTTTTTGCGCCCGGATTCCTTATTGTCGGTGGTGTGGGCGCGTGTATCGTTAGTCGACGGTGAGCCCACCTTCCAGTACAAGCCTCTGCGCTGGAAAGGGCGGATTGTGGCCCCGGAGAACGCCCCGGTGCTGCAGTTCCCGCTGGGCTCCCTCCCGCTCCTGCGGGAGGCTCTGTTGGCCCGTCTGGCGGCCTCGCCTGCGTGTCTTTGGCCGTCGCGTCAGTCCACGTCGGGTGCTGAGCGTTGGTTTGATCTAGTCTTGTCGCGCTTTGGCCTGTCACACCTCCGCGCAGTGCACACGTTGTACAGTTTGCGGCGCGGCGGGGCCTCTGCCGCACGCGCGGCCGGGGTGCCCTTGGATGTCATTGAAGCGTTCGGAGGTTGGGCTGCGGGTTCGTCCGCTTTGCGGGAGCACTACCTCGATCTCGGGGTGCGCTGCTGCCCGAAGGCCCTCGCGTTTTTTGGTCCTCTCGCGGCTCGGCGCGTGGCGCCGCTGTCGGGTCAGTATTTCAACCGCCGCTGAGAGGGGTGTCTTTCTTTTTGGCAGTGTCTCGTAGCAAGAGCTAATGCGGGCTATGCGTAGCTTCAGCCGGGTTAGCTAGGCGAAGTTTATTGCAGGACGGTTTCGGTGCCGAATCCGGACAGTCCTCAGGATCGCTATAAGTAGCGCGCTGTTGGAGGTTTACCTTATCTTGTTTTTGTTGTTCAGCGCGCGCCCCGCCCGCCCGTCCCAAGGGCATCGCCCGTCGCTCTTTGCTAGTTCGGTTTCTCTCTCTCTGGTTCAGTCCGGCCTTTCCCTACGGTTAGGCCTCGGTAGCTCAGACCATTCTGTAACAGAAATGGCAATGGCAGTGTCTCGTAGCAAGAGCTAACATGGTCGACCCCATCATTCACCCAAACACCAGCACAGGCGCATACAATTCCCTGCGCCCTTATCGCCTGAGGACGTTCATATGATCATAACGATGATTTCTGGGCTCATCCACAAAGCGGATAGCGCTGTCATGGGCTCAGCTGGGTCCGGCGCATGCATTTACCTAACACAGTGGCAAAATTTCAACGAGAACCACCACGTCTGTCTGCCTCAGTTTCCTGACATGGTCATAACCAAGGGTAATTGGCCCTTACTGCACGCCGGGAGAGCTTACCGACAAAGCCCACACCAGAACCAGCAGCAATTCCCGGGTGCTCCAGCCCAGACGAGCCATTTAACGAAAGATTATATCTTCTTGATAAATTCAGTGCATTGGTACGCTCAGAACTACTCGAAATAGAGGTGTCGACCTAAGTGTAGCGCGATCACTCGAACATTTCAAAAGTTTGACATGCTTTCTTATTTACATATATATAAAGGTCAATAATTATTGCCCGAAGGAGCAAATCACGCTGGAAAGTGGTCGTTGCCCTGCCGTACAGGGTCAGTGGCCCAGCTCTCTGCTCTGCTGCATCCCAACGTTGTACCATAAAGGGGAGCAGATGCGACCGACAAGGCGCTGATCAAGTGTTATCTCATTTGACTTATGTTGAGTGCTTAAGGATAATGCGACCAAACTCTCAAGCACCAGTTCACATTGTTGACTAATGGCAGCACGTAGCACGCACTCGCATTTCATCACTTTTCATGCATACTGCTTCTATAATTGACTGATAACATCTACGAGGTTAAGTGATCCGGGCATCTCGTTCTTTTGCATCCGGACAAATTCACCCGTTCCCTACATTAAGTCAGACGCTAATTCGCCAGTCCCCGTCCGAGGCCCGTATTATTTCAAGCTGTTGAACAGCTTTACCGATTAGTATTTCTGGAGTCCGTAGTCTTTTCGTGGCCTTAGGACTTGCACTCACATTATGCGAATGCAATCGAGAACTATTCAATAAAATTACAATAAAAAGCAATTATAACTATTGAGGTAACTTCAAACATCATTTCACACGCGGGCGACGGCGACGGTTGGCCGGTAGCGGTACAGTATGCGAGTATCGCCACGTTACGGCGAAAGCGCTCTCTTTTGGCAGGTAAAGAGTCGTTTTCATAAATTCGGTCCTGTTCTTTATAAAGTCTGGTCTAGGTCTGCAGCTCTACACGGTCTTTAATGACTGTAGCTGCTGAGAATTGCTTCTCAAGAGCAGCGTAATGTAGTAGGAGCAATTTCGAGGTTTGCGCTTATTCGTTCCCCACTGTCACCGGCAGTGGAAATGGGCCCTCCAATTGAATGAATCATTATGGTTGAATTCAATGATCAGGGATGAGCAAAATTTATTGGACAACTATTTAAGGCAGAAATGCTGATCCATACGTAAGGGCTCCCTGGACGCGGCCCGGCTGCGAGGTACCTAGTACTCTTTCCGATAACCCTGTTTCCTATCTCTCCCGTGGAACCAGTTTGGCGTTGAGGAGAGTGATCACGCACCCGCGCACTCCTTTATGGAACGTTGGAACCTCAGGTTTTTTGTTACGGTAACCTACAGCTGGTCCCTGCTGCTCGCCAAAATCCAAACGTCAAACGCCGACTGGCACATGGCATTTTGTCGCTTCCAGCTATCTCTAAAACGGGAAACGGAATCTGGTGCTCGCAAGTTGGAGGCGTCACTCCATCTGTTACATGCGAACAAACCAGAACAGACTTGGCTCTAGGTTTGCGCTATAGTCATCGCGTTGAACGTAAAACGACGCTGATAGGCAACAACAGTCGTGGCAGCGTCGACTGCCCATCGGAATCCGGACGCATACCTAATTCTTGACGTAGCTTACGGAACAATCGGGCTTGGGCTGAAACCCTAACCACCACGAGAGCAACGTCCATTGCCCGTCTATGATTGAAGTGCTCCTCACGGTGGTTGGTTCGTGACACTGGCATTCAGTGACACGAGAACGACAGGGAACCAATGCACATGCATATATGTTGCAGAGGATTAAAAATGTGGGGGAGATTTGAAGGGTGCCAGACGAGACCCACCTCGACAACGCAACGAGGCGGCCCCGCCCAATCGACACAGCGCTGCGAAGGCGGGCACAGAAAGGCATGGCGGACCCTCACGCCCTCCACGGTAGCCAACCAAAGCCCTGCATGTGTTCCATTCGCGGAGCATCGCGTCGCCATTGCCCAAACAGGCACCCCCGCTGCACCCCCAAGGACGAACACCATCACACCGAGGCAGCCTGTGCCCCGCCCTGCGGGAGGTCGGAAGAACCCTACCCCCCCCCCCCACACACACACACACGCGCCTGGTACCCCGTTCGGGACGATGTGCGGCGACCAACGGCCCCCGGGATATAAGGCCCTCACAAAACTGGAACAAAAAGCCGACCACCTTCCACACCTGGTGAACCGGGGCGCAATCCATCTCTCAATCGGAGACTCTGCCTGCCCAGGTGCTCCGTGCTTTTCCACCGTTCCTTTCGTGCTCGTTACCCCTCGATGTGAAAAAAGCCTCGTTACCTCTCACCCTCCACGTCGAGAGCCCTCCTTCAGATGCCCTCTTCACCCACAGAGCCCAGACCTCAATCAGCGATTGCGATAGTGAGAGGTAACAGATGTGTCCAGCAAAGTAATCCACCCGAGAAACTGTGTGTGCGCACCAGGGGTCGTGTCGGTCATGTCGTACTGAAGGGCGCTAGCAGTATCGTGGTCGAGTGGGTCCATATCTTGTCAGGTCTGGGTCGGGACGCGTCGATCGGTCCGACCGTGTACCCCCGCCTCAGTTCTTGAGTGATTTCATGAAGTAGTTCAGGGAGGTGACGGTGCGGGAGAGCTGCTGCAGGAGGGAGGGCTTGGCCGCCTCACCCTCCGGGCCCCCGGCGCCCGGCTGCTGCGACCCCATCAGCGTCTCCCGGACCAGGAAATCCAGCGCCTCGCCTGACGGGGTTCGTCGAGCGAGGCGGGCCATGGGGGAGCGTCGGGGGGATGAGATGAGTGGAGCGTGGGGGGTTCACCGAAGGGGAGGGAGGGAGAAGAGACACGCGGGGGTAGGAGTGGGAGGTGGCAAGCGTGACCAGGGGCTGAGGGGGTACATACAGGAAATTGATCGACATTTTCAAACACTGCGCGCTGCTGCGCGCTGCGGCGACGGTCCGACTGGAAAAGCGGTACAGTACCGGTACAGTACAGTACAGTACAGTACAGTACAGTACAGTAAATTACAGGGGCCGAGGGGGGCTGAGCCCAAGTGCGGTGTTGGACAAGGCGTGCCAGGACGGAATCCCCCATTTAGATGCGCCCCCGGGACGCCGATGCGGCAGCGTGGCCCGTCCGTGTGAGGGTAGGCCGGCCCTGGGCGCACAGAGCGAGCCGGGGAAGCCACGTGCTTTCCATGGCCGAACAGTGCTTTGCAGTAGTGTTGGATCAGTGCTGGATCAGCAACAAGGTCAGTGTTCCGGACCCTGCGGCCCAGCCGCCCTTCTGTCACCCTCTCTCCCACCCCCGGGGGCTTCTCCTCCTCCCTGCCCCCCAGGCCCCCGGTCCGAGGTCCGCACCTTGCGGTCGGGAGGCTGACTCCTGGATCAGCCGGTACCGCCCGGGCAGGTTCTCCTCCTCAACAAACACCTGTCAGGGCGGGGCGGGGCGGGGCGGGGCGGGGCAGGGCGGCCGCACGGGCGGGTAGGACGGGGGGCGGGGCAAGTGCACGGTTAGGGGTGAGTGGGGTGACGGGCGGCAGCACGCACACGTGTGGCACACGTCGTCAGCGGCCTGTTTGGAGGGTTCCACGATGTTGTGACCGCCACCAGGCAGGCGTCTGCAGTCCTGGGCTCGGAGCGCTAGGGTCACGTGTTTCAGGACGATCGGAGTGACTGACTCAGCAGCTGACTCCTGACTAACTCACCGTCGAACTGACTGACGGACGGACGGACGGACGGACGGACCCACTGCAGAACACGCGCCCACACCCTAGTGGACTACGACGGCTCACGCGCCAAGCCCTACCCCGCGGCGACGAGTTGGGCACAATCTCGCCGCGGAAAGCACCACTATTATGGATGATCTCCACGTTCAGCAGGATTCTGTTGTGTCTTGGTATCGTAACTGGCCGATATGTAAACAGCAAATGACAATCAAACGAGACGAACGAGTACTTCCGTACAGGCAAACTCGGAGAGCGTATCGCCGCGTTGCTGGCGGCCCTTTCAGTCAAGGTTCAGAGCCGCCCACGTGTCTAAGCACGGCCCCCTCCCGCCCTCCCACCCGCCCACCTTCCATTGGTCGGGGTAGCGCCGGAACACGGTGCCGATGTCGCCGATGGGCCGCAGGCTGTACGTCACCGTGAAGTTCTTGAGGAACGTGTTGCGGATGCGGCGGGAGTTGAGGCCCAACCCCACGTCACCACTGTGGGCGGGGCAGGGCAGGGCAGGGCAGGGCAGGGCAGGGCAGGGCAGGTCGGGATCGGGATCGGGAAGGGAACCAGATGCGGCACGGGGATGAGAGCACGGGCGCCATCAATGCTTCGGGTTCTCAGGGGCGGCGCTTGCACGACAGCGGTTTGGGGCCGAGTGGTATAGGGTTGAGGGTAGGTTGATGGCCCGGGAGGCCGAGAAAGGAATCCAACAGGCGGCATGGCCTGCTGGGGCTTGCCCTGGTATACACGTTGATGCCTCAAGGGTCCGCTGTAACGGCCATTCAGGAGGCATGGCCGAAGGTAGAGGCCATGCAGGGACGCGGGGCGGAACGTAACGTGTGATGCGGGCCGGTCGGACGAGGGCGGGGTGTGTGCCCCGGAGCGAGCAGCCGGCCTCCGGGGGCCCCTCCCCGGCCCAGTGCACTCCTCCCCCGTGTGCGGGGCAGCGGGCCTCAACGACTTGCTCGCGGACTTGCCCGCGGACTCGCGCCCGCGCATTCCCTGTCGGACGGTTTCAGTCTCCGGGGCCGCAGCTCCGCGACCGGGGGCTTGCAGCGTCCTGGGTTGTCCACGGTCGGCGGCGTCGGTGCTCAGCTGTCGCGCCGCAGCTCTCCTGACCTCGCGGAGACCTTTATTCCCTATAGAGCCCAAGAGCCGTGGCCCCTCCCCTGGCCCTGGCCCCGCACACGAACCGAACCGAACCTTGGCCTGGCCCGGACAGATCCGAATCCAGATCAAAATCCAGGTCCAGGGCGGGATGTACGGGATTGACGAGACACGCCCTGACAGCCCACCAGCGACCCGGAGGCACGGGGCCGCACGCCCGCACCTCTAGTCCCGCCCGAGCGCACTGCCGCACGCACCCAACCACGGGCCGCGTCATCGCCGACAATCGTCCTCGTCCTGTCCAACTTGTTCAGCCAGGCGCTCGGCGGCCCCCTCCTCCCAGCTCCCCTGACCCACAGCTAGGTCCCCCTGCCCGATGGAGTTACGGTACCTCCCTCGTGTTTTGACGGACAATGGCCAAAGCCAACAATCCTGCCTTCATTTTCTTCCGCCCAGTGGCCTGCCCCACCTGGACATCCGCTGGTTGAACAGCACGATGGGGCGGTCCAGCCCGCCCGCCTGCTCGTCCTGCTCGGATACCTGTCGTACCTGCACGCGGCGAGGGAACGCGCAACCGCACACGGGGTGCCCGTCAGCGTCAAGACGGCCGCTGAGGTCCGGGTTTGCTCGCACCCGCCCGCCCGCCCTCCCGCCCTCAATCGACCCACCACGCGCATCGCGTCATCCGCCCCGGGTGGGTCGATGCACGCCATCACCACGAGCTCATCGTCCGAGTCGACCGGCCTGTACGGCAGGAGCAGAGACCAGGACGAACGGCCCAAGGGCGGAGGGCCGGCCGGGGAGACGAGAAAAATCAACATGCGATGCTTTCTTTGGAGCGCACGTCAGCAAATGAGTGATCATGGGCGGCACACGACGGCTGCCAGACACACTTTCGGGGGAGGATAACCGTTGTACGACGAACAGGTCCACGTCCCAACCATATCCCAGGCCTCTCCAGCTGCGCACGGGGCGTGGGGGATGCGCAACGTCATCGGCGGTCCTCATTTTGACCCGCCTCCTGCTCATCCGCTGGCAGACACGCTGCGGTATCGGTGTCGAAGACAAACCCAAGCAGCAGGTGAAGGCCTGGGGGTTTAGGCGGCCGTGGCCCGGTGGCGCGCATCTATTGGCTGTCTGCGCGCCCAGTACCTAGACCGCTGGTGCTCAAGTCCGGATAGACGCACACACAACAAAACACGCGCTACAAACAATCAAAGGCTGTCGCGTGCAGCAGAGCGCGACCCCTGAGTACGTCCTTTTTGTCAATAAAGACAGCGAAATCGCGAAACAATCACCGATTGCGTAGTAGATGTCCCTGAGAACCTCCTCCTCCCCCTGGACAACTTTTGGGTATGCCCAGGTTTGTTTCTCGGTATGGTCTTTGTAACCCCCTCCTCCTCCTCACAATTCCGTCGATCGACGGGCGAGCTCAGCCCGTCCGCAGCCGCATTCCAGGCGCGGAGGCCGCCGCCAGTGTCGCAACACACAATCAATACCGTACACCGAACGAGCAAAGCGCCAGAGCGCCCGCACCTCTTGCCGGCTGTCGCTGCTGCTGCCGCTGCTGCCGCTGCTGCCACTTTTACTGCTACTGCTGCCGCCGCTGCTGCTGCTACTGCTGATGCTGCCGCCGCTGCAAACTTCCGTACCCCCCATGGCCCCCTCGTCTCATTGCGGTCGTGGTGTCGCTGCCCTGCCGCTATGTTACCACCCGGCCGGGAGGACTCAGGACCGCATCACATTGCCTGCTCCTCCTCCCCCCCTCTCTACACACACACAGTGCCAGGCCCGGTCAGATATGTAACACACACACGCACACGTGCGGGCGGGTTCCTCACTAACACACACGCACACGCACACACATGGCTCAGTTCTCAGTTACACGCGCGCGCACCTCCGGTCGTTCAGCGAGGCGATGTTGAAGACGCGGTCCTGCCACTGGTGGCTCAACATGGCCGCCACGCCGGCGTCCGGATACACCTGGGGGCCGCCCGGGGGCAGGTGCAGGCGCCAGGAGCGACATCAGCGACATCAGCAGCAACAACCAACCGCAACGAGCGCCACAGCCCAACAACTGGGGGGACTGACATCACTCACCCCGTTCAGCGAAGGGGCCTAATCGCCTAGAGGAGAGCGGCATGTGCCGTAATCGGAAAGCGGCACCGGTACGCGAGTTTGTGCAAGTGGGTGCCCGGATGATATGGATGCGCACCCAGGGGATCTGGCAGGCAGTCGACCATCAGTCCTTGAGGTCCTTGGGCGCCATCAGTGATCGCCAGCCATCGGAAGGGACCCGCGCGGCGCGCCCATCGGCCGCTTTGCTGTTTGCTCCCGGGGGCGGGGGATGGTCTGATCGGAGCACCAGCGCGGCGCCCATCGACGGCACGCGCACACACCACTACCACCACTGGCGCGTCAGCCTACGAGTGGCCCGGGCAGCGGACCCGCACAGCACCGGCAGGCAACCGTAGCCCCACCTTGCCGACGTGGTTGTAAGTACCGTGCTGTGCGCTGGGTCCCGGCTGGTGGAGGGGGTCTCGTTCCAATGCGCACACCCAGCCCGGCGACTTGTGCGAAGAGGTGTCCCCGCGGGTCCGTGATTCCGTGGTTCACGCACTGCGTGCGCTGCGGCCCCTCCGCCCTCCCTGCCCCGCCGACCCTTCAGGGCCCCTTTGTCAATGAAGACAGCGAAACCGCAAAGGCCCCCACTCACCGCCTTCACGTAGCCTGATGAATTGAGGGAGATGCCCAACTGCTCGATGAACCGCCGGGTCATGCGCCAGAAGCGCTCCTGGTCGCCGCGGTTGGGGAAGATGGGCCCCGATATGGGGTCCCAGAACTCGGGCAGGTGCAGCTCGACCTGCGGACAAACGGAAGAAGGTCGGAGCGGGTTGGTGGGGCAGCGGGGATCTGATCTGGGTCAAAGGGGGAGGGGCGAGTGGGTGAGGCTGTGCCAGGGCATGGTGAGCAGCTAGCAGTGGTGGCTCCTGGGGACCTGACCGCTGACTCAATCGTGTAGCTTGCTGGAGCGGGATGGTTTGAACAAGCCACAGGAAGGGTTCGCTGAGTTGGAGATGCTGCAACGCCACCGACCTGGCAACGGTTGCAACCCCGTTGGATGGCTTCAGCGGTCGCCTTTGCAGCCTCGTCAATCGAGTCCGCCAAGCTGTTAGGCAGCACCTGAATTGTGTCAGTTCGATATGGTTTAGACGCATTTCTATGTTGCAGCGCAGCGAGCTCTCATTGGACGGCTTGCAGGGACCGTGGTAGGAGGTCAGTCGCTCACATCGTCATCACGCGGCCCAAGATCTACTCCAGAATCTTCGGCTGTTACTGCTGCATCCACATCAAACTGCGTAACGCTTTCATCTGTCGTTGCCGATGCGACGATTTTACGCTGTGGCCTGAAAGAAACCCCAGCAAGCTGTGGTTGCTCTGGAGAAGGTAGTCTTACATTCCTTGAAAAGTAGAGTCGCGGCCCAAATGGTTTTGGGTTGAAAGCTGCGGTATGCGCTTGCACGCGCGGCACCGTCGACTGCATTTGGGAATATGCTATCAACAGTAAAAAAATGTTTGCACGAAATCCACAGTAACCACTGAAAACATAGCTTAATTCTGCGAGGACAACAGGATCAAGGTGAAACCATGCTCCTCGATCCATGTGCTGTACGACACCGGGCTGTGGACATACGTCACCAAGGAAGGCACCTTAGACCACGTCGAAAGGCGTCGCACCACCACCACTACCACCACAGCCACCTCCGCCAACCCCGACAACTTCGTGAAATGCTTTCTGCACCATACAGGTGCGGACGCCAGGCACCACCCATAGTCCGCAACACAACACACCAGTCCGCTCCGCACAACGTCAGTGCTCGCCGCCCACCTCAACGCACCCTCTCACGCGACAACTCCTGACCCGCTGTGACCGCTCCCGCCTTGCCAAGCCCCCCAAAGCCCAAACCCCTTCCAAGACCCAGCACCCTGAACCCCAAACCCGGCATCCGCCGCCGTGGACAGCCGGGGCGCGGCCTCTCCCATACCATACCATCCCATCCGCCTCTCCCATTCCACCGCCTCCCTCATCTCGCTCACTCCGGTCCGATCACTCTCCGTCGCCGTCGCCGTCGCCTTCCTCTTCGTCCTCCTCGTCCGCTGCGTAATGGTACTTCTTGGCGAACAGGGACCCGTAGTCCCGCTCCGGCTGGCACACGATGAAGTCCTCCAGCTCCGACCAGTCACCGTCAGAGTCTGCGGCCGGGCGGCCGGGCGGGCAGGCAGGAAAGAAACCGGGAAAATGGGTGGATTGGTCGGTGGGTGTGTGGAGGAAACCGGGAAAATGGGTGAATGGGTGGTTAAGTTGGGGACATGGGGACTCGCGAAAGGGGCGAGGAGCGGACGGAACTACAGCGTTACAATACCCCTCAAAACGTTTCCTGGTATAGAGCCATCAGTCTTGGCTGGAAAAGTGATGCAAGTGGCAGGAGCTGCGCAGTACGACGTGGTCTTCGAGGTCGCAACAAAAGGCTGATGACGGCGGGTCGACGCCCTTGGCATGGAAGTGGCCGCTGGGCTCTCTGTCCTACCGGCAAGCACCTTACCCACTGACACATACGTACGTACATCCTCGGGTGAAGACGCGCGGCAGCGGTTTGGCGGCGTCCAACGCGCGGCCCGCACACCTCGGCCCACCCCGTCCCGCTTCGCTGTCGACGCATGGAACACTCGGAAACCCACCCCGCATCCCAGCAGCAGCAGCAGCAGCAGTTTGAATATGTCTACCAACTTCCTATAACCCCGCATCCCGCCCACCGCATCCCCATTCCCCCAAGCCCCCCATCCCGGGGGCATTCTTTTTTCAAATCAACCCCCCATCCCGGTCTCGGCTGCGCCGCCTCACCCGAGTCGCGGTCACAGGTCTCCCGCAGGCAGGCAGCCACGAAGGCGTTGCGCGAAGCGCGGCTCCGCTGGTCCCGTTTCTCCTTCCTTGAGAGCCCACGGCGAGCAAGTGGCTTCGGAGCCGCTGCCGCTGCCTCCGCCGCCGCCGCCTCGCTGCGCCGCCGCCGCTTGGCGGCCGCGGGCGCAGCAGCAGCAGCAGCGTCGTCTTCCGATGCTTGCTTCGCCAACGCGCGCATGCCACTGCCTGATGGTGGAGCCTTAGGAGCCGAGGGCTTTGCAGGTTCGGGCGGACGCCTGGAGGGGCCCCCAGGTCCCGCGGCGCTCGCCCGCAGCCCCGCCGCCACTGCGGCCGCCGCCATGCCGCCGCCCGCGGCGCCCGAGGCATCGCCGCCGGCGTGTTCCGTCGCGGCGGAGCCGGCCCGTAGCTGTACGGCCGACGGGGTGATCCGGCGGCGTTGCCGCAGCGGGAGCGCGGGACCACCGGCGGCCGCCGCAGCGCCTGCGCTCGGCCCAATCGAGCCCGCCGCCGGCACGCCCGCGTCCGCAACCCCACCCATGCTGGCAGCCACGGTCGCCTGGGCCGACCGCGGCTGGGGCGCCTCACCGGGCGTGCTCGGCTTGGCTGACGCCAGCAGGCCACGTGCTGCCGCCTGCTGAGCTAGCTGCCCGGGGGGGTCCGCGGCCTCAGCCTCCCGGTCGGGCCCCTCGGCGGTCAGCCTCCGCCTCTTCGGCGGCTGCGCTTGCGGCTGTTGCTGCGGCCCCTGCTTGTGATGCCCCTGCGGGCGGTGCTGTCCCTGCAATGGTGGCCTCCGATCGCGCGCCGGTGCCGACCCCGCCGCATCCGTGGCCAGGGCGTCCGCCTCCTCGATGGGCGTCTCGGTCCCGCGCTTGCGGGTCCGAGCCGCGCCTTGGGGCCGGCCGCCTGCACCTGCCGAGACCTCCCAGCCGCGGCCCCCCCGAGAATCGACATCCGCACCGGCGGGCCCCGCGCCAATACCACGACCCTCCCCTGCCGCGCCGCAATCCCCCCCCTCCTCGCGGCGCGGGTCCGCGTCCGCGCCCGGAGCCATCGTCCCTCCCTGCGAGCGAGGGCCGGCCCCGGATGCAGCACGCCCGCTCCACCTGAACCGCCCGCCGTGGCCGAAGCCGCCTGTGCCGTTGGCGTCATCGCCGCCGTCGTCGTCCCCGGAGTCCTCGTCGCTCAGGTATCCCAGCAGCAGGAAGAGCGGCTCGTGCGGAATGGCCTCGTCGTCGTCGTCGTCGTCCGCCGCGGCTTGGCCTCCGGGTCTAGCAGCTCCGTGGCCGTCGTGGATGCCAGCTGCTGCCAGGCCCACTGGAGGAAGGGCGGGCGAGGGCACGAGGATGGACGCTGTTGCCACCAATTCAGTGCACTCTCGTGAGCGCCACACCCCCTCGTGACCCCGGGTGACCGCCCCCCGAACGTGACACATACACACAACACGATCCTTGCACGTCACGCACTCCGGCTCTGCCTGCCGACAAACACACGATCCGGTGCCGGCCCGGGGGCTGCCACGATCCGGTACCGGGCCCGGTGCCGACCACGTCCCTGCGCGCTGCGACGCGTAAGAACCGCCACCGAAAGGCCGTGATGCGCCCGCCCGCCAGCCTCGTGCGCCAGCTGCGGCACAGCCATACTGCCCGCGGTGCGGCGCCCACCCAACGCACCTGGACGGCCACTCCCTCCCGGGACTTGCGCCCCACCGGAGGTCACGGCGGCAGCAGCAGTCGGTCGTCCTGACGTCGTGGCCCGGTGGCAACCTCCTCCGGCGGCAAGGCCGGCAGCAGCCCTCGGCGGCGGCGCGGCACCGCACGGCGGGCTCGGGGGCGACAGCAGAGAGGGCGAGGTCGGCAGGCCGGTGCCCCTGCCGCCCCACACCTGGTCGAAGGCCCGCTGGAGCGTGCGAGCCAGCGACAGCAGCGCAGCGCGGGCGGGCACCGGCGGCGCTGCCCCTGCTGCGCCTGCTGCTGCGCCTGCTGCAGGCGTCTCGGCGGCCGCAGCGACGGCGGCGGCCGCCCGGGGTCTCGGCCCCGCCTCGCTGCCGTGGAATGGCGCCTGCGGCTGCGGCTGCGGCGGCGACTGCGGCGGTGGCCGCGCGGCATCGCTCAGGCAGCGCAGCAGCCGGACCCAGACCGTCTGACAGGCCGCGCCTGCCAGGCCCAGGCTTCGGGCATGCTGCTGCAGCGTGCGCGAGCGCGAGGAGTGCAGCTGCGGTTGCGGGGTCCAGGGAGGGAGGGCGGCATCGCCGTCAGTGCGGTGGCACCCCCAGGGTCCAGGGCGTCAGGGCCTACCTATTTTGTATTTTCCTACCATGCCAACGGGACACCGAGCACCATACAGGGTTTGCGTCCTGACCATGCATCGGATTTTGCCGACCAGGGATGACAGGAGGTCTCTAGGACGCGCTGTCCTGCTCAGCGACTGGTCACTTTGGACTCTGGGGGGGCGCACGGCAGAGGGAACAGGCCGGCGGCCTGCGCCGCGGTGTTGCATCATCCTCGCGCTGAGGCGGCGGCCATGCAGCTTCACTCCAAATAGGACATACTGTGCGTTTAGTGAGACATACTGTTCGTGTGTTGCCTGCGTTTGGGGCTTAGGAAATCGGAAGGCATATTAACGCCGCGCTTCTGCCTGGTTCGAGGGTGCACAAGAGCACAACCCCATGCCTGTACACCTGACCATGCGAACCGCAGCGGCCCAAAAGGAAATGCATCGAGTGGATACATTGGCCGCATACACAAACACATACCCATACATACACAGATCTCGGTTTATTTTAATACACAGATCCCGGCACCCACCAACTCCGTGATCGCCGCCACATCCTTAGCGTGGTAGAGCCACAGCCCCACCACCAGGCAGAGCTCCGCGGCCCCGGCCACCACAAGCTTCACCACGTCAGCGGCCGCGGCGGCAGCCGCGGCGCCGGCCCCGCCGAGACCCGGGCCGCCCCCTCCCGCTGCCACGGCCGAGGCGCGGCGCAGCAGCAGCCAGGCGCATGCGGTGGCGCACTGCGGGTTGGGGCGGGTGGGGCGGGTTGCGCGGTTTGATTTCGGAGGGGCCACGGCGAGAAAACTAAGAGACAGGGAGGGGACCCCGGCGATAAGCGATCGTCGACGCGTTGCGGTGGCTTGGTTGCGAGTGCTGCTTGCTTGTTGGGGTTGGCATACCCCGCGTTGAATCGGCTTGGGTGGCCACCACAGTCCGACCTGTGTTAAGCCAGAAGCCCGAAACCCGCCCGACTTTTGTCCCGCTGCCGCGCCACTTGCGCCCCCATCCGACAGTGCGTCATGGCGCATCCCGAACCCCGAACGGTACGGACGAAAGCACATATCGTGTCGTGCTGCGGGGCTGGCCCGCTGGCGGGCCCTTCTTTCCGCCCCAGCTAGTTGGACACCACATTCGGCACTTCGACCGCCCAGGCGCCACACATCCTGTCGTTACGCCCTGCCCCCCGCCCCGAAACCAGCTGACCGACCGCACCTTGGTGACGGCCAACAGCTGCTTGGCGCAAAGCGCCAGCAGCTTCCGCTGCTCATCCTCGTCCGCCGCCGCCCCATCCTCGTCTGCGTGGCCCCCTGTGGCCTGCCGCGCCGCCGACGGCGCGACCCGCGCGCCGCGGCCGGCCGTCGACGGCGCCTGCGCGCACTGCGTCACCGCGGAGCCGCCGGCTGCTGCTGCACCCGCCGCGTCAGCGGCCGCCGCGCCGTGCTTCTGGCGTGATTGGGACAGCAGCAGCGCCGCGGCGCGGTGGGCGCAGCCAAGAACGGTTGCGACTGCATCTGGCACCTCCTGCAACGATGGAAAGCAGGTCAGTTCACAGGTCGGTTGGCAGGTCGGTTGGCAGCAGGCACTGGACGGTTGTCCCGTGCGGCAAGCTCCCGGGGTCAGCTCCTTTCCCCACCGCACAGCACAGTACCTGCGGCGCGCAAACGCACAAACGCACTGCCCCACTCGACACTCTACGGTTCGTTCTCGGCGTGTCTCCCGCGTTGGACCCCCATCTGCCCGCGCCCCCACCTGCAACTCGCGAGCCAGCCGAGCCGCGCTGGAGCCGAGCCGCGCCGTGCCGCCGGCGGCCGCCACCCGCCCTGTCGCCTCCGTCACCCGTGAGTGCATCGCCGCCGCCAGCTCGAGCAAGACCTGCGCGACTTGCGTGGCGGGGCAGCCCGCCATCCAAAAAGGCACCGCGTCCTGCGGCGCCGCCGCTGCGCCGGCCGCCGCGGCGCGGGAGCCCGTGCCATGACCGCCACCGCCACCGCCACCACCACCGCCAGCCGCGGCAGTGGTGCTGGCCTTCGCCGGCCCCATCGTCCGCGAGAACGTGGCGGCGGTCGCGAGGGCGGCGGTGGTGGCGATGCGCTGCACGTACGGGCACGTGTTCCAGCGCCGATTGTGATGAGGGCGAGCGGGCGTCGCGGGCGGGTTCCCTCCGCAGCCTCCGTCCCCGTCGCTCCGGCCGCTCCTCAGGCCGCTGGGGCTGAGGGCCTTGGGGAGCGCGACCAGCAACTGCGGTGCAGACAGCAGACAGCAGACAGTCGGTGCAGACAGCAGACAGCAGACAGTCGGTGCAGACAGTCGGTGCAGACAGCAGACTGCAGACAGTCGGTGCAGACAGTCGGTGCAGACAGCAGACAGCAGACAGTCGGTGCAGACAGTCGATGCAGACAGCAGACAGCAGACAGTCGGGGCCCAAGGCAAGGGAGGTGTGGGGACCGGAGGACGCGCGCTGGATAGTGGCCCCCCGCACCGTGGCGAAGATCGGGCGGACAGGGTCCAGGTTTGGGATCGGTTCTACGAGTCCTGCAGCCCGTCACCGGCAATCCAGGCAGGCACCCATGGAGGCGTGGATTCCGCATGGTGCCGCATACCCAAGGCAGCACCAAACGGTGAAGAGATTTCCGGATAAGCTGTGTGGCCGTATGGCGATACAACCCGCACGCACCATGCAGTACCAGTGCAGCGCCGATCGTCGCTTCATCGGTTGCCTGCCATGACAAACCCCACCGTGACCCCCATGTCCCCCATGTCCGCGCCTGTCAACCCCTGCCCTGCCTTGCCTGCGACGCGAGGTCGGGGACCACGTACGGCTCCGGCGTGCGGCACGCGAGCCGCGTGATCCTCCGCAGCGCCGCGCCGCTCAACAAGCGGCCCGGGGGCTGCTGCTCGGGGGCTCCGAAACCTGCCACACCCGCCGGCGCCCCCGGTGCCGCCGCCGCCGCAGCGTCGGCGGCCGTCCGGCCCAGCGGGGGGCCAGGCGGCGGCAGCAGGAGCATCCGCTCGCATGACGCCGCGGATGCGCCCACCAGGGACTTGTACGGGGGTCCCTGCTCGGGCCCGCTCGTGGGCAACGCCGCCGCCAGCGCCACCAACGCGTCGAGTTCAGCTGCCGCGCGTTGCTGCAGATCGAGCCGCTCCGCCGTCGCCGGTACCCCGTGCGGCGGCTGCTGCTGCTGCTGCTGCGGCGGCGGCGGCAGTAGCCGCAGCGCCAGACGCCACGCCTCGTCCAAGAGGCACACCGGCACCGCCTCCAGCGGGCGCGAGGCCACGACCTGGCGCACGGCGCGCAGCGCGCCGAAGCCCAGGTCGGGCTGGGCGGCGATGAGGCTGTTGCGGAGGCCCTCGTCCACGACTGAGGGAGGCAGCAGTCGCTGCATCAAGGGCCCCAGCAGCGTGGCGGCGGTACAGCCCGCCTCGGCACCATCGCCATCATCGCCGCCGTCGCGAGCTGCCGCCGCCGGCATCCGGAGCGGGCAAAGCACCGAGCACACCGCCACCAGTCCATCGTGCGCGGGGGCGCTCGTGCGCGTAGGCGAGCCAGCGGCTGCTGCCCTTGCCGGTGTCGCAAGTGCAGGTCCGGCCGCGTCGGTGACGCCGGCGCCGGCGGATCGGGGGCCTCGACCGGCGTCATCCCGCGGCGACGGCAGGTGCACCGCGGCGGTACGAGCGATGCACGCGAGGAGGTGCAACGCCTGTGCGCGCGCAGCGCTGGCGGCCGCCGCCACCTGCGCGTGCCAGTGTCGCGCCTGGTCGACCACCGCGTCCTCATGCGCGACGGCCGTGGCGTACTTGGGTGCTGGAGCCGCCGCCGCCGCCGCCGTTACGAAGCTCGCCGGCGGCGTGGAGGTGACCCGCGGGCCACCCGGGATGGTGGAGCCCTGTTCCAGGAGGCTATGCGCGGCAGCATGAGCCACCCCGACGGTGCCCGCCGCCGAGCCCGCTCGGCGATGGACCCTCGGCGTCGCCGCCGGCGGCAGCATGGAAGCTGCCGCGGGTGCGGGTGCGGGTGCGCGCAGCCTCCCCGCGGCACCCTCGCCGTCGACCCTGGCCGGGTTGTGCGGAAGGCCGCCTGGCGCAGCCTCGCCTGCCTCCGCCCCGCGTCCGGCATGCATCATGGCTGGGTCCTGCTCCCGACGCGGCGCCGACGGCACAGGATGCGCGGCTTTGCGCGAGTCGTCGCGGCGTGGGCCCTCGCCCTGGGCGTCCTGGCTCTTCGTCTGTGAGGTCCGCTGTGCGCCGCCGCGAGTATCGCTGCAGGGACCCCCCGACCGCGCCGGTGTCTGCGATGCCGGCGATTTCACCGCCGGTGCCCGACCCGGGGCTGCTTGACCCGATGTGGGAGCGGTGTGCTGCGACGCGCGCAGCGCGCTGCCGGTGCCTGCCGCGCGTCCGCCGCCGCCGCCGGCCGGGGTGCCTGCCCCGCCGGCGCCGCCTGCAGGGTGGCTGCCACGCGTGGACCGCCGCGACCGGCGGGCTCCGTCGCGCTGCGTCGCGTCGAACTCAGTGAAGTGCGACAGGCTCGCGGTCAGGTCCGCCAGGGCGCGGGAAACCCGGCTGCCCTGGCCTGGCCTGCAGTCGCGGCACACCGGTTATGTTGGCAACAACCAACACACATTTCAAAGGAGATGGGCTTGCCATCAGCAAGACAGCGGTTGGCTGATAACCGCCCAGAGATCTCATCTGAACACAGGCGCTGGCCAGTCGTCAGTAATTCCTCAGGACTGCGAGCACAATGTATGAACCCTTCTCGGAACAGGCAGCCAGCCAGCCCAAGCACGCAACCACTCCCTTCACGCCCAGCGCCTGTGCAAGCAGGCAGCCAGCGCGCAACAGTCTCGGCCCCACACGACCCACACGCCGCCAGCCTACCTCGCATCCGAACGCTGTCCGGTGGCGGGTGCCTCCTCTGGACCTCCCCTCCTTGGAGCTCCATCATCGCCAGTCTTCATGGTACCCGCGTCGTTTCCCGCGGCCGTGTCGCCCACGCCGCTGCGCTTCCCGGTTGCCGGCCCCGACGCCTGGCTTGCCAGCGGACTGCTCAGCGGCCCTGGCCTACAGGAGGGCGGCTCCATCAACGACCGGCCGGGCGTCGCCAGCGCGGCCTCCCCGGTCCCGCATCGGGGCCTGCCCGGCGGCGACGGAGCGGTGGCCGCTGGGGTCGCGCCTTGCCGCGACCCGCCGCAACCGACAGGCTCCGCACTCACGTGCGGCCGGGGCGCACCACCGACCGCGCGGCACGGAACCGCACCGCCGCCAGCCGCTGCGCCGCCGCCGCCTGCGTCACCCCCCACCTGAGGCCACATGCGTGCACATACAGGACGAGGTTGCGGTCGGCGAAGGAGGTTTTCACCTAACACAGGATGAATGGAAGCGTGTACGGTATCCGGGCTGAATCATCAGGACTTCGACCACAGACGGCAGAAGGGGTGGCAGGGTAGGAGGCCAGACCGGTATCCGGGCTGAATCATCAGAACTTCGACCACAGACGGCAGAAGGGGTGGCAGGGCAGGAGGCCAGACGTCGTTAAGAGACAGCCCCGGTTCGTGTTGCGGCAGCTCCAGCAGATGCCGACGCTACGGGATGAGGTGCCGGTGGCACGTCTACAGCACCACTCGCATACACCACCACGACCTGCGGACCGAGAAACCCACGGCCGTGCGCCGTGACTGCCCTCACCAAGTCCGCCTCTTGCGCCCCGCGCGCCGCTGCAGCGACATCCACCGCCACCTGCCCTGCCGCCGCCAGCGCGCCCGGCAGCGCACCACTCGGGGTTGCTCGGCTGGCGGCAGCGCCGGCGGCGCCGACCGCGCGTTGCGCCAGACCCAGCGTGTAGGCCAGCAGCCTCCAGCGCCGGACCTGGGCCGCCGGCGGGGACAGAGACGGCGGCGGCGCCGCCGACGGGCCCAGCAGCCGCCGCAGTAACTCCGTGCTGGCGTACAGCGAGACCGGCCAGGTGTCTAAGCGCGGCAGGGACGTCGGCGCCGCTGCCCCAGACGACCCGTGGGTCAGTGCAGCTGCCGGTTCCCGCGGTGCTGGTTCCGCCTCCGCCGGGCTAGAGCGCGGCGCCGAGTCCCCCAACCGAGCGCTCATCGCCGGGCTGTGCCAAGGCCTCGCGAAGAAGGAGCCAACGTCTCCACCGCCCCAGCCGGGGCCGGCTACACCGCCGGCGGGCTGGGAGCCTCCCCGCGAAGCATCAGCGCAGCCGGAGGCTTTCGGGCGCGATTCAGCGCGTAACGCCGCCGCTGGCGCCTCGTTGCCGTTCGCGTGCGCCGCCGCTGCGGTCCGGCCGCAGCTTTCCGCAGGTGCACTGGTTAGTCCCGCTGGGACAGCGCCTATCAGGCGCGCCAACAGCCGTGCTTCCTTGGACGGCTGCTGCAGCTGCTGCGGCTGCGATTGGCGCAGTGGTGGGTTTGCGGCCCTCGCCAGAGTGCTGAGCTCGGCCTGTAGCGCTTCATGACACGCCAGCAGCGCCGCTTGGGCCGCCGATACCACAAGCGCGGGGTGGCTTGCGGCTGATGGCTCCGCGCTCCCTGTGGCCTGTACTCCGCACGCCGCCTCGACGGCTGCGCGCATCGCTTCCTGTGCCTCCTGAAGCTGGTTGCCTGGACCAGTGCCGCCGCCGCCGCCACAGGTTGTCGAACCTTGCGCCAAGAGCGCCGGCCCAAGGAGCCCGCCCACATTCGCCGCCGTCTTGGCCGCGGCCCCGGACTCGACGCCGCGGCGCCCCGTCCCCGTAGAAGCAGCGGCAGCGGCGCAAGGCAGGGTGGGAACCTCACTTGCGGTCACCATGCCCAGGGCAGCGCCGGACTGCCCCGCGCTGCTGCGGTCGGGGTTCCGTGCGCTTCCCCGCGCTGCGGCGTTGCACACGGAGCCGGTCGCCGCGGGCCAGCCACAGCCGCCGGAAGGCGCAGCAGCCCACGCCGTATGGCTCCCGGTGGCCGCAAGCCGGTCCATCGCGCGTTGCTGCTTACCGTCCAAATCCAAACCTAAACCCAGGCTTCCTTCGGCCGCGGCGTCGGGCGGACAGGGGTCCACGGGCCGCATGGCGCTGGCACACGCGGCCCGTTGTGAGCTCCGGGGCAGCAGCGGTGCCGTCGCCGACAGCACAGCAAGGCTGATGCAGCCCGGAATGTGGGCCAAGAGGACCGCCAGCGCCGCTACGACCTGGCGAGGGTGTGCGGGAACACGGCGATGCGGACATGCGGTCGGTCGCGAATGTGCGGATGGATCGCACTCCGAAACACCAGGCCCGATGTACGGTATTGTACTCCCAAGTGCGAAGCTCGCGACATGAAACGCATTGCTATGCAGAATGACACCGACAAAGAAAGAAGCGCGTGCTTCCCGCCATGAGGCACGGACCGGTGCACTTTTTACTTGACGCGTACCTGCATCCGCAGCTGTACCAAGGCAGCCGCCTCCGCGCGGGTCTGTGCGGCCGTTGCGGAGGTGGCGCGATTGCCCTCCGGCTGCGCCTGCGGTTGACTGCAGCCGTCCGCGGCACCGCCAGCGAGGCGAACGACGTCGGCCGGACCCCCGAACGCGTTGCGGCCGCTATGACAAGCGGCAGAGCCGCCGTCGCCAAAAACCGACAGCACCAGCACCTCCGCCAGAACGGCAATAGGTTGGCCCAGCTCGCCACGAGCAATTCGGTCTGCGACGCTCTGCGGTAATGCTGGCCGCGCGGCGCCGTCCCACGGGCCTTGTGCTGTGGCATTCACTTCGTCCCAGTTGGCAACCGCCACCAGCGCCTGCCGCATGCATGCGGGCGAGAGAGAGGGAAATTGACGCTGGTGAACCGCTCTTGTCGTCAGGGCAGCGACTCCGAGCTTGCACAGGCAGACATGTCAAGCACGCCATGGACATCCCCCAGTTCACTTTTAGGCAATGGGCCAGCCCTCACTTCATCGAGCCCGCGCTTGCGACAGCTGCGCGCTGGAGCGACGCCGCATCGCCCGGCACCTCACCTGCCCCAAGCTGCCGACCAATGCCGCGACCGGCGGCGCCACAAGCACCCGGCCCTCGGCAGGCCCCTCGACAGTGGCCCGCGAAGCGCCGCGCCGCGCTGCCGCGCGGCCCGCGGGCCGGTCCACGGCCGCAAGCCGCCACCGCAAGCAGGTGCGGAAGGACCCGCGCGGCCCTGTCGGGCAACGCTGTGCCGACCCCGCCGCGTCTGCGCTGCCACTGCCGCAGTAGGTTGCAGCTCGAAATACCTCATCGTCCGGGCCCTTGGTGAACAGTTGCACGCCCCGGCGGGATGGTGTCTGCGACCGTGCGGGGCTTACGAGCTGGGTGGCCATATCGTTGCTGCTGTACAGGCAAGCGCGCAGTGCCGCCGCCATGGCGTCCGCGCAGAGCAGGCGCGGGTCGGCGCCGTCGACGCCGCTGCTGCCGCCGCCAGGGTCATTCCCCAGTGTCAGCGCAGCCTGCAGGCGCGCGAGCACCCATGCTGAAACGGTGCCCGGTGCCATGGACGCCGCGCCGCCGCTCCCAGGCGCAAATCCTGAAGGGTGCCGCGCAGAGCAGCTGCCGCTGCTGCTGGCCCGGAAGTCCAGCGGGCCCCTGCGCCCGGCCAGCTGCAGCACTTGGTCAAGCAGCTTCAGATAAAGCGGCGCCAGGCTGGGAGGCAGGCCTCTGCCGTATGTAAACACCGCGCATAGCACCTCGACCGAGAGGCCAACCGCCACCGGAAGCGCGCCGTTAGCGCCGCTGCCTGCCGCTGCTGCTGCCTCTGATGTTGCCGAGCCTCCGCCAGCACGGCTGCTGCTCGGCCAGGCGGTGACTTCACTGTCCCCTGCCCGGCGAGACCAAGCGGTGGCGCAAACACAGACACATACCCGTTTCGGATGGGTTACTTTTCTAGTCACACCAGTTTGAACGGTGCGGGATGGGGGGTGAGAGGTGCAATATGCTGACAGATTGGTTAGCTGAGATGGAAGCCCCGCGCTGGTCCGCGTGCTCAGCGGAGGCGTGCTTCATCTGGTCGTGGGCAGCCAACCCGCGGCATGCCCGGTGATGCGTGCAGCCCTACCAGGTCCGCACTGTATGCTCCTACAGGCGGAGGGCCTCTTCAGGGGCCCTGCAGTGCTTTCCGCGGCCGTCTGGACGCCGACTGCTTGAGACGCGCATCTCCGGAAGACCTCTGTCTATGTCACATTGCCCAGCCCTTGTCCGGCCCGGCATGCGCGGTGTGCAGCCTCGCTTTACATGCTCAACCCCGGGCTCCCGCGCACACAGCCCGTTGCCGCCCGGACCGAGGATGGGTGCCCTGCATACCACCCAAGTGAGGAGTGCGGGTGCACCGCGGATCCCACGGGGCCTGTCGGCGCTCACTCCGCTTCCACCGCCGCTACTACTGCTGCTGCTGTCACGCACACCACCATGGGGGCATCATGCCCCTCGGCTGACACCTTTGCTCAGAAAGCATCTTCTGGCGACAACCGAGCAGGAGCCACCGGCCTGCGGGCAGGCCCTGCTGCACAAAGCCAGACCAGACCAGACCAGGCCAGGCCCGTGGGGAGAAAGCACCCGCATAAACAAACCCTCCTCGCACCTGACGTTGAGACCGGCGTCCGTCCGAGGTGGTGCATGAGCCAAGCGGAACACAGGGAGGAGACCGCGGGCGAGCCGTCCCGGCGCGTCCCCAGTGAGGCCGCCGATTCCGCATGGGAGAACGCTGGCGTCCCGAGCGTGCTGTGGCTGACGCCGGAGCCACCGCAGCTCTGCGCCGACATCGCGATCGACAGCCTGGATCGCCAAAGCGGACTTCGCAAGGACCCCAACCGCACGTGCGACCCCCTGCCAACGGCCGCGCGAGGGCCGGCATCCCAGGTCGCGACGTCCGCCGCCGCGTCTGCCGCCGCCGCGGCGGCGACCGCGTCGCTGGCCATGGCCGTCACGCCCAGGAGAAGCGTCTCTGCCATGTACTCGCTGAACGGCAGCAGGGGCGCCAGCAACCGTACCAAGCGCGTCGCCGCGCTGGGCCGCATGCTGGTCACGAAGGGCGTGTGCTCCTCCAACAGCCGCAGCAGCTCCAGGGAACGGAGCAGCAGCTCCTCGAAGCCGTCCACGTCATCGCCGCACAGCTCCGAAACCAGGCGGATCCGCTCGTTGGGGTCGATGGGCTGCGACGAAGACAGCGTGCCGCCGCCGCGGTGTTCCCCGTCAGCGCCGGCCGCCTCGGCGTCCCGCAGAGCTGGATCCGGCCTCGCATCAAACGCCTTCAGGCGTTCCTGAACCCCGAGGACCCGTGCCAGGTCATTCATGATCGCCTGGAGCACCTCCCACAAGGGACTGCCTGCGAGGCCGGAGCCGCTGCCTTTCAGCATGGCGCTGTGGCAGTGACGCCGGTCCCCTGGTGCGCCCATGGCGGCGGGAGTGACAATATCTGCAGGTGGAGAAACCCGATGGCGGCGAGGGAGCGAGAGCGCGAGGCAGGGCAAGGCGGGCAGCATCGATGCCATGTGGCCAGTGTGACCCATGTGTCCAGAATGGCTGCGGATGGCCCCTGCATGTCACGTGCATCTGCCCTGCCTGCCGAAGGACACACATGTTGCTGTCGTCAAGTCGTCCCTCCGAAAAACCGTTCCATCCTTGCGCACTCCCCGGCCCACACTTGGCGCTTCCCTTCAAAAGCGCCGCCCGCACCTGAATACGCGGGAACCAAGGCAACGTCCAAGACACGCTCGTCCTCCTCCAGTCGCTGCTGCTGACACCCTCCCTCCGCGTCCTCGGCCTGGTCGGGACTTCCGAGCCTGTCCAGCAGGACGGCCAACAGGCTGCGCGCCAACACGGGGCAACTCCAGGCAAGCGCTGACAGCACCATGGCGCCGCAGCGCGCACGAGCGCAAGGCTCCACCCGCCGCCGCTGGGGAGGCTGTGTGCCGGCTGAGGCGCCTCCTGCTGGCCCTGCTCTGGCCCGGCGGTCGCGGTCTTCACCGGAAACGGGGTCGCCCGGGACGCAAGGCTTGTTATCATGCCCCTCGAGCGGAAGGCCATCGTCGCCGGCCGCCACGTCCCACAGCGGCGCTGCAAGCCACCCAAGGGCAGCTTCCAGCAGCCAATCCGTCACGCTTGTGAGCTCCGCTTTGCTGTAAGCCGCGAACCAGGAACTGAGCTGCTTTTGGCTGCGACGCGGACATTGGGCAGGGGGATGGTGAACCGGGCAGTTACGGCATTCCGCAACAAGTGACGGCGACAGTGAAGCGCTGCCAGCGCGTAGTCATGCGGGCGGTGCCCCAAGTGAATGGACTTAACACTTAAGGCCCCCGGGGTGCGACGTGTCTGTCGGAAGACGATCACACAGATGCAGCAGGGGCGTCAGGTGCCCATTCTGACACGGCCCTCTCTGATTTCTTCCAGGCAGGTATATTCAAAGATCGTAATGCGTTGAGTCCGTGCCCTGCTGTAATTCATGCACCAACCTGCAGCGCTGCGAGACATCAACGACGGCCTGCAGCGCCGCGTGCCCACATCCGTCTGGGCTGGCGTTGTAAATGCTTGCCACGAGCGGCAGGTCGGTGATGGTGGGGCCAAGAGGTGGCAAGAGCACGTCACCGAAGCTTGCCACATGGCCCCAGTCAGAGCTCGCATGCGCAGGGCATCGTGGCCATTCAAGAGGGCCTGCCGGGCCTTGCGCGAGCGAGCGACGGAGCTGCGCAAGGATCAGGAGCCCCAGAGCAGGGTTGTCGTAGATGCTGAAGTGCACCGAACCCAGCAGCTCCTTTCGTGTGGGGTGTTGTCCACATCCAAGGTATGGGAAGGCAACGACAACGGTGAAGTAGAATACAAGCAGCTCAGGAACGCTTGGGGGATAAGGACAGGGAAAGGGGCCTGGACGCTGCAAGGGGCATGCGTCTGAGTTTACGAGCCGCAATTCAACAGCAATACGAATGGTTCACGTGGTCTCAAGCCCTCTGCTTTGTAGGCATTTTTCGACGAAGCGCAGGCTTATGCGTTCGGAGCGCGACCATGGGTCGTCCTTGGTCGGGGTGCTAAGCTTACCACGCACAGTTCCTTGCTACGTACGAAAGCCTGGTTCAGGACATGCCGCAGACGCTTGGTCAACTCAAGCGCCTGCGCGCTGTGACCATCTGAGCGATGCGTACTGCTGGGAGAGCTGCTGCCGACAGAGTCTGCATGTTTTGACAAATCCTCAAGTAAAGTATCAACCGCTGAAACAAAATCGTCTGTGTTTAGCGACGCGTTTTCATAGCTGCAGTCCAACTCTGCCAAGAAGGAATTTGACGGGTAACAAGCCATACTATCATTCAAAAATTGAACTACATTAGAAAAGTGAAATCATGCTACCGTATGGTGGCGCCGAGCCTGTTAAACTGCTGAGAGACAGCCTTCTCTAGCCGCAGATCCATCATAACAGGTGGCAGATATTACGGCATATGGAAAACAAACAACTATTCCATTGAGGTACGGGGTGTCACAAAATCAGGGAACTGCAGCCCGTGCTGTGCTGCGCTCCGGAACACCGCTTGGAACCGAAATGAACACAGGACTATCCTTTACTTTGCAGCATACCAAAATTCGCTTCCGAAACACGGAGCGGAAGCTCGTCGCGGAAGCTGGCAGGTGTTCTGGCTCATCCCTCGGACGGTAGTGGAGTCCGCGGTAACGGAATCCAAGGTAACCGACTACGGCGTAGACAGAAGCGAATTGGCTGCTTTCAACGAGTTATTAACCATTAGAAGGTGGACCCGTGTCCCGACCGGGTGTTCCAACGGGCCCAAATACCTCGTAGGCGCCTCATCTCATCAACCCCTACCAAGGACTGGCTGTCACCAGGGGTCCGCTGTAACATCCTTAACAAAGCGCGGGGGGTTCATGCAGCCATACCAGCCAACACACCAAGGTTACCCAGCGCGCCAAAATTGCCTCTCCTGGAAACCGCGCCAGATCAGCCGAATCAGGGGGCCATATTCTAGTAACCGTTACAAGTTGGACCCGTATCCCGACCGGGAAACCTCGCCAGACCCGCCTAACCGCACGGCGGGGAGGGAACCGGGGTTCTTGTCATTCTTGTCTGCGCTTGCTGGCGCTGTAGGGCACTACCATCCTGCTGCCGAGTGAATACTCCTGTGATTGTTTCCGCGACGGCATTCACCTCCTTTCCAATTGCAAAATGTCAGCCGTTCGCAGATTACCGGCCCCCCGCCTGCCCCAGATCATCTACTAGCTGCATTTGGCTTTTTGCTTGCTGTTGCTTGCAAGGAGAGGTCTGGGCTCCAATAGCCGGCACCTCACACACGCGTTACAGCAAAAGCCAAGACACAGGCGGACGATTATCTCGCAGGGTCTCGCGGACAGGGGCCGCCTGTCCGGAGCACGCGTATACTGGCCGTGCCTATGCTGTGCGGCTCTGTAAGCTCTGTACACAGCGAGCCAACCGGAGCCGCACAGCTTAGGCACGGCCAGTGTATGCGTGCTCCGCCCTCTCATGCTCATGAGACAGGCATCCTTCGCTCACTACCTTTCTCGTTCCTGTAGCTTTGGCAATCAACGGACAGAACCGGCCTCCAGTTCGGTTCGCAGTTGCGTTGCAACTACGGCACCCGAATACCGTAGCTGCTCTATCAGTAACCTCGTCTAACACGACTTTCCTCGCGATCGATTTCTTCATCGCATGCGAGTTGCCCGGCAACGTGCCCAGTCACAAACTGCACCAACTGGAAATAACCGCATCAGGTTGCAGTCGTACAAGGCGATCCTGTCAGTGCCGCTCTCGTGGGACAGCATATCAGCCCTCGAGAAACAGTTTTTCGGCTGTCATCCGTGCTCATCCGTGATGCGGTAGTTTACAATGATTGCAATGAGACCCGGCCTTCTCAGACGGAGGGCTCCTCCTAGCCTGACCGCGAATGTCGCAGCCGATCGTGGCGAAGTCGACTCTGCCATCCAAACGACCTCTGACTCGAACCGCCCTGTACGAGGTCGTCACGTACGACAGATGGCCAGGTAGCGGACTGAGGCCTAAACCCGATGCGTCCATCCATCAATGTGGTGAAAAGCGAATTTCAAAAAGATTCAAGAACGAACAAATAATGTCAAACGCTTTCGAGAAGCGTTCGCATGACCTTACCAGTAACCATGAGAGTCTGTTTGCAAGTGCCTAACACGCTTCACGCCCCGAAAGGTCCGGGAGACGCAGCAAGCGCCGCCGTGCGCCCTAACTGGGACCTACGACGCAGAATCTCCAGTACTTCGTAACTTAGGTCTTCGAGCAGCGAGAACCCAAATTACCAGCCAGGCAGGCCCTTCACGCAACACATGCACCAGCACATCCACCTGCTCCAAGCGCTCGAGTATGAACGGGCGGCTCACGTGACGGATCCATCCCATCTGCACCTGGCCGCCACGAGGGGAACTTGCACTGCCCACAACGCCCCAGTGACCATACAGCACACAACACGCAACGCACAACAAGCCGTACTTCTTCATCTCTTCGGGTGTGCACACGAGGATGACGTGCACGAAAGAATAGGGCGGTGCTGCGACATCGCGCATCACACCTGCGATCAGGTTTGCTACAGCTAAAATCGACACACATCTACGCAGCGCACATCACAGGTGTTTGTACGTTTTATTCAAATGCCTTGACGTCGATCGCTGCCGTTTTTCACCTTGCCGAAATCGTTTCCACGCCTATCGATACAATCCCACGCCCGCGCAAACTTCACCCGCAGCCTGGTGCCCGGCAGCTGGGGGACGGGGCCGCATCCGACGTCCGCCCATCGTAGCCTTGGCAACGTGGCCGGCTCGTATCGCGCGGCCAGACGTCGCAGCCTCCGCCTCGCTGCCATGCCAAATACACTTTGCCGGCCCTGTTCCTAACGTGATACCCTGTTCAGCTAGTGACCCCGAGAGATTCACGTCAACATGAGCAGAGGCGTTCAGAGGCCGCACCACCAGACAAACCGCCGCCTCCTCCTCCGAACTTTCGGCGACTGACGGCAACGCGAGGCCGAAGGCACAAGAACCGACGCGCCTTCGCCACGCCCCAGTCGCCCTCTCCGCTCGCCGTGCCCATCCCACCGCAGACGCAACCCCCTCGCGGAACGGCGTCGCTGCGCCGGAGGCTCGCTGCAGTGTTGTGGACATTCCGTACCCACAGGCGTTTCGTTTCTAGGGTTTGAATTTTGCGTCTTGCATCCCGAGGCTGCGAGCACTACATGCATGCCCGGCGCGCCTGCCCTTGACGGCCGACGCAGCCCGTTCTGGTCACACCGCAAGGTCACGAAGGTGTACGTACACGCCATAGTGCGCATTGCGCGGGGTTTTGCGCGGCGGTGCGACACGGGGCTCCCATTTCAACTTGTCAGAGCGAGCTGCCCTCGTCGCCCGTGCGGAGCGCCATCGCCAGCTGGTGGGGCAGCGGGATGAACTCGCTCCAGGGGAGGAACACCACCACGGCGTCCACGTCGCCGGTCATCAGGAAGAGCTTCCGTGAGTCCACCTCCATCACCTCCACCTGCGGGCGCGGCCCAGACATGGGAGGGCGCGGGGAGCATGCATGCATGCATGCATGTGCTTTGGATTTCAACACAGCCGCGGGAATACGCGTGGTTGGTGCTTAGTGTGCCTGTTACCGATGAAGTGGTAAAAATAAACCGATGAAGTGGTGTGTCGATGGCGCCGCCGGGGTCAGCGTGCTGTGGGATCGCAGTCGGGGCGAGGATATTAGTGATGCAAGAACGCCACCCTCACGCCGAGGGATTTGGGTCAGCGACATCCCCTAATTGGAAGTGAGTCGCGAAGTACGGGACTTGGCTGCGATTTGAACATCGCCAGGCAATCGTTAACGTTGATCTGGGCAACACACACACACCCCAAAAAGCAACGCGCCGTAATCGTCGGCGGGCTTCCAAGCCGAGCACGCAGTAACAGGGAATGGCCTACAGGAGCAGCCCGGTAAAAATAGTGTGCAGTAACAAAAGAGCGCACGCCTCCATCCGCGCTTGACCGATGTTCACAACTGAATACGTCTACGCCCTGCGCCGGAACTTCTGCACCGGAACTTCTCGCCAACACATCCCGAAAGCCCTTCCGCCCGGATCACACACACCTGGTCCGCACGTACCTCATCTGGCAGATCTGCCTCCAGGCATGTTGCGTAGCGGGCCGCGTCCTCGGCTCTGTCGAACGCCACCACGCCGTCCTTCATGCGCGAAAACGCCAGCGCGGACGCCAAGCGCGGACGTTTGAGCACCTGTGGGCAGCAGGGGCGACCGACATAACCAGAAAGGCAAGCACGACTTCGGTTATCATGTTTGGAGGTCATAAACAACCGGTATGTCTGTTTCTGCTATTACAGGGTTCGGGAAACATCGTATGGACAGGGGCCAGGCTCGAGCTTGGCAGTCATTTGGCTGACACAGCGGTACGGTACGACATATCCTCATCAACGCATGGTCTGCGCGGCCGGTGCTCATTGCCGAACTGTGAATGCGCCTGCATCGATCCTCCCGCGCCCACAGCCCACCCGCCCAGTCCACCCGCTGAAGAGCCCTGAAGGATGCGGGGAGATGCATGGCACCTCGCCCAGGCGGACCGGGCCAGCAGCACGAGTCCAAATAAGAATTACGCATGGATCGCTCGTTTCTGGTTCTCACCATCGCCAATTCGTCCTGCACGTCCTCATCCTGTACGCGCGCTTGCAAGCAGTACAACGTGGCCTGCCCGGTGGCCACCTGCTGCTGGGTAAGAACGTAGAGCGGCCTGGGCAGCAGCCACGGTGAACCGGTGAGGATCTGCATATAAACACCCCAAGGCGCAAAGAGCTTGCGGATGATCAACGCGAAAAGAAGAGCATTATTGCGCTCCCGCTCCCACGGAGAACCCGTCATGACGCTGTAATTCCCGATCCAACATCAAAGCATTAATGGGAAGAAGCGGCGCATCCGCGGGCTTGTGTCAACGCTGCATAGTGGAGCTAGCCGAAGCAAGCTGGTCAAACCAGAAGGGCAGCCGAAGCCAGCTGGTCAAACCAGAAAAGCTAAGGTCGTCCGCAGCGACAAACCTGGTAACTGCCTTTCACAAGCTCCGTGACATTCCTGGGATGCCGGCTTGATATCATAGCAAGCTCTTCCGTCAAAGGATCTGGGTCCTGCAGGTGGGAAAGGCGCGGGCACGGAAGCTAGGTGTGAAGCTCACTTTCCCATCTGCAATCGATACGAAAACTTCTACCAAGTAAGCAAATACAGGTGACGCGTTTCACTGTGAATACACTAGGCGAAAATTACTCCTCTACATGGTTCCGGAAACATGTGCAACACCTACCGCGACGATACAGGCGGCGCCTGCCAGTCCGCATTCATTCCATGTGCTGGATTCATCCTGCATTTGAACACAACCCACAAACTAGGTCAACGCCGCGGCCGGGTTGACATGACGAAGGTCCAAACGGCGGCCTTCGGCTTCCGTCATGTATTGACTGGAGCAGTTTTTCCTGACGCACCTCTTCAACTTGCGTCCACATGCTCCATGACTCCTCAATATCGACCTCCACCTCCGGTGCAGGGACCGAGGGGTAGATGATTCGGCGCTCATTTCCGTCCGGATACCTCAGGATGCGCACTGTGTGATTTCGGGCACCAGCTGTGGACGTTGATTCGGCATTTGCACCGGACGTCGAAGTTGCCGCAGCAACGCTCAGGGGCGGACGTCTGGTTTGACGTTTCGAGTGGAACGCCCCGTTGCCAAGTGCATATCGACACCGGAGGTCTAGAAGCGACATCTTACGCTTGAATTTCACCCAAGATACAAATTTTCACAGGGCCACTGGTTCAGTCAAGTAGGGCTTTCAACACCACGTCACCATACAAGGTTGTTCAAATTGGCAGCTAATTGAAGTAAAAAAAGAACTGCTTCGCTTGGTATGTCGTAATGTATTTTATCAGGTGTCAATGGCGGCAATTTGTGTACATGCCTGTCTCCACGACAAACCGCTCCGTCCAAGTGTCGTAGCCCGGAGGCTTTGAGTGATTGTAGCGTACGCTTTCGTTGATTTCGCATATTGTTCATATCGCCTTTTCATCGACAAAGCTGGTCGGTGGATTGTCATGAGCAAGAGCAAAGCAGTCGCAGAAACGCCCACGCCTTCCGAGACACAGCGTGCTTCAACGACTGAAGTGACGCGATATCCAACAATAATAAGAGTGTTGTCGTGCGCTAGGGGAGCTGCAGGTACCACCAACTTCCAAGCCTGCTTCCAAGCTTCAGTTTACATTCAGCGGCACCGAAAAGGGCCTGCTTCTTGCTATGACATCTAACAAAAACCATTTATGTACCAACGGCTACATACCAACGCAAATGCCGCGCCTCTACAGGTCTGGGCTGTCCCAGTCCGTCGAAGGTCGGACGGGGTAGGAGTACCGTACCGCGCAGCCGGCCCGCCATTTGTGCTTTACGACCGATGTTCCCGGAAACACACACCCTTGCCCTGCCTACATATAGCTTCCGGAGGATGGTTCCTGGAGGAGTATTGTTTCCCCCATCCTGGTCGCTCTTGTCCCTCTCCCTCCACAACCATCACGCGCGAATGGTGGCGTAGTTTCTGTCTGCGTGTGAGCGCGGGGAGCCCCGCAGCTGGTGGGACTGCCCAACCGTTGCAGAGGAAGCTCTCATTCTGCCTCACGCGCACAGCTGAAAGGAGCTGATCAGCTGAGATGCCGGGGTGATGCCCACAAGGTCCATCGGGCCCGGGAATTGGCGAAAGCACACGGCGCTGGGATGCCGAACGCAGTCGACGGCACGTTGAGCGTTACGGTAGGCTCATGCGCGCGAATCAAGCCGGTGCCTTTGACGCACGCCTTGGCACAAAGCCCCATCATCCGCACCCACCGACCCACGCATCAACTCCATGGATTCAACGGTTGAAGGTGGAAGGTGATTTCCATCAGCAGCATGGCTGTCGGGTGCGCCATGGTGGCGCAAGTTCGATTATGCAGTGTGTGTGGTGAGGAAGCTTCGGCTGTCGCCGTTGGCTGTCACCGATGACCCGCGGGGTCCGCTGTAACATCCTTAATAAAATGGAATGGAATGGCGTTAGTGGTGTGCAGGGAGTCCTGTACGGAATCGGCTTCGGGCGCGAGCCTGACACCTTCGTCAGCTGACGTCGTACATAACGCAAGTTGCATTCATCAATGGCTCGAGGTCTGGAGCCCACTGCAACTGTTTGTTTAGCGAGGGAACCCGCCCAAACGAGCCCAGACCAGATGTACCCTGATTACCGTAATGCAATAAGCACCATTGGCACCTCAACCATTCCGTTGTATCCGTGTGCCGAAATGCACAGTCTCCCGGACACCGTGCTGCTTAGTAGGTAACCGTTACACGGTGGACCCTTAGTCCCGGCCGGGTGCCGATTGTGTGGTGGGGCCCACAGCGGTTATAAGCTTTGCACTTGGCACCCTCTGGCTCGCGCTTGGTGGTCGCCCCGGGTCGCCCCGTGCGGTCCGTCGGCGGAAGCCTGCGGAAGGTGTCCTCCCATAGGTCATGGCCCCACATAATGCCATACGCTGCATGCGGAAACGCAGTACATCGCGGCCTGCAAAACGGGGGCTGCCGCACACGCCCTTTTAAGCTGTGTCGCAGCGCTGCCATCATCTGCTTGCCGCCAAGCCGCGCCTCCATACAGCACGCCATGCAGCTCGCACTGTCCAACTCGCTGCTCCGTGATGCGAACATCTTCTGAGACGTTGGGAGAACAATAACAGCACTATTCCTCCGGGCCTGTTGCATGCTTACGGGCCCCTGAACTTATTCGGACTGCCGTTGTTGGATGCGAGGGTCTGCCAAGCGCGGGGGAGCATGGAACAAGCTGAGTCATGTCTCAAGGGCAGGATCGCGAGTTTACCCTGTTGTGCGTGGTCGGGCCGGCAGTGCAGAGCAGCGGCCCCCTGCGACCCCTGTGTTTGCTTTTGAGTTGGTATGCAGCTGCTGCCAGCAACAGGTGAAGCAGAAGGAACGAACAGGGCTCACGCTTATCAGTGATTTCCTAAAGGAGGCTTCGCCCAGTCCAGAGGTCATTCGTAACCTTTTTGTGATGTGTTAGGGTGATACAGGACGGCTGTGGGATTTCCCTTGTGCCGGATGCAACGTTGACAGGGCGCTAGAGGCACTCGGTGGCTACCGTGCCGGTTGTACGAGTAGCAGGAATAGGCGGGAAACAGGACATCCGCCAGGTCAATATTCATGTGCTATTGTATTTTTATTATTTACTGGGTAACAGTATCCGTAAGCTAGTCTGGTCCATTTAGCATGAGACCGGCGGTATCGGAAGCATTTTAGTACTCGGAATGGAACTCGCTCCTCTACCAGCTGTTTTTGTATGTTGACATCTTTTCAACAAACAGTGCAACATGTCGCTCTGACCTTTCTGAACGATTTCCGCTGACCATTCCTGCTTGCACGGTTGTGACAGCGAAAATTCAACATCCATGAACTGTTGAGAGTGCCGCAAACATATATATTGACAGTTTAATGTGCCCAAAGGCCTACAGTTGGAGGTAGCGGTCAGCCGCCGAGGCTGGGTCGTTAGATGTAAGCCGTTGTGCCAAGGCTGCCATATGCAACGCGATAGCAGTGGGTAAGGGGCGCTGAACTTATTTCTGACCTAAATTGTTGATGTGCCTTCAGGGGGGAGGAAAATCCGAACACCGCGGACGCCAAGAGTTCTCCGAAACGCGGCCGCCCAGCCGCAGCCAGCATTCCCAAAAGCCATGCCAGGGCACCGAACTGCGGACATCACTTAAGCAACGGTGACCCGCATGCAGCAACAGCGGCGGACGGCCGGAGCCCCCGTTCCCCGCACCGCACCGACCAGGTTCCCGCTAGTCCCTTTGAGCGTGGCGGGAAGGCCGTGGGAGCTGAACGAAACGGCGATGTAGCCACGCCAGTCAGGGTCGAAGCTGGCGGCGGAGACAGCAAGGTGCCCGTGATTTCCCCTGGGGCCCAGGCCCCCAACGATGCTGGTCCACAAGCGACACCGCAGGAACGCGCAAGGTCACGCAGCCCCAGGCGACAACCATCTGAGGCCAAACGCAATCGTAGCCACAGCCACAGCCGGAGTCACAGCCGGAGTCGCAGTCGGAGCCGCAGCCGGAGTCGCAATCACAGCCACAGCCGGAGCGGCAGCTACAGCGGGGATCGGAGCCGCGGTCGCAGCAACAGCCATAGACGCAGTCGTTCCCAGAGCCGCAGTCGCAGTCGCAGACGCAGCGAAAATCGCCGCAGCTCTAGCCGCAGTCGCAGTCGCGGCGGCAGACGCAAGCGAAACGGCAGCCGCCGTCGAGGCCGTGCGCGGGCTAGAAGCCGCAGCAGCACCCCCCGCAACCAAAGCCGGAGCTTGAGCCGCAGCGGCAAGCACAGTCGGAGCCGCAGTCGCAGCCGAAGCCGGAGCCGAAGCAGCACACGAAGCCGGAGCCGCAGTCGCAGCCGAAGCGATAAACGCAACCGAAGTCGGAGCCGCAGCAGCAAGCGCAGCCGGAGCCGGAGGAGGAGCCCTGATCAGAGGCACCGGCCGCGCAGCCCGACAAACGCAGCTCCAGGCAGGACCGATAGACCATACCCGGACGGGTCGCGGCCATGGCCACGTCAGGAGGAGGGTTTGAGTCCCCGCCGCGGGGATGCCGGGGGCCGAAGCCCCGCGGTCGCTAGGGCGCAACAGGGCTGGCATAACGGCGGCCGGCCTGCGTCCCCGCCGCCGCAGTACACGGAGGCACGGCCGCAGCAGCAGCGTCACGAGCACCGGCACCTCGAGGGGCCCAGGGGCGGGTTTGCGGGCGGCCGGGGCGGCTTTGCGGGCGGCCGGGGACACCTAGAGTCCGGGTTCGGGTATGGCCAGGGCCGCAGGCCGGACAGCCCGACCCACGGGCCTGTACGGGCGCAATTCGATGAAAGGTGGGTGGGGATTAAAAAGGAAAACAGGGGAGGCCGGGCATGCAGGGCATTCAGGAAAGGTGGGTGGGGAACGGTCTGGCGGATGAGCTCGGCAGGTGGCCGGTCAAGCGTGCACACGAGACAACGACCCGCCCCTGCCGTACGGTGTGTCGTACTGGAGTTTCGTCGCCGATATGGGAAGGGTTGTTTTGGCAGAGCAGGTCTTGGGCTTTGGGTTTTTGCGACCTGGGCATAGCTCACGATCTGGGTTTTGCCTTGCAAAGCTCACGATCTGGGTTTTGCCCTGCGAAGCTTCTCGTCTTTGGTGCCCTGCATGCATGCGATGCGACCTGTGCGCGTGTGACGGGCGTCGGCCGCTCTTTGCGTGCAGGCGGGGCAGGCCCGGGCGCGGTCCCGGGCCGGGCCGGGGAGACGTCCGCGGCGCGCCCGGGCCGTGGGGCCGCTCGGGGGCCCCCGGGTCACCACCCCGCCACCCCCACGAGCACCAGCACCGCTCCCGCTCTCCCGGTCCCCGACCTGGACCCTCCAGCTACCCCCCACAGCATCCCCACCAGCACCAGCACCCACAGCAGGAGGACCACCACCGCGCACGGCAGGAGCAGCGCTTCCCGCCGCTCCGTGGGGCCCCGGGGTACGGTCCTTGGGGCGGAGCCGGCGGGCGGGGCGGCGGGCGGCAGGGGGGCCACCACCACCACCAGCAACCCCATCCCGGCGGCGACGGCTCGTCCGATTTCCGGGGCGGTGGCGGACGGCGTGAGGCGCCGGGCCTGGGCGCTGGGCGGGGCGGCGGAGGGGCAGGCTACGGGGCGCCGCCGCCGCGGCGCCGGGCGTCGTCGCCGCCTGCGCCGGGGCCTCGGCAGGAGGGCTCCTGGGACGAGCGCCGTGGTGGCGGCGGCGGCGGCGGCGGCAGCGGATGGACCAGGGACTTGGGCCCTGCTAAGGATGTGCCGTACCGGGAGCGCGGTCCGTACGTTGAGGACCGCGACGGTTGGGATCGGGACGACGCCGGATTCCGACGCGGAGATGACCCACGCGGTGAGGCTGCAGGGAGGGAACCCAGAACGGTACGGCACTGTACGGACGCACGTCACTGCCAGAATCTCGGGCGGGGTTCCCGGCACTGTCTGGGGGTAGCGCCTTTCCAGCTGCTAGGGGCGCGCGGGCTGGCCCCCGCTTAGGAGCCGCGGTCCAGAACGCTTCCCGCTGTGCCGCGGGCCCTCCAGGTTCCGGAGCCGCTTCGTCACCTGACCGCCCCGGTCGCGCTCCATGCCCTTCCAGCTGCGACCCCGCAGTGCGCCCGGGCCAAGCGTTACGCTGTGTCCGGGCCGCGGTACTCCCTCTTGCTGGCCGCGCCGAGGTCGCCTAACCCTATCTCGCTGACGCAACACCCCTGTTCCGTCCTTCCCTCTCCCCTGCGTCGCAACACGGCGTGTCCCCCTGCGTTCTTGGCGGCCAGCTACAGGCCCAGGTCCAGGTACGAGCGGGCCCAGGCGGGCACCACCGATGCCCTCGGAGGACCGAAGCGCCCGGCTGCCGCCTGGTTTCGGAGGACCAGCGCGGCGGGGCGCCGAGCCCGGACCGCAGCAGCGTCACTCCCCGACCCGTGGGCCCGCGCGACAGCCGTCCCCGCCAGCAGGCCGGCCGCCGCCGGGTGGCGGCGGCGGGGACTACACAGAGCCCGGGCGGTACGGCCGCGGCCCGCCGTCGCCGCCGCGGGCGCCGTCGCAGGGCCGACTTCCCAGTCAGGATGCCGGCCGCGGCGGCGAGTTCGGCCCGCGAGTGGGCCCGCGCTCTGACGTGCCATCGGCTTACCCAGGGCCCAGGGCAGGTCCTGAGGGTCGGCCCAGGCCCCCGCGAGGCGGAGCCCGCAGTCCATCGCCGCCGTACGGTCCGTACGGCGGCGGCCCTGCGCGCGGCAGGGACCCGCAGCAGGGGGCGCTGTACGACGCACCCGACGGCTACCGTCGCCGCGCGAGCCCTCCGCGGCAGGAGTACCGCCACGAGCAGCCGCCGCTGCCGTACGCCGAGTACGACAGTCACCGCGGCAGTCCGCAGCAGCGTCAGGACTTCACCGGTCGAGCCAGGGGTCCGAATTCCCAGTACGGCTGTGCGCAGGGCGGGCGTTACGCTCCAGAGGGGCCGCAGGGTTGGCCTTCTCGGTCGCCGCCGCCGTCGCCGCCGCCGCGTGCGCGACAGCCGCCCTGGAGCGGCGACCCACGGGACGGTCCGCCACCGTGGCAGCCGCCGCAGCAGCAGCAACAGCACCTGGGTATGCGCTCCCCTACTCGACCCGTGGGACTGCGCGCGGTGTCTCGGGGGCACTCGCCAGGTCCAGAGCCGAGCTTGAACGCCGAACCTGTTCGAGACACATTCAATCGGCGGCCGTCTGACGGCGGCGGCGGGCCAACCCATGAGCAGCGGGGACCGTACGGCGGGCGGGGTCCGCCGTACGGCCGCCGTCCGTTATCACCGCCGAGCTTCGAAGAGCAGCTGCCGCCCGCCAAGCGCCGCGCGCCGGCGGACGCGGTCGAAGCCCGTGGCGGGCCCCCTGGCGGACGCGGTAGCGGACCCCATGGTGGTTTCGGAGCTCCAGGGCGCGGGGGCCGGGGGCCGCGTTATGAGGGCGGCAGGGGCAGGCGGCCCGCGAGTCCCCACCGACCTCCTTTCCAGGGCCGCCGGGAAACTGACCCGCGGGACGGTTACGTCGACGTTCGCGGCCCGGACGAGCGGTGGGCCCTCCGCGGGGGGGATGCGGACGACGGGCCGGGGCCGGGTCCGGGTCCGGGATGGGTGGGTTACCGACGCGAGGGGTGCGCGCGAGATGGCGATTGGCGAGACGGCAATGGGCGAGGTGGTAATGGACGAGATGGCGATTGGCGAGACGGCAACGGGCGGCCGGACGGCAACGGCGACCGGAGACCGCGGGAATGGAACCGGGCTCGCAGTCCAGACGCCAGCCCGCGGCGGCCGTCCGAGGATGGGGCCGCGCGGCGCGGTCGCTCTCCGTACCCCAGCGCCCGGCCCCCGTCCCCCAGCGGTGAGCCAGGAGCGGACCGGGGGCCCAGGGACGGCCCGTCCGGTGGGACGGCGGCAGCCCAGCTGCCGAATGGCGACAGGGCCGGACGATCCGGCGCCGATGCCGGGGACAAGCGCGCGCGCGACCAGGATGCAGCTGATGGCGGCGGCGGCGGCGGCGCTGCGACCGGCTGGGCCCGTTGCGATGGCGGTGGCGGTGGAGAAGCCGCGCCGGCTGGCGGGCAGAAGAAGAAGGCGGCGGCCGCGGCGACGACGGGCAGCTCCGGCAGCGCGCCGGCCGTGGATGCCGTACGGGACGAGTCGGCGGAGGTATGGTACTACACCGACCCGACGGGTCAGCAGCAGGGCCCCTGCTCGATCACGCAGTTCCGCAGCTGGCTCAAGTACCTGTCCAAGGACGAGCAGTTTCGGGACGAGTACGACAAGTTTAGGTCGTGTACGGTATGGCAGCAGGACTCACACTCGGAGTCCCAGTCGCAGCAGCAGCAGCAGCAGCAGCAGCAGCGGGGGGAGGAGGGTCCGGGCGCCGGCGGGCAGAGGATCACTCTGGTGGATCTGCTGCGGCTGTTGGGCTGATGAGCGGGTTTAGGGTCTGCTGGCGCCAGGCATGGGCTTGGGAGCACGGGCGGGGTCGTGTGTGGCAGGGGTTTGGTGGGTGACGCGGGTACCTGAACGGATCGATCGACTTCGCGCGGAATGAACACGGCTGGCTCCGCGCAGCTGAGGTCGGGTGACGCGGTCGACGCAGCCTCTATGTGCGGGGACGCGCGCCAGCGGAGGCCGCGCGGGGCGGCGGCCACAGCCACAGCCGTCCTCCGTCCGCTCCACTTGTCACCCAGCTGATAACCCTCCAATGTTTCATGTGTCTACTTGATTGACCACACCCACCTTCGAAAAAGCGGTGGCGTGCGCAGGGGCGCAGTAGGGTGCGCGATCCGGTGAACCCGCGGGCAGGGCAGCCCCCGGGCATGTACCAGGCGTGTCTGGATGCCGGTTCGAATGGGTTATGGTGGCATTTACAGGCGGGGGCGGATGGAGGTTAAAATGAAACGGACCAGACACATCCAGCCCGGCGACAAATACTTACCAACGATAATGGGGGCGGATGGAGGGAGCGTATGTCAACTCCGGCAGTCGGTTGCGCAAGAGGCCGTTACCTGTCTACATAGTAATTGCCTCGAGGCCACGACAGCGACACGACATCGCCGAGGCCCCGGGAGACGTACGCGACGGGACGGGACGGGCTCGGACGGGGCGGGGCGAGGCGAGGATGCCGTACGGTGCCGTACCGTACGGCGGTGCACATGTCTGTGACGGGAAGGGGCGCTGTGCCGCGCTGCGCGGTATGTGTGGGCTTTGGCCTGGCCAGGGCTGCGCCCGCTGGTGCCGAAAGGATGAATCGGTCGCGTAGGAGGTGAGGGCTGGCGAAGGCTTCTCGAGATGCTGGGACAGTGTTTCGCGCTGTGCCGATTTGAGGAGTAGAGCCGTCCAGTCAGCGACACCTACTGCAGACTGCGTCCGGAGTGACCAGGCTTGGTTGTGCCGCGGACGTGCTTCTCTAGGGCGTTGGCGCCACACGGCTATCCCTCTTCCCTCACTGTACCCCCCAGGGGCGCTGCCAAACCACCCGCAATGCGATGCCGTTTGGTGCGATGCCGTTTGGTGGCGCTGTCCGAGGGTTTCGCGATGCATCACGGTGTTTCGCGCCTCCCTCGAGGATGCGCACGCGAATGGGGGTGACAGGTTCAAGGCCGATCGCGCGGGGGGGGGGGGGGGCAGAGGCGCCGTTGTCAGGTGGGGTGGCGATCGCTGGGTGGCGCAGGCCGGGTGGGATAGGCAGCCCTAGGTAGCAGGCGGACGCTCGAAGGCGGCAAGGACGGGCCATTCCTGTACGCGAATGATGTCGTCGTCGTCGTCGTTACCGTATCGCGGTGCCACGGGGCGGTGTGGGAAACGGCCCCACGGTGGAGGATCTCAGCGTGTCTCCGAAACCCGCTTACGGCAGCTGCCCAGCTTCGCGATGGGATGGATTATCATACCTGTCGGGGTGGGCCGTGCGGTGGCCGTACAGGCGTCCATGCATTGATGCGCGCGAGCGTTGTGTGGTGTAGTGTGCTTTTGAGGCGGGCGGGGGAGCGTGCCACTCCCTGCCGCGGGGGGCGTGAGGGGAATCACGCCGCAGCCTGCGTGCACACCGCAAGCAGTGCGTTGAAGAGAGAAGCGGGGCACGCGGGATGTGGATGTTGTTCCCTGGGGCCCCGGGGGCCTTTTGGTCGCCCAGCGACCGGTGTACGTCCTCTCCGGACACGGCATGCATGCATATGCCTTGGGGGCGCACGACCATGACGCCCATCGCGCGGCTTGTCGGCAGTCTTACACGCACAGCTGTGCGCGCGCCCCGCACAGGCGACGTCAGGCGGCGTTGGGGCAAGTTGGACGTTCTCCCGGCTGAAGCTGGCTGTGTCTCGCCCGCTTGACGACGATTTTTTTCCCACGAACGGCAACGGCTGTCGGTCGAGGTGGCGGTCATCGGTCCACGTAGGGACGATTGTGCTTGTGATTGGAACCCATGTGATCAGAACCCATGTGATCGGAACCCATCTTCAGATCCAGAGCGAGTGCAGCTCTAAGGGCCCTCGGTGCCAACCTGCCGGGGTTTACCGTACCAATCGTCACACCCTTCCTCCTCTTGCACAGCTGTCTCGTGTCCGTATGAAGCTCGCGACCAGGCGTCTGACCGGCGCGCCCTGACCTCCACTCCATGGGGTTGAAGACCGCGAGCGTTCTGCCAGCCTTGCCAAACAAAACCAAACGCAGAGCACAGCACGAGCGGACACAGCGACGCAGAAGAATCATGGGGCAAGACTCTCTCGTGAGTACAGGCCGCACGTTGCTCCTCGGCCGCGGGTCCATCAAAATCAAATACAGTGTGGTTCATGATCACACTCATCGGAAAGAAATCAATGGGCGGTCTTCCTGCACTGTTCGAAATGCCTCAGACCGCAACCACGGTGTGACGCTGCTTCGACCGCCCCCATGGACACATGCTCAACGACAAGACAAAGAAGCCAACAGAACAACAGGGTGCCTATGACCCGACTCCGGGACCGCGGAGGATGCCGCTGGGATTCAACTCGCTCGTCATGCCCGTCATCCTGGCCGCCATCAACTAATTGCCTCTCCACCACAGCCATTGTCCCACAACACGTCGTCCTGTAGGGCATTCGACTGCTGCTACCCGCATCCCGTGTATGCCGCAACCCTTAGCTTACACCCACCATGAAGCTCAAACAGACCATACATGGCCAGCCAGCGCTCCGGCGTTTTTCCCTCCCCCCGCGGCGCCTCCAGACCACGCCGTCATGGCCACCACACACAGGAATTCCCTCCATGCTCCAAACGGTTTGCGATTGAGCGCGGGTTCATGCAGGCGCACCGAAGGCCAGCAGCAACCCACTTAACCCCATCGCGCGGCGTCGTGGCGCTCCGCCGCACTCCCCGCATCTCCCGCACGGGCCGCTGGTCGCAAGCGGGCGGAACCAAAAGGGGAGGAGGGAGGGCCACCACGAGGTACCGGCACGGGGCGGGGCCCCGTGACTGTAGGGGCACCGTCACTATGTAGATGGCAGACCGAGCAGCCCAAGATCAACCCCCAGCAACCAACCAGCTGCGCCTGGAGAATGATGGCGGCCCTCGCAAAGCGCTCCTTGGAAGAGAAGCGAAGCACAGCCGATCATCTCTCGTACTCTCGTCCCCAGTCCTCGTCGCCCAGGTCCTGTCCCCAGGCGGCTCCCCCCGCACCGTTCCACCGTACCAGGTGAGCCCCGACGCCTTCTGATGCTTGCTTACACGAGGATGCATTTAGTGTCGTCAGAGCGCCAGAGCGCGAGGGCGCAATTTGATGATGATGGTGTGCAGAGTTGCTTTGGTGCTGTCCGCACGACGCGACCCGACCCGCGCAAGCAGAATACTCACACACTTGGCAACGCCCCGGCTGCCGACCCCCCGCACGATGCCCTATCTCTCTTGACACGCGCCCCCAGCCGCATTTTACAGCGGAGGGAACTCCTACCCTCCTGCCAGCTAAGGCCCCCAAAAGATGCACGGCCAGCAGAGGCGGTAACCACGCCATGCGCGCGCACCCACACCCTTTTCCCAACCGAACCGCCATCTCGAGAGGCATCGCGCCGCACCCCCCCCCCCCTTGATGTGTCTCGCGCAGCCTCCTGGCGGATGTTGCCCAACACCTACCTGAGCTGTAAACGGAGGTATCTCCTACCAAGGCCTGAACAATGATGAACCACATTTTAAATCTGCCCCTACGCCCCCTACGCTAATGCCCCGCCAATCCCCACCCCACATGAAAAAACCCTCAGTAAGGTTGCGGCTGTCGTGAGCCTTGCATGTCCCAGCCATTCGGCTCGGCCACCACAGCGGGTTGCCCCGGCGTCGGCGGCCTCTCCAGCACCTGCTCGTAGCCCACTCCCTGGCCCTGGGGACCCCGCGCCAGCCAGTCCTCCACCCGCGTGTTGCCGCTGGCCGCGCCAGCGCCGTTCTGCCCCGGCTGAGCTGCGCCCAACCCCATCCCTGATGACGGCCCCGGCGCCGGGCCCGGCCATCCGTACTGTGGCTGCTGTTGCGGCTGTGGTGGCTGCTGTTGCGGCTGTAGTGGCTGCTGAGGCGGCAGCCTCTGCGGTTGCGGCTGGGCCGGGGCTTGCATGGCTGCGCCAGTGCCAGGAGGGGGGCCCCCTGGGGTTCCTCCAGGGAGGCCCGTTCCCTGCCCGGCTGCCGTAGGCGGCCGTCCGGATACCCCGACGCCGAGTGGCCGCTGCGCGCCCTGCGATTGTTGCGGCGGTTGCTGTGGTTGCATGCCTGGCGGCTGTTGCGCTTGAGGCTGCAGCGGTTGCGGCTGCTGCTGCTGCGGCGACACCCCCGGCTGCTGTGGCTGCTGCTGCGCCCACTGCTGTTGGCCCCACTGCTGCTGTTGCCCCGCTGGTGGCAACTGGCCTCCGGGCTGTGGCCATGATGATTGCTGCTGCTGCGGCTGCTGCGGCTGCTGTGGGCCGGCAACGGGCGGATAGCGGCCCTGCGGTGCGGTGACCCGCGGATTAGCCGGCTGTGCTGGGGATCCTCGGTACCGCGGATCGGCGGCTGATCCACCGCCGTACATCCCCGCGCCATAGCCACCACCGCCGTACATCCCCGCGCCCTGCCGACCCCCAACCCCGTAGCCCTGAGGTTGCTGTGGCTGCTGCATCTGAGCTTGCTGTGGCTGCATTGGGTTGGGGCCGGCCGGGCCGCGGGGTCCCTGAGCCGCCGTGCTGCTGCTCGCCGGCGGCAACGCGTAACTGGGCGGCCGCGCAGGCTCCGGCAGCAGCGGCTGCGGCCGGCCGGGCGGCAGCGCGTTTCGCCGCGGCGCGCCCCCGGACTGCAACATCATGTACTCCTCATAGCTGCAGCCCGTCTGCGCCTCCCACATCCGTACGTCGTTCTGCCACTGCTCGTACGAATAGCCCGACGGCAGCAGGCCGGCGGCCTCGCTACCCCGCGACCCGTCTGCCAGCAGACCGACCAACTGCTGCGCTCCACCCACGCGACGCAGCAGGCTGCTGAGCAGGCCCTGCTTCTCCTGGTACTGCATGTTGTCGGCCGCGAGGGAAACAATGCCGTACGCGCATTGTCGTACAGCGTCAGCCGGTACTGAGTACCGATCGAAGAAGTCGGCGCGCAGGAACCGGAGCCCGAAGTCGTCATACTCCAGCTTGCTGATAGTGCCGGTTTCGCGGCTGAAGGTCAGGTCGCGGACCTTGGGATGGGGGGAGATCGCAGGGTTCAGGGCAAAGTTAGGGGACGAAGCGGTGGCGGGCAGGCTGTCGACATCTGTGCAGCTGTGCCTTGAGCCCCCTTCAAACCCATCGGAAGCAACAACTTAGTCTCCTTGGATGTGCTTAGACCGCCAACCCAGATCAGGAATTCAGGAACTGTGCATGAGGGGTGTGCAGGCCGGGTGGCCGCGACGCTGGTCGACTCATGATTCTGATGCTCCAGATAGATCCAAGACATCAATCTCAAATTGCGCACCTTGCCAAGCGCCCGGTTGCTCGGCGTGCGCACTTCCCAGCCCAGGAGTTTTGTGAAGCCGAAGCGGGGGTCCAGCGGCTGTCGCACCACGCCGTCCTCCTGAACCAACACGACGTCGCCAGCCTGCTTGATCGTTAGCAGCGGCACCACTCCGATAGCGCCGTTGCTCTCCAGGTCAAAGCAAGTCACTTCAAGTCGCGAAGCATCGACCCAGGCCTCCCCAAGCTTGCCCAGCTTCCGGCCCGTGGTGCTCGATATAACGTCCTTATCCATAACTTCCGAAAGTTTTAAGAAAGTTGGCTGCGCGGGCTCCAACGGATCGTAGAAGGGCCTCCGAACCAACGACATCGGTTGCGGCTGGTTCGGCGGCTGACCGCGGCCAAACGATTGGGCTTTGCAAGCAATGCCATTCCGAGTCCCATTGGCTTGTCGAAGGGCAGGAAAACAGGCATGGGAGTGGCCCTGGACGCTCCGCCGCAGCGCTGGGGTTGTGGCAGACGGTCCTTCCGCGCGTAGAGCACGCTGTGTGTTTGAAGGATTCAACATTCTGGTCCACGTCTAATTGTTGTGAGGTGCCTCAGACATGCAAAATCCTGTGTGGTCTGTGGGGTCTGTTCCTTGTCGTTGGTAAACACGACAAAACGAAATTGCAGTGTTCTTTTGACAGGAACGGTCAGCCGCTGAACCATTTCAGACATATTCCATACATTAAGTCCTTACACCAACAAAAATGCTCAAGTCATCGTTGTGTTCGTCGAGGCAAAGCCCCAAGGCAGTCTGCCGAGCAATAGTCAGCCCAACAAACTTACACCAGCGAGTATTTGATGGATTATCCGAGCAATTGCGCTCACGGCAGCTGTCTAGCTTCCAAGCCAGCAGCTCTCGCCCTGGAGGCCAGGTTCCAGCCCATGTCGCGGTACGCTGCCATGCAGGTCGAAGCACATGGCGTACACATCCTGTAACCATGCCTACCGCTGTATGTGCAGTGCATCATGGACGGTAACTTCCGCTGGGCCTCACGGCGTGGCGGGGATTGGCGGCGTGGACACGAGGAGGGTGTTAGCGCGTTGCGGCGTGTGGTGGGCTTCTGCCTGCGCGACGGCGTGAAAGCGCTAACGGTGAGCTCAGTGCGATCTTCGTATACGGTACCAAGGACACCCCCTATAAAGGGTTCCCAGGTATTTCATAGTCCAGTCGGTAAGCCGTAGCGACCTTATGCCGGGGCTGGGAGGTGTAGTCGTCGGGCCATTGCCACGGAGTGCCCCAGCCATGTTGCCTGCATGTTTCTGCAACGCCACCTCTCAAGCGCAGGTGTACGCTTTCAGCACCGAGAACTGGGGCCGGGGCCGCGAGGAGGTGGGCTTCCTCATGCGGCTCATGGAGCGCACTCTCGCAATGGAGGTTCCGGAACTGCAGGCGCGGGGTGTGCGGCTGACTTTCGCTGGAGACATAGCGACCTTGCCGGAGTCACTGCAACAAGTGGTGAAACGGCAAGTCGGTTGGAAATGCGACTCTGTGTGGAGGTTAGATGCCGCCCCAGGCCGTTACCGAGGTGGGCTTTTGGCCCGTCCCACTCAGGCGCACCTTTCGGCGTTCACACATAATCGAATCCATCGTGTGACGGGGGGTGTCGACGGTCCCTTTGGCAATCCGCTGCGTTTCACGTCGGCTGTTTGCGGCGTGCAGGTTCTGCCTGGCAACAACATGTGCCGCATGATGTTGCCAGAACCAAGCGGGCATGCGCCGCATCAGACAGTTCAGACAGTTGCTGCCAGCCGCTCATCTTCACCTGCTTTCATCCAATATGCGCGCAAGCTGCAACATGAATGACCACACGTACGCCTGCAGGGCTGAGGAGCAGACGGCGGACAACACGGACCTAGTGCTGTGCGTGTGCATGTCGTACGGGGCTCGGCAGGACATCACGCAAGCCGCCCGGCAGCTATGCAGAGATGTGCAGGAGGGCAAACTAACCCTCGAACAGGTTAGTGGCAGGCAGCCAGCGTAACCGTCATTATACACTGTTGCTGGACGATGTCGTGGTCCCGGGATCGGAGGGTGAAGAAGCGCACGACGTGTTGCCGCGGCAACCCACGAACACAGATATTATTGCCGTGGGTGGCTGGAGGGGTTGTGAACTGTCCCGAAACAGGCGGTGTACTGTGTCACGGTCACGGATGGCTGATGCTGCACAGACACGTAATGTGTGCCTGATTGTGCCTGCCCACCGCCCCTGTGCCTTGGCCGGTAGGTGACAGAGCAGCAACTATCTGAGAGGCTTTCCACGAGCACGACTCGTTCCCTCGTCGGAGACCCCGACCTCTTAATCCGCACGAGTGGGGAGCTGCGCGTTTCAAACTTCATGCTGTGGGAGTGCGCATACACGGAGCTGTACTTTACGACAACCTGTTGGCCCGCTTTCGACGCGCACGAATGGGACGGAGCCATGAAGCACTTCGCGTCGAGGCAGCGACGATTCGGGACCCGCTTCAACGGGTTGGTTGAGCACACCCGCAACAACGGGGCCGTGACGCTGTAACCTCTCTGCCCTTCGTTTCACTGAAGGCGAGTTCCGAGCCGCTTCCAACTGATAATATGAACCCAAATACGCGGTCGCTGCACCAGCACGCTGAAATATGCCAGTGTGTGAAAGTTGGCGCCGAAAGAGACGAATGCCCTCAAATTGCCTTACAAGACAACCGTGAAAGCTGTCGCTTAGTCGAACAGGGAGAAGCCCATGTCCTCCTCCTCGGACGGCTCCTTCTTCTCCTCCTTCTTCGGAGCAGCAGCGGCAGCCGGGGCACCGCCAGCAGCCGGGGCGGCGGCCGCGGCAGCCGGAGCGCCACCGCCTGCAATGGCATAAATAAGAAAATAATTAATGCATGCTGTGCGATTATGCAACTCAGAAGTTTCTTGTCACAACTATCTTCTCACCAGCGCCGACGTTGGTGATGAGGTCCTCAATGCTCTTCTTGGCGAACAGCTTAGCGAACAGGGCGGGCCAGTAGGCCTCGACCTCAACGCCGGCAGCCTTGGTAATGGTCAGAATGTTCTCGGCCGTGATCTCCAGACCATCGTCAAAGAGAATGAGGGCGGCGTAGGTGCAGGCCAGCTCGGAGGTCGCCATCCTGAAAGATGTTTAAGCCGAAAAAGGCCCTAACAGGTGTGAAACGACCGATAGTTGAAGGAGGACTTCAAGAGTACCAGCACCAGACTTAAACGGCGACCTGCGGCGGGTGTGTACGAGGGCAGTACGGCGAAATTTGCAAGCTGTTCTCGTGTAATGTGTTGCACGAAAACGGGATTGATAAGCGCCATCAACATCACGCAGTCGTCGTAAGACCTGACATTGTAACTCAAACCTCTACGTCCACCTTTGTCAATCAAGAATATGGGAGCTGCCCGTCACGCTCCGTGAACCGCTGCAACAACCTGTACATTAGATACGTCAGTGTTAAAAGCTTAACAACTCAAGGATGTCTGTGATTAGCAAGGCGTTAAGCCTGCCAGCCTTCCTCTGCTCTGTCTTTGTCCTTTACTGGAGCCTGCCGCTATTTGCAATCATCTACCGCATTCGTTTCGCGAACGTTGGTAAACGCAATGACATGCTGGACTGGTGAGGCCGATCCGGGTCGGGGCTGCGTTTGTGGGAGACACGCAGTTGCCGTCAATTACCTCGCTGTACGGCCGGGGACAGCTGAGCTGGAGGTGAACGGGGTCAAGGCGTGTGTCGCCGGTGCTTCCTGTGGACCATCAGGCGGTTCAGAGGTCCAAACGTGAAGCTGCCACGGAGCCAACTGCCCGTTGCCCCGCACCATTCGCAGGGCCAAGACTTTGCTGGCATTTTTCCATGTGACCGTTCTGAAGCAAGGGGAGATGGCGCTGTACCGAGGGGGCACGTGCCTATACCTGGTAGGGCAGCGATCTGGGGTGGAACAATGGCGCATCTAGAAATGGCTGTGTCCAGCCACAGTGGGTAGTCAACATAGCATCCCAGTCAGTATCCCAGTCAGTAAAGGGACTCGTGGGCACTTTAACGAACGGGGTCGGCGCCTTTTGGTCTGCGCGGCAAGACGAGGCTGCGACAAGTGGGCGATGACTCGCAAGTGGCTGCAGCGATGGCAGCAGCCCGGGGTACTTGCCTCACACTGGAACGCACACTAACACACACACACATACAGTTCTCTTGATCATACACATATACGGCCCAGTTCCACTTACACATATACACACAGCACGCACATGTAATAGAAGTACGCATCCCAAAGTTAATCGCTGGTTTACGTCTACCGCGAGATGATCACCATTTGGATTGTGACCCAGATGGGGTGTTCATGGCACATTGGTGTGCGTGGTTTGTCGTGGGCAGCCCGTGCCCCGGCGCGGCCATAACAGCAAGGGTGTTGGCAGGGCTGGACAGCGACGTACATGTACAGTACATGCGGCCCGGCCGTTGCCGGCGGTCACCCTGTGCTCCGCGCATCATGTCCGCGGAGGAGTTGGGAGTCCGGCGCCACGTCGTCAGCGCGTCTGGGGGCCGTCCCCCTTGCGGCTGTCGGAGGCGCAGCAGCATGTCAGCATCGACATCCCGCGAGAAGCTCTGCAGCCCTGTGGATGCATTGGCAGCCCGGTCCAGCAGCCTTGCTGGGCCCGTAACACCCCCTGGTGCATTTCTTGGCAGCCGTCCGCGGTTGATACGATGAGCTGCAGCTGCAGTGGCATCGTCGCAGCTCTAGGGGCGGCGGGCGCCGAATGAGCGAGTGGTTGCGGGCCGAGTAACGTTCGGTGGCGGCACATGTCCAATGGCAGAGGCAGCTGTCGCCGCTGGCAGGGCCTGGGGTTAAGGGGCGCTTGCATAAGCGCTCCAGCCCAGCCTTTCTTGATATAGGGTCCTGCGGCGGCGCTTGACCCTCTGCACAACGCACATGGCCATATCCACATTCTTTTTCTGACTATTCTCTCTGGGGTGTGTTTTGCGGGTTGCCGCGCTGTTGGCGCTGCCCAGTGTGGTGGTGGCTGGTGAGTATAACCCCCGCGTGTTCCCCCGCCGTGTCCTCCTCGGCTCCGAAACCGCCCCGCCGTCGCAGTGCAACCACCGCAGCTGGGCGGACTTCTTCATCGACACCTACCTGACGGAGGGTCGGGCGGCCCTGATGAGCAGGTGAGGTGTGGACAGCGACATGGATGGCTGGGATGTGCTGGGATGGCTGCCCGATGGGAGGTCGGAAGGCGCAGACTGTGTGCACGGGTCGCGGTGGGCGGTTGTGGGGGATTTGGGTCGGGGAACTGACGGCGCGGGGGCGCACTGCCCGACTCTTCGCGGCCTGGGGACCTTGTCTGTCGCTCGTCTGTCAGCCTCTGTGTACCGGACCGCAGCGGTTCGCGGCGTGGGTGCGGTTCCGGAGCGATGGGCGCCTCCTTTTCATTGCCGCAGCGGGGCTGGCATCAGGGGGCAGTGGTACGAGTCATTACTTTATGACATAACAGCATTGTGCTGCGGAATGGGATTTTTGAACACATGGTCATCTCTTGTCAATAGCGTGGCGATCTGCCGAAGCGCCACGTGGCGACCCGGTTCGGTCAGGTCAGGTCCGATGGAACGGCGCCGAGTCGACGCCGCCCGATGCACGTGTACTTACTTGAACCTGTTGGCCTCCCGGCAGGTGGATGGTGTACTTTGTGTTCCCAGTGTTTTGCACGTCCGTTATCATCCTCAAGGGCATCGTGCTGTTTAAGCGTGGCCGCATCGCGGACAAGGAGGTGCGATGGGGGTTAAGAGGGAGGAGCAGGCCACCTGGGGAGGGGATGCAGGACGCGCCCATTGGGGCGATGTGGTGGCCCTGCACAGCCCGCTGCACCGCGAAATGCAGGGGACGTTCGAAGCGTGTCGTACCTGTCGTACCTTAGGGTGTGAAGATTGATGACCATGAGCGCCGGCGTTGGGACGTTGTGGGGCCGCCAGGATAGGTGGACGGGCGTCACGATCAGTCGGCGCGGGAAAGTAGAAATTGGTGGCAGTTCATTCAGGGCTTGGTCCTATGGCTAGGTGGGCTAGCGTGGTCCGCAGGGCAAGGTAGTCCGCAGGGGCGGCTACTGGCCACCACACGGCAAAGCCCGAGCCGCCGCGCCCCTTTGTCGTCCATGTCCGGCGCCATCACCGCTGTCGGTGGAGAATGTACAGTGTTGCGCATTCGGTTCGGGTTGCGGCTGCTCGAATGCCCTCAGGTTCTGTCATCCATGCGCGTGCGCCCCCTTGTGGTCCGCTCGCGCAGGCTTTCAACGCCTGGTTGGACGCCACGTTGGCGAGGAGCACCGTGCCCGGCTTGCTCGTGTACCCGGAGGGTGGGTGCGTCGCGCCATCGTCACGTCGATGGTCCGAGACATTGCTGGTCGGGGAGGGGCTTGGGGGCGGGGGTTGGCGTCGTCGCAGCCTGGCGTGGGTGATGCCTTCGATCCCCGGTTTGCGGCAGTCCGCTCTGCAGCTCCTGCCCTCATCGAGCCCGACACCGCACACCCTCCTGTTCCCGCGCTGCTCTCTGATATAGTTGCGCCTGGCTGGTGCCGAGATCCTCCCGTTCGTACCCCCCCCAGGTCGAGCGCACTCCACCTCCACCCTACCTATTGTGAACGTTAATGCCACTCCTCCACCAATCACCTCCGCTACTCTCTACTGCCCCTTGGCCGCAGGCCACCGCAGCCTGAAGCCCGCCAGCCTGCCGCTGAAGCGCGGCATGCTGCACTACGCATTCAGCCGGAAGATGGCAGTGCAGATCATCGTGACGAGGGGCAAGGAGGAGGTGATGAGCGAGAAGACCATGTCGGTGGCATGGGGCCGCACGCTGGTCACCACCTACTCCAAGGTGAGCGGCGGCTGTGCGGCTGCGATGCGAGCTGCGGCGGTGGATGGAGCTCCCAGTGGCTCGGGTGGCGGCGCGGGGGGGCCCTTCCCGGTTGAGGTTGGTCCCCCGGTCCTGTTGGGTCCGCGCCATGTCGAACGGGCTGCGGGACGGCCTGAGGAACGGGCTGACAAAAGAAGCGGGCGAGGGCCGGGACGTATGTGTCGTACTCTGGGCCGGCTGGGCGGAGGTGGGAAGCCGGTCTCGCGGGGAGACACACCTGCGGATAGGGCGGGGCAGGGGTCCAGGGAATATCTGGGGTGGGTTAGGGTGAGGTTCAACACGTAAGTAAGCCCGCAACGATGCCCGGGGGGGCTGGGGTGCCACCTGGGTGAGGCCTTCGCGTAGGAGCTGGCGGCTGGGGCCTGAGGCTTGCAACCGCGGTCGGGGCCGTGTAGTTGAACCTTGGCAAGTATGTAATCTCTAAGGGTTTCGGGTGTGGGCAACGGGACGCCGCTCACAGGGTTTGTGACCGGGCGGTCACGGACAGCTTCGCAACATTGAAGCATACAAGCCTAACAAGCGCACACCCCGTTCGGCCTCCGGGCGCTGCGCTCCGGTGCGTCCAGGTGCTGAAGCCGGCGGACTATGACACCTTTGACGCCTTCTTCAACGCCGTACAGTCTAACTGGGACGCGTGCTGGCAGTCATCGTACGACAAGCCGAGCGCGGGTGGGGCAGTATGGCCGGGGAGGGCCAGGGAGGGGCTGGCCAGGACGCGGGCCCCGGGTGCTGTCCGTCGGAGGGCTCGTCGTCGAAGTGCGATACGGACGGCACTCGGGTTGACTGGCACGCAGTCCTGACGATACTTGGCGGCGACGGTGGCGGTGACGGCGACGGTGACGGCGACGGTCGCAGGCAGCCGTTGCGCGCGATAGCTGTGCTGTGCTGTGCCGCGGGGGACCCCGCCTGCAGGGCTCCGCAGAACCCGTTCAGGCGTCTGCTTTGGTTTGCACCGCTGCCCTCGACACCATGTTCGACACCGCCATCTGGGTTCGTGCCCTTCCCCCTTGCGCCCTGCTGCTGCTTTCATCTTTGGACTTGATGTCGCTTGTTGCGCTCCAATGGTCCCTAGTTGCCCCCTTCCATTTTTCCATCTTCCATCCATCGCGCCCTCCCCCCCCACAGGGTTGCCCCAGCTGAGCCTGAAGGACGCGCAGGAGTACACCTACCCCCCGACCATGTGGTGGCTGCAGCTGGGCATCACGCTGCTCAGCATCGTCATCCTGGCGGCCGTGGTGTGGCTCTCCTGGCTGGGCCTCCGCGCCGGTCTGGCCGCCCTGGGGTCGGCGCAGCAGGTGCGCGCAGCCGTGCTTGCCTTGCTCGGACACCGCACAGCGGCCATGAAGGGGCATCCTGGCCTAATGCGGGGCGTTCGCAGTACGATTAAGAGTAGTGTAGAGTGAGGGGGAGATGAAGGAAAGCAGGAAAGGGGTTCTCATGAACCCTGGTGCGGTGCGGGGAGGGAGGATGGCTGTGGCCTGCCCCTTGTTTTGCGCGGGTCAAGGCCGTGTGTGCACTAACGGAGCCGTCCGCCCCTGGGCAGCACACACCGCTCCGCGAGAGCGGCACCTTTCGTGTCCCCAACCATGCGTTCTGGGCTTTTATCTCCGGGTTTGTAACTCCCGGCACCCCGCGACACCTTCCCCGCACTGCCGAAGCGATGCGTGTGACCACCCGCGTTTGTTCAATCGCGCGGCTTGATCTCAGCGGCCGCAACTGGTGCCCAACCTGCAGGGAGTCTTGCTGGTCGCGGCTGGCTGGCTGGGGGCGTCCTTCGTGCGGAGCTTCTTGTGAGCGGCGAGAGTGGAGTGGAATGGAGCGGAGTGGAGCCGAGTGCGGCACCCACGCGGGGTCGTCAAGGGGGCCTCAGCAGTGGTCAGGGACGGCCCCACGGGCGCCTGTGCGCATGCATGCATGATCGCGCGGGATTATTTAGACCCGGTCCCTGTCATCTGTGCATTTCCCGGCCGACGGCTGGCCTGGCCTGCCATGAGTGCTGTCCCGCGCATCTCGGCAGAGCCTGCCGGGCCGCTGTGCAGGCTGCGCGCTTAGGGCCGCACGCGCCCGGTGTGGATGGTTGCCCGGGATCACGCGCGGGGCGGACAGGAGGCCGTCCGCAGGGCTTGCAGGCCGTGTCTGGGCGAGCATCAAAGGGTTCCGGGAAGACGAGCTACTGAGCTTTTTTTGAATTTGTTGGTTTCCGGCGTGCCGGGTACTGCGCGCGCGGCACACAGGTGGTGCCCAGGGGTGGGGTGAAGGTTGGTGATCGGAACGCCCTCAGCAGATCTTCGGGCGGGTAGGGTGGCCCTTGATTGGTTTTTAGGCAAGAGCGCAAGGGGCGAGGGAGGAGAGAGCGATATAGAGAGATAAAGAAAGAGAGGGTCCTCGACGCAATCGCAGGTTGGTTCGGGTGTGTTCGCCGAGGTGCGGACGCACTGCCACGGGATACTGCTGCTGGGGGCCGAGCAGCTGGGATCGTCCCTTAGCGCTGGGCGGGGGGCCTCTGTGTGTTGTGGGACAGAATCGGCAGGAGCGTCCAGACGAGCTTGGATGGTGGGCAAGAACGATACCGTATCGCACGGAGCATCGACGGACGGCGAGCCAGGATCCCCGTCCGGACTGGTGGCCCTTGGGGCCCTGAAGGTCCGTGCCGAGTGCTCCGCAGGGTCACGACCCTGCTGGACGACCCGAGGAGCCGCACCTCCAGTGCAGGGCCCGTGCCGGGGAGAGCGGGACTTCAGCCAGGGGCGGCAGGAGCGTGCTCTGCAGCGTAGGGACGAAGGTGCCGTGGTAGGTGCCGCGGACGTTCACGCCTATGTGCGTTCCGTCAGGGCTCCCGAGGGTCTTTGAGGCTGTCAGCTGGGCGACCAAGGGTCTGGCGGCTGTCACAGGTCCTCGTCCCCGCACCACGAGGCGCCCTCAGCGGCTCGTTGTCGCGCTGGCGACAGCGGCGGTGCACGGCGCAGCGGTCGCGCGACCGCTGTGCCCGGCCACTGACGGGGAACAACATGAGCGGCCGCCTCGCTTAAGCCGAGGAGAGATCTCCGCGCCGTGTTAAGTGGGCACCACCCCCTTGAGTGAGTGCTGAACCCCCTTGGGGCAGGGTACTTGAGAGGAAGTGAGTGTCCTGGAGTCGAGCGGGCGGCCGCATGGGGGTCCCCGTCCGGGTCAGCGCCTCGACTGCCGCTGCAGGTGCTCCAGCTCGCCGATAGGAATGTCGGCATGCCCCATGGCGATGGATGCGGGATGGTGCCGATGATACCGAACATTCCGGACTCGTGCTGCGAAATCGCTCCGCCCGGTGTGCTGCCGCTGACTGCTGACCGGGGTATGTAGTCACGATGAAAGCGGGGTTTGGACATGGGGTTGGGACGTTCGGTAGCGCACCGCAAATGGCGCGTTAGCAGTGCACGAATAGTTACGCCCGTGACCCGAAGCTCCTGGTGAGCTTCTCCACCTCAGATCCGTCACGTGCAGCAGCGGCTGTTCCACCGTTGGGCAATGTGACCGTGCAGCGAAGCCGCCGCACCCCGTCAAGCAGCCATGCAGCTTATCCTCGCCGTCACAGTGACGCGACAAGCTGAACGCGCGACGTCCACATCGCCACGACGGCGGCTTCACGCACCACATGGCACCGCTCAGTCAGCGCCGGCGGCGTCACCCAGCCTGGGGTTAACCCACCTGCACTGCCTGCATCCCAACGACACCCCCAGCCCGCCACGCGCCTTCCTGTAGCGTCAGACACTGGACGCCCTGCAGCGTCATGGGTCTCAGCCGAAGACAGAATAGCGAACGCGAGGAGTAAATGAAGGGAACGACGAGGGAGATCTGGCAGCTGACGCTTACCGGCGCTTGGGGACACCTTCGGGGCCCCTCTCACACGTGGGCCCTGTGCACCGGCCTCTAGACGCCCACCCAACGGATCTGTTTCCGCTCAAACCTTCCCACCCGCCCACTGCTTCGTCTTTACGTCACCCAACCACGCGCCCTCAGCCGTGCTCCTTGGACGGCACCCTTACGCCGTCAGCCACACATACGTTCAGCCGTGGAGTCCTTCACACGCACATGCCGTCCGTCGCAGCACCCCTCAGTCGTGCAACAGGATCTGCACCCACTTCTTGTCCTCATCCGTCTCCTGGCTGCTCCAGCCCAGGCTGTCCCGCAGCGCCTCCAGCCGCCCCCGGTTCCCGGGGCCGGAGATGCAGCCCGGGGTCCAGCAGAAGGGCGGCGGCGGCGTGTTGACCCGCGCCTCCGACCTGGGGCGGGGTCCCCCACGTCACAATACGGTACCCCTCGCATGAACACATCCAAGGGCTCGGAGATCGGCACAGGCACTGGGGCCTCACGCCACGGATGGGATCGGGGCAGCCGTGTGCTGGGACCAGCAGATGCTCGCAGAGGCTCTCAATGTGAACGTTCTCTTGCGCCGCGCACATGGCCGTACAAGACCGTGCATGATCACACATGGCCGTACACGGTCGTACTTAACTGCAAATTGCCGCATATGGCCGCACATGGTAGTACCCTTAAGCCTTCACTGCCGTGGATCCTCAAGAGGCCCCGGCCGTCAGCGAAGGTTCGGCCATCAACGCCACTGAGTTCGCTCCTCTCAACCCACACGCCCCGTCACTGGACACACCTGAACGCTACAGCCCGGCCGTCGGATGTGAACTTGAACTCCAGGAGGTCCTCGTCCTGGCGGCCTGCGAGCAGGTGGGTGTGCGTGTACCTACTGTGTGGTGCCAGAGAAGGGAGGACGGACGAGGAGGCACAGGCCAGCGAGGTGGCGCGACGGTACCTACGCCGCGCAACAACTCCGCCTCCGCAACTCAAGGCCCGCAAGGGCATGGTCGCATTATGGAGGTGTACGGCCTTTCGTGCTTGCGTGCACGCAACGCCGTACACCTCAAACCGTGAAGACCAACAGGCGCGACAGGGTTTAGGTTAAGCGCCGTCCAAACAAGCGACGGCGTCTCCAGGGTACGACATGGTAAGGCCCCCTCGCGAGGGCTCCCCTGATATCCCGTCTGAACGCGTCGCCCAATGTCTCCCTCTAATGCTCGTCTGAGATCCGTATGACAATTGCTTTGCCGTACGCTACCTGGACCGAGCTGGTACGGGACCACTGCGGCGATGTATCCCCTGGTCTCGTCCTCCTGTACGACGGTGCCCCCGCGGGCGCGGAGCTCATCCAACAGGAGCCTGTGCGCCGGCAGCAACACAGCCGCCCCAGCAGCAGCAGCAGCAGGAAGGGGGCACGGGGAGGCAAGAGGTGCAGGCTAGTTGTTCGTTGGGCCATGAGGAAGCGAAATGCAGCAGGTGCTACGGTGGATCCCCGCAGGCCGGCGGTGACGGCCACAGCCTCCTTCCGCAATGTGCTTAGATTAGAGCCCCGCCCGACCCAAACCGCAATGTGCGGTGAGGATTCCGGCTGGCTGTGCAGGCTGCAGTTTGCCAGGGCGTAGCGTTTCCAGAGGAGTGCAGGCCAACAGGCCCCCATCTCTCCACGCACTCCCTCGCAATCACCTCGTGGCATACATCTGCCGTTCTGCTTGGCAACGCCTAGTCACTTGATCCCCAGGACAGGTGGGGACATTGTCGGCGCTCCGGAACCAAACCCTCGCATGTCGGCTGATGGTTGATGTCAGCGCATCGGCGGAAGGCATGGGCCTGCCTGCCCTCCCAGCCCAGTACGAAAGCATTGTGGCGGCCTGACGTGTGCAAGGTCGCACAGGGCTTCTTGCGCAGTACCGTATCCTTGTGTATGGAAGGGATAAATTGAAAGAAGAATGAAACCCGAAACGAACCCGGAAGGGGGAGTCCGGAGCCCCTACCTCTTGGCTTGTGCGGGCTCCAGCGGGTCGTACACCCAGGGCGGGAGGTACTGAGAGGGCGACATGAAGTTGGAGGTGGAGACGCAGCTGCGGGGATGTCCGAGGGAGGCAGGAAGCCCCGGCGGGTGCCCCCAGGGCGGTTGCCGGGGGCTTGTTTCAGCGGCGACGCGTGCTCCACGTTGAGGAGTCCTTCCCTCCCTCCGCCACTGTGACACTTATCACAGCTGTCCTCCGACATCCGAGCAGTGCAACTCCAACACCAGGGTCACCGATGACCCGCCGGGTGCACTGTAGATTGACTAATTAAGAAATGATTAAAATGTAAATGATTAATAAAGAAAGAGTGTGGAGGACAGGACCATAGATGTCGCGCAGGGTCTGGGACGCGCTGCGGGGATGGCTCGCGGCTGATGCCGCAGCGCAGCCCCCGGGGGAGGGGCGAGGCGGGCCGTGGATCCAGAGGCCGTGGTGGCCAGGGCTGCCTGGGGGAGCGCATCTCGCCACCACGTGATACGTGACGGGGGGGGGGCCCGGTCGACCCGGGACCTTGCCGACGTGCGCGCCAGGGTGGCGCGGTTTCGTCTTTGCAGTTTGGTTAGCGAGGAGGCTGCGGCTGTCCCCGATGACCCGCGGGGTCCACTGTAACACCATTAATGATTATACAGTCGGCGCGGCTTGAGGTCGCAAGCGCAAACTTGCTAAAGCTGCGGCTGAACACGACCGGCCGTCATCTGGTTGCAGCCGCTGGCGGCGCCTACACACCACCATTCCATTTGGTATTTCCTTTTTATCCACCTCCGCCCCTGGGAGTGGTAGTTGGTCGCCGGTCACCGCGTGCGTGATTCGCACTCAAGACACGCGACACAAGCCCTCGCTGGCCCCGACGTGGACTCCTCGGGTCCCGCTTGTGCCCGACATGGGCAGGATGATAATGGCCATGGGCAGGATGATGATGATGATGATGATGATGATGATTCATTCGTGGGACGCGTTCCGCGCACATGGCGAACCTGAAGTGGGTGCAGTCTGCCAGGTAGGGCACTGCAGGGTGGGGGCCGGTGCGGAGTGCACGCCCCCTACTATGGCGGACACTGGGGATGCGGCGTGACTGGCGTCACCCATAGGCGGCGACGCGGTGACGACGGGTGACATGCTGCCAGCGGCCCGGCACAGCCACCGTGTGCGGCGTACATGTCACGGCACGCACAGCGCAGCACTCCACGACCCTGGGCTTCGCATCAATGCTGCGTCGGGGCGGGGTCCCGCACCTGGTTCGCGGAGGGCATGGCAGCAGCCGCCCGTCTCCCGCTGTGTCGAAATGCAGCGGTACCTGGCGTGAGTCACGGACAGAAACGATGGGGAGACCGCAAGATCTGGGTTGGCGCTGGCGCCAGGCACGCGTATGATTGGGCACGAAAGCCTCTTCAGCCGGCCCGGGCACCCTCGCATGGCAACCTCTCGGTTGTACAGGATTGGTTGTCGGTTGCCGAGACGAGGTTGTGGAAGCACCACGTTCATGAATGAGGCCGACAGGGAATGAGGTGCGGCCCAGCTGCAAGGGAAATGAGTGACGAGTGCAGCACACCGACGCGGAAAGTGTGCAGCAGGTTCCAGCTGCATCGGTCTAGAACCTCACTCGGCACCCGCATCGTGCCACCGGCGCGCACGGGATGCCTGAAGACACAGCGAAAGGCATTGCAGCGAGTGCTTGAGTTGCCATCATACTCGCCCCTTTTGGATGTGTGGGCAACAATCGCTGCTGCGCTGCCCCGTCTGGTGGTTATGAGGTGTACGGCAATATTAAGCTTGGTTCCAACGAATTCCTACCCACAAGGGTCACAGGTTTCAAGTGGTTGGCATACACGTCTTCATTAGCGGTCAGCCATTTTTAATTACTATGAGCTCCTCTTGAGCACTTCGTGAGACAGTTGGGGGTTGCAGGCTTGTGCACTCCTCGCCTGTCCAAGCGGCAATGAATTCGCACCTGCGGTAGTGAGCTTTGAGCTAAACAGGGTGATGCGATCAGTAAGAGCGCCGCGGAGGCAGCTGGTAGTGTAGATGTTGCGAGTCCGCTGACACTGATACTGACGGCAGGAGATGTTGAACGAAAGCTGGAGAACACGCCGCACTTCATTTCGCCGCTGTGCAACAAAAGGCTCTAGCAGTTCAAAAATGTTAATTTGTTAAATTGTACGTGTACGAAAAAGCCGGGGATTGGACATTTGACACAATTTTCAATCATGTCCTGCTTTACCGATCAGGTCATGTCACAGTGAACTATACTATAAAGCGTCCGATTTCGGTTTCGGCGCCGTCGGCGCACTTTATCGGTTTGTTTCCTAGGAAGACGTCGAGGCGCTTGGGCGTCGTGCATATTGGTTAAGAGGTCGCCTCCTCCTCACTGCGAGGGGATAGTGGAGGTCCTCGCCCTAGGGCCCAGGGGATGCCGACGATTGACCTTAGTTCCTGGTAGCTTAGGGCTGTGATGGACCTGCGCCATGGCTTTGGCCAGGCTTGGCGGCGCTCTTCTCCAACGCCAGCTTGCGTGCGCACGTGCACGCCGGCGACCCCTGCTGCCCATTTCCTGCGGCGTCTCACGCCACGGCGACGACCTGTCAAGCAGTGCTTAACAGCCGGATGCGCGGTTGCTGTTGATAATATTCCTCAACCATCAGCGTCAGAAGCGTTGTTTTTCCCAGTGCACGACGAGGATATCAGCCAGGGCTCTTGCTTGGTCGATGCGCCGTGCCCAGCTGTTCTTCAGACGCGCCTTTCAAAGGCGCATTCCAGCGCTGCGAGTGCCGCTTTAGTCGTCCAAGACACTGCCGGTGAGAAAGTGCATTTTCACTGCTGACGCGGAGCAATACTAAGATTACTGACACGACCGCGCCGCTCGTGGCAGATGAAAAGTTGGTAGCAACAGCCTCCCTTGATAAGGGCATGGCCATTTGGAGGTTTTACTCATCGCACACGGTATGTGGGAGTAAGGGACTGTCTGCGAAAGCGGTCAGCCTCGTTCGATTGAGGTTCGTCCGCCTGGGTGTGCACTGCAGGAGTGCGAAAGCGTCGATGGGTCGTGCGAAGAGAGCATAGAGGTAACGCGCTTGAGAGTCCCTGGCGCGCCCGTCTTCTCACTAGCGAAAATTCCTGAAGTTTTGCCGGACGGCACCATTCTTCGGAAGCGGCCAAAGCCGCCCGGCATATACCTTGGGACGGCGGCGAAAGAAGTTCTGACGTGGATGTTGGGGAGCAAGGATGTCACCGATAAGGTAGGTCGGCCGCGCCCGCCTATTTCGCGTGCCTACCTCCTGGCTTACCTTCCTGACCTACCTGCAATAATCTTGCGCGCGCTGTGAGAATATTGGGTGAGGAAGTAAAGCATGTGCCCCTGAAAACTACTTCATTTAGGAATTCACGCCTGATCGGCCCCGAATGAACCTTGGGATGCATTCACATGGACTCGCTGTTGGGAATCACCGCCAGTAATGGCGATAGCCTTGGCGTGCGTATGTTCACATACACTGCGACGACCCCACTATGCGGCGTGTATATGATGACAATGTGCCATTGCTTGCTTGCGTGCAGGTGGTTCTCGGAGGCCACACCGGTTGGGTGCGCTCCTTGGCGGTGACCGGCAAATGGCTCTTTAGGTGAGCCTGCGCTCCTCGCGTGTAAGCTGCAGCTGCAGCTGGTCCCTAGCATGGTGTCTGCTTGATCTTTCCTGTGGCACTGGTGCGTTCCTGCGATGTGGTTTGGTTCATGGGCTGTTTGGGAACAGTTTTAATCTGCTGTGTACCTGGGTGCCCCTCCATCCCGGCAGCTGCGGCTGCAACTGCCTGCGGCTTTGGGACACCACGTTCCGCACACCGAAGGAGTGCGAATCCGTGCGGCTCTTTACGGGCGACATCTTGGCCATCGCTGCGTCGGACGGGCGGGTGTGCACGGCGGGCGCGGATGGGTCGCTCCGCTCCTGGGCCATCTCTCGCGCCGGCGACCTGCAGGAGGGCCCCAGCCGGGAGAAGGCGCACGATGGGCGGGTGTCCGCGTGCGTGACCGCGGGCAGCCGCGTCTTCACGGTGTCGTACGACGGCAGCGTCAAGGTGCGTGTGTCCACGGGAACAGCTCCTAGTGCTGCAACGAGTTTGGGCCGTTGCGGCCGAGCGCACAGGTGGCCTTTAGGGGGACAAGCTTCATCGGGAGCGGAAGTGGGACGTCGCACATTGTGCGGCCAGGGCCGAGCCTTGCCAGAGTTGGCTGCGAGACTAGAGTCTTTGGACCCTCTCGAACTCGGCGACGAAATGGTGCGACGTGGGTTACTGTCGAAACAGGCGTGGGACATCGACAGCCTCGAACTGGTCGCCGAGGTGAAAGGCGCCCACAACGGCGAGAAAATCTTCTGCGTGACGGTCGGCAGCAACGGCGTCGTTTTCACCGGCGGGGACGACAAGGTGCGGCCCCTGGCGGGAGCCCCGTTGCTGCTCGCTTATCAATCAACTGTACGGCGCATCTGTTTGTGCATGCATATCTCGCGCCCTTCTGCTGTCACAGCGGTGTCTCGTGTCTCCTCTCTCTCACAACGAACAAGTCCACTTACCGTTGCATGCAACGCGTTACGGACGCACGGCGTATGGATCTATCAGCACAGGCCTCTACCCGCGGAGTGGTGCATGTCCTGTGCGCACCTTGTGAGCCCCGCGTGCCTGACGCTGCCTCCCTGCTTGCCCGCGCAGCTTATCCGTGCCTGGGACAAGGACCTCAACCCCATCGGGGCGCCCCTCGAAGGGCACAGCGCAGCGGTGCGGGTGCTCTCAGCCGGGAACCGGGCGTTGTTAGTCTCAGGCGACGCTGAGGGGGACGTTTGCATCTGGGAGACCTATCCCGTCAATGTGCCATCGGCCGCCTCGCCGACCAGCCAGCCTGTGATGCCAGCGGAGCTGGGCCAGTCGCCGGACTTCGTCGCGGCGAGCAGCGCCGCTGCGACGGAGGCAGGCGCGGCAGCGCCGCAGGGTGGTGCTGCTGATGCTGTCGCTGCAGAGCTCGGGGCCGCGCAGCAGCTAGACGGCGTATTGCCAGCGCCCGCGCAGCTGTGTGAGGAGGTCGCGGGTGCCATCACGAACGCTGACCGCGCGCCTGACGCTGATGCGAGCGTCCCTGAGCAGCAGCAGCAACAGCAGCACGTCCATGCGGCAGAGGAAGCCGCCGCAGTTCTGCTGTGCGAGTCGCCACCTGCCGCGCCTGCTTTGGAAGCGGTGTCGGTTCTGGGCGTGCATGAGCCGCAGCACCAGTCGCAGCCAAACCAGGAGCGGCATCCAGTGTACGCGCCTGTCGAATCCCTAGGGTTTTTCGATGAGCAGCACCAACGGATTTATGCTCCGGAGGGCGCTTGGGACACCATGGACGAACAGCAGGAGCCGCTGCAGCCGCTGCTGCGGGTGCATGCGCCAGGGTCCAGTTCAGGACCAGTGCAGCAGCACCATGACCATCCTGCGGAGCAGCCCCTCGGGGGAGTCCTCGATGAGCAGCAACAGCGCAACTACGCTTCGGAGACAGCCACGGAGCCAGTAGACGCGGAGCAGACTCAGTCGCAGCTGGGGCCCGCACATGGACTGAGCTTGCCCGTCTCTGCCGCGTCGCGGGCAACCGGGGCTGACTTGTCCGCCGCTGAGCCGCACGGCTGCAACCCACATGAACCCGCCGCAGAGCTGGGCGCCTCCGCGGACGGGCAGCACGGCAGCCGGCGATTGACCGGGGCTTGCGGTGATCACGCGCAGTGCAGTTCGTTCGGAGGCGAGCAAATGGCAGCCGCGCCGGCCGTCAACGCCAACGGCAGCGGCGGGTTCGCCGTGCTCGCCGTGACGGTCTCTGAGGATACTGCGGAGGATTCGGAGGATCTGCGGCGGGCAGCGGCGGCTTCGCTGCCGCGCCACATTGAGGTTGAGAGTGTCGCATCAGCCGTGGCGGCGGCCTGCCTTGCCAAGGACGTGGCCGCCCCCTCCATGACATTCCACCGGTGATCAGCTACAGCATATTACTCCAGATGCCTCGCAGCATCTTTGACCTGAGGCCTCCAATCTGTCGCCATGGCGCCTGCAGTTTTGACCAGGCGGTAATCAGCTGCTCCTCATCCGCTGAACCGTACCCCGATGCCGGGTAGCGCGCGCGCACGTGTTGGACCTGGCGTGGGTGCGCCGGGCTGGCCGTGCGAGCTCGCCCACACGGCGGTCTGTGGTGGTGACGCGGTGCTGCCGCTGCTGATGCCGGCTTCCAGCAGTTGCGTACACGGGATTAGGTTGGTGTCCCCTGCTTTGACGTGTTGACTTGAGAATTCGGAATGGAAATTCAAGCGGCCCGGGGGCGGCGAGGGTGTTGCGTGCTGCTGGCGTTGTGGGTAGGTGAGTAGGAGCGCCGCGTCGCAGTTGAGTGGGTGCTGCGTTCTGCCCGTCTAGGTCCGCGCACAGCGCAGGAGTTTCTCCCCCTTGCAAGAAGCGAAGCTGAAAGACACGACATCGACTGCAGCGCCCCTCCACCACTTGTGACGCACGTTTCCCATGACGCGAGGGCTGGGGAGCCCGCGGTGGACCCGCGTTCGGTGGGCGAGGGGGTGCGCGCGGTGCAATCAACTCGCAGATAGGTCCCCAGGCGGTCGCAGCGCGTTCCCTCTGCGGGCCCCTGCTTGGACACGCCCCCGCAGTGCGGCGTGCGTGAGGAAGATCCGACCCCTCAGCGTCGGCGTTAGCTGGGTTAGCTACAACCATCCGACGTCCATGGCTGTGCCACGCGCGGCCTTTTAGCAATCGAAGAAGAGCAGGCATTTGTGTCAGCGTCAGTGTCGAGTCGTAGCGGCGTTCAGCAATACTGCGGTGTGGCGGCGGTGGTGCGTTTGGCGCCGCGCGCCGTCGCGTGTTTGCCAACACAGGATTTGACTGGCTGCCCAAGCACGCGGTCAGTATGTGAGCGAGTTTTGCCATGTAAAGAAAGGTATGGCTTTCATTGTGTACCTTTGTGTGGCACCTGTGGTGCGTTATTTTGTGGACGGTTTTATGGGTGTGGATTGGTAGTCCCTCTGCGTGTGGCTCGTTCGCCATCGCCGCGACTCGTCTGTACCATAATGGCTGGTGTAGCCTAGTGCTGTGTGGTGCTCTGTCTGTCTGTCTGTCCGCCTGGAAGGCATCGGTCCGTTTCGAGTCGGCAGTGGTGGTGCGAACGCGACATGCTCTTTATTATGATGCCATGCAGGCGACGAGGTGTGCGCAGCGCTGCGCCTGTTCTCGACAGCAGCAGGCGTCGTCGTCGTCGGCGGCGGCGGCGGGGGGAACGGACGGACGGGCGGAACGTGTGCGTTGCTGTGCGGGCCGCAGCCTGCTCTGGTACTCTCCACGCTGTGCCACAGAGCAGCAAGGCGACGGCGAAGCTGCATTGTGGGGTGACGGCGTTGAGAATTTTCGTGAGTGCGGCGCCCTTGATTGTCGTTGCCAAGGTTGTTATTTTGTAGGTCTGCTGCATGCACGGTAGGTGAGTGTCGAACAGCGGGGTTCACATTAGGCGGGAGGGACAGTATCATAGCGTGGTTTTCGAGGGCAGCCGTTTGATTTCAGGCGCCAACTGCATTTGTCTGCTGCAGTTTGTTATTGATTATGTTTGAAGAGATATGATGGTTGGAGCTAAGGAAGTAAGGATACAGAGATGAACCGCGGCTATTCCGCGTGTTGTGGTGTCACAGTGAAAGGACTGGACAAGGTGAGAGGGTGATTGGTTGCTGTTATTGGGAGGGACAGTGACGTAAGGTTTTATTGGCAATGCACGAGCAGGCTAGTTCAGCGCGGGCAGGGCGATAATTTCATACGAGTATTTCTTCCTGCCGCGGCAGGTAATAGCGAGAGGGCCGAAGGGCGCACCGTGCGAAGCGGCGGGGTGCGAAGGCTGTAAATGGAGGCGTCAGCAGTCACTTGTTGCTCATACCGTATCTTTTGGCCTGTTTCCTCAAAAGGGGGGGAGAGAAGCGCTCCCTCACCACGTCCAGGGCGCTGGCACGTGCAGATCACCATCGGTCATCGGGGGCGATATCGTACAATTGAAAGATCGATGTACTGCCGTCAGGATGGGTCTGCAACCGGGACGCGACAGCCACAGCTGGCGCCCTTTCGCGTCGCGCGTGGACGCCACGTCTGGCTTGAATGCGCCACCCCGCCACCGTGTCCGCACACATGGGAGGACGGGGTGTTGGGAGTCGTGCTGCAAAGTCGTGCTGCAAAGCACGAGCGTCCGCACACACATGTTGGGCGTCGTCATGCAAAGCATGAGCGCGTGCGACGGGGAACGCCGTCTGCGCGGGCAGACGCGGTGTCGCTGCCCGGTGCACGTCTGGCGGTCCGGGACCGTCTGGGACATTCCAGGCTCCCTGCAACCGGGTGCCTCCAGCTCAAATACGGTACGGGGCTCCGCCTCGGGTATACCCCTCCATGAAAAATCTGCCTGTGAAAGGTCCTGGTCCACGCCACCGCTTTACGACCATCGCCTCAGCTCGATCTACCACCGGAAAGGCGCACCAACCGCTCGCCATGCACGGCCGAACACCCTAGCTTACTTGCATGCAAGCAGGTGCTGCTCAAATGTTGCAGATCTGTCAGCGGATGCGCGAGGAGGGCTGCGCCGCAATTGATAGCCGAAGCGCCTGGAACTCGTGACGTCAAATCGGCCGCCCTGTCAGGGGCCGGCAACTAGGTACGGTGTGTTCGACCGACTTGCCGCACACCCACCACGTGACAGCACACCCACTAAGTGAGGATGTCTCCATCACCTGGCGTCGCCCTCAGGTGCGATGTGTGCTGCCAGACGCGAGGCGGCGCGCCAAGGGCATGCGCGACCCGACCACCGACGGTTCCCAGCTTCCCACCTCGCCCCCGGCATGTCCCTCGCACTTGTTCAGCCACACCGCTCGCTCGCCGTGTGGCTCATCGGGGCACACCCCGTGCGATAGTTGCAACCAACGCCTCCCGTCACAGCACACGGTGGTTTGGTTTCACACATTGCGGTCGGGCGGGTCGCCTATCTGAACACCTTGAATGCGATGAGGCATCCACCAGAATACGACCGACATGCAACGCAACGCGCCCAACCACAACCCGCGCTTCGATAACATTAGCAGGAGAATACCTGCCCATGCAGGTCGGGTCGAAACGGGCATCCAGAAGCGCGGATCCGACGGATGGCCGCAGCGACAGCACCCCTGGGTTTCCCCGTACGCCATGAAACCGCCCAGCCGCCCTTATGTACACTGTCCAACAAGCCACACAGCTCGCACACTGTTGGGCCCTGGTGTGGGGTGGGCCACGCGAGGGCGCGTGCATCGAAAACGTCAAAACGGCACAGCAGCACAAAGCAACGCCAAACAAAGGGAGTGCAGCAGCGCATCGCCGGCGGTTGCGACGCGGCCGACATCAACAAAACGCGGCGAGTGCCAGTTTCATGGTGGGAAACCCGTCCTCAAGGGCACACACATCACATCACAATGGTCTTGGGCGGGTCTCTTCTCTCAACACATCACAATGCTCTTCTCTCCTGGCCAACGCGACACGCAACGCGAGGTCACGCCCATCAGACAGACGGACAGACAGACAGACCGTTGCGCCCTTGAAATCCAGCCAGCGGAACTTGAGCTGAAGCTCAGCGCCCGCCCGACCCTGATGCAAAATTCAGAGCGGCCCCGGGCCCAGACCGCAGCATACCGACTGACCACCTCCACAAATGCAAGACGGTCCCGCAAAGCAAAGGCCAGGCACTGAAACCCAACTTGTCAATCCCTAGCTTCCCGTAAACCTGCGACACAACTCCTCCTCATCCGGGCCCTACATGTTTCCGTCCTGACGCCTCAATACTTCGTAGCTGCGTAGCTGGCGCGGGCAAGCAGCTCCTGCACCCCCCAACACCGCCCCGTGCCCCCCCAGCCCCGTCTCCGCCAGTCATGGAAGCATAAGGTCCAGGCAGCCCAAGCGGCGGCGAGTCCCGCCAGCGCTTGGCGCAACGCGGTCAAAATATGACCCACGGGTTCCCCGACGACCCGTGGGTCTGCTGTCACCTCATTCATTCATGATGCACCTCATTCATTCATGATGCACCTCAGCGCCTGCGGCAGGCCGGCGGCCAGCAGCCGCTCGTCGCCCCCCTCATAGGATGCCAAGGACCCAGATGCCAAGTACCCAGGTGGCGACATGCCTGTCACCCAGATCGTGGATCCCCGGGGTACGCGGCTTAACATCTGATGCCTCGGCGGGCCGTTGCGGCGGCCGCGTCAGTGGCCCCACAGTGTGCTGATCGCGTGCTGGTGGTCGGAGAAGTAGTAGGTGTAGACGTACACCCGGTACAGCCCTGCTGCCAACCACATGAAGACCATGGTGGAGAAGAAGATGAGCGTCACGTCCGCCAAGTCGTACTGTACGGCAATGGACACGGCAACGCACATCGGAGTGTCATCGGACCGGGTTGGCGTGGCCGCGGCCACCGGCAGGGAAAAGGGGCAAGGACGGGGTGGGTTGAGCGGCGGAAGCGGAGGAGAGGTGACGGACGGCGGAGAGGCGAAGCGCGGCCACCGGCCACCGGCCTTGCGCGTTGCATGCACGGGGTCGGTCATTAGCAACGCCGTACGGCAAACCCACGCGTGCAATTGCCGTACTACCAGCTGACCAGTTTCGCCCCTCCACACCCTTTTCTCTCCGGGCTCCCGCGCCGGTCGGCGGTCCCATCAGAAAATGAATGAATGATTATTGGGGGAGATGTCGCCACTCAATGCCGGTGCCGCAGCGCAGGATGTGGCGGGGTTGATGCCAGTCCGCAGTCCCAGCAGCGCCACGGGGGTATGGCGTTAGGGATGTGGCGGCATCCTTTCATTCATTCCTTTATTTTCCCGTTCATCCATCCATTCATTTATTTCTCATTCACTTGCCTCCTGCTTGGGCGTGAGGCAGTCAATCAGGTGGTGCGCCCGCTGCTCCGCCTCCTGCGCGAGCTTCTTTAGCGCCTCCTGCACGCACCACACCAGGACACGGGGAAGGGCAGAACCGGGACGATGCGGGAGTCGGCTCCTGGGTGGGCTCCGTCAGGAAATGACCGTCCACGCGCCCAGGGCATGCCGCGGCACGCCCCGCGAGAGCCGCGGCGTGGCGCCTGTGGCACCCAGCAGACGGTCGAGGCGCCCCAGCGATTGACCGCACAGGATGCAGCACGGACGCCGCACACTGGTTGGCAATCGCGACATTGGGGTTGCGGGCAGGCGAGACGAGGGCGCAGGCGTGGCCCTGCCGGGCATGACAGACGAGGAGAGACGAGGCACCCGGCGCAGGCGCGGCCCGAGGGTGCAGGCGCAGGCGCTCTCGCTTGTGTTGGTGGGCGGTTCGCACGCGAGTTCGCGCCTTAGGGCATGTGACGAATGCGCGTCACCGCAACCGCCTCGCTGCCCCACGTTCACTTCATTTCATCACCACGGAAGACGATGGAGACGACCAACTGTGGACACAGAAGCCTGCTATGCCTCTTCAGTAGCATCGTACTACATTTTCCAGGGCCGCATCCAGACAAGGCACGCGATTTGCGGGGGCGATGGTGTCTTGCCCGCGAACAACACGCACAACACGCCCGAGTTGCCGGCAATACACCGACCCTATTCCTGGGGAAGTTCCCCAGGAATCAGGAAATTTCCGAGCACCTTGGGACCCTTGTCGCCGCCTGGACCAATTGCTGTGCAGCGTGCAGTCCGCGGGCGGTGGTGAAGCGCGCCACTGGGCTTCGGTCGAAAGAACATGCGAACTCCGTTCCGGGACCCTTCTTGGGCAATGCTACCTAGACGCATGACGAAGCTTTTCAACTTCAAATTGAGGATTGATGAAAGAATCTCTCTGGTTCGAGGATCGCCGACGAGTGCTGCGCGCGTGTTACGCACGGTCCCGTTTCAAGTTTTGCGTCACTGTGCCTGAACACCGAACGTCATTCCTTGGCCGGAGACTTGATAATTCAATGTCTTAGATCAAGGATTTTCAATACATCGCATTCTTATCACAGTGACCCTTGTTGAAAGGAAAACACTCGCGGATACGCCAAGCCGCATTCCGTAAGAGAAACCAAGCCTCCGCTACTGCCGCTCACTGGATTATTCAGCTTCTTTCCTTGTCACTTCGTTGTCGACAACCAAAACCAGTTCATCTGTGCCGTACCTGTACGTGACAGTGACGCTTGCAATTGTTGCGTTTGCGCTGGCTAGCGGAACTTCACGGTTGTTATTGCGTGCTTGTAACGTGCCCATCATGCCGGTTAAGGATACAAATAAGCAGCAGGACGCCGCCTTGTTTGTCAAGCCGACGCCTCCTGTGGACGTTATCTTGCTCCCCAACGCGAATAGCTGCTCTTAAGAATATCAATTGAATATAACATCCTTAAGCTGCGAGCGTTTATAACCTTTGGGAACGCCACGCTGCCTCCAGCTGACCATAACTAGCCGGCCCAAAGCGACAACACACGCTTTGGGCCAGGGACAAACGCGTTTTATTGTAACACAGCCTCCTGATGGTAAGGCTTTCCGGCGCAGGACTTCCTGCTTTGGTTTGAACGAGCTGCGTCGAGCTGTCGCTGTACGGGCCCACGTACCGGATGTCGGAATTCGCAGCCCACGCCCTCAACGTTGCGCGTTCGCAATCCGACCTTACAGCCGCGCACATTCTCCCTGGCCTGAACTTGAGCACGGCCCAGGCACTCGGCGGGTATCCGATAGCGACCGCTGCTCCCTGCTTCGGAAAGTAATACTTGCAGCCTGCGACAGCTGGATCCCTCGATTGCGACTCCTTGACCACGCAGGGACTGACAGCATTAGCTCGCCCTACCGCTGGGGTCCTTCCCCTGACCTGCACACCTTCCCCCCGCTGGGACCCACACAACTCTGACTCCCCCTCCGGGGTCGGATACCCTCCCCTCCCGTGCCGCCAGGCGCTGCCCACCCACACGTCGCTCCAGAACAGCATCTACTTCCCGTCCTTCGCGGAGCTGCCTCAGGCCGATGAGCTCGACAACAACTACTTCACGGAGCAGCCCAACGGTGCGTCGCGAATTCGCGAACGACCCAGGTGCACATTAAAGACTAGGGCCGTCTCTGAACGGGCAATGACAGCGCCGGCGACAGCTGAAGCCCCCGGCTGGTTGGTACGCGGGAGGGGGGCCCGGGGACGGAGCACGGGGGTTTTTTCTGATGCGGGCAGCCCAGATCATGGCCCAGTTCCTCGTCAGGGTTGGGGGTACAGCCCGGCCCCCCCGCGCGTTCTGGGTTCACGTTCGCGCCCGCGAGGGATTTAGACCGCTGGGGCTTGGACTGCAGGGAGGGTACCCGCCGGAGCTTGGACTGCAGGGAGGGTACCCGCCGGAGCTTGGACTGCAGGGAGGGTACCCGCCAGAGCTTGGACTGCAGGGAGGGTACCCGCCGGAGCTTGGACTGCAGGGAGGGTACCCGCCAGAGCTTGGACTGCAGGGAGGGTACCCGCCAGAGCTTGGACTGCAGGGAGGGTACCCGCCAGAGCTTGGACTGCAGGGAGGGTACCCGCCGGGGACGGGCAGCCGCCCTCTCGGGGACAAGCACCTCCTTTTGCCGTCCCGCCCCGCGCCTCACCCCCCTCCCAACACCCCGGGCCCCCAACCCCACCCGCTCCGCCGCTCCAAAACTGGCGGTGGTTGGCCCGTGGCTGGCGCTGCTGCCGCGCCGCAGGCATGCTGCTGCCCAACCGCACCTGGACGTTCTTCGGGGAGATCGTGAGCGACTCCCTGTCGCAGCTGTCGGTGCTGGGGCACCGGGTGGAGGTGCGGGACGTGACCGGCAGCGTGCACAGGTGGGTGGGTGGAGGGGGCGGGTGGAGAGGGTGGGTTGAGAGGGTGGGCGGAGAGGGTGGGTGGGTGGGTGCAGAGGGTGGCTGGCTGGCTGGGTGGGTGGAGAGGGTGGGTGGGTGGGTGCAGAGGGTGGCTGGCTGGCTGGGTGGGTGGAGAGGGTGGGTGGGTTGGTGGAGAGGGTGGCTGGCCGGGTGGAGAGCATGGGAGGGTGGAGAGGGTGGGTGGGTGAGTAGGCGCTGCGCCGCCGCCGGCCCCCCCCTGCGGTCAACCCAGGAACACCGCCAACCCCTCCAGCCAACTCGCCCCTTGACTTACCCTCCCCCGACCATCACTTCTTTACTAGTCGACCACCCCGACATTTCCCCCCCCACCCCCCCGTCTCGCTCTCGATCTCTGTCTCGCTCGCCGGTCTCGATCTCTCCTGCCCGGCGGGCAGCATCCTTTTCTTCCCGACCTCGGGCTCGCTCAATATGGAGGACCTGCGGATCGGCAACACCGTCTTCGTGCGCTACGCTATGAGGTGCTTCTTCTCGGACCTGGCCACGGAGGCCATCAAGGTGGGGGGCCTCGCGGACCGACCGACCGACAGACAGACAGACAGACAGACAGACGGACAGACCGACAGACAGACAGACAGACGGGGGGGAGGGGGGAGGGGGCAGAGAGAGGAGGGGAAAGGTGCGGGTGCGGCGTTGGGCAGACCTGTGTGCGGCACCCGTACCTTGCCGCTTTGATTGGCACAGCGAAGATGAGGTGCAGTGCGGCAGACAGACAGACAGACAGACAGACAGACAGCCCTGCCGCTGCCCCTGCTCCTCCCCGCGCGGCCCGTTCCGGCCCGGCCCGGACGTGCACGATGCCGCCCGGTGCGCACAAACCGGACCTGCCGCACCCGTGCGAGCAGCGGCGACGCTGTCGCGTCGCCGTCCGCGCACGGTACCCGAGTTTTGCCTTGACACGGCGCAGCGTTTGCCGGGGGCGAAGATACGATACGATGTAGTGCGGCCTGGGGACAGTCCGAGGTTGGGCAGTCGGGGGAAGGGGCGACGAGATTGAGACGACGGAGGACTGGAGGTGCAGCGGTTGTGATCCGGGGGCTGGTGACGTGGGCGCAGGCGCGGCGCCGCGTCCGGGTGCTGTCCCCCGGGCCCCGTACGCCAATCGGACTGCTGCTGCTCTTTTGCAGCAGCGCCGCGCCAATGCGTCTACCGGTTTCCCATATCCCCTCCCGCCCATCTGCGCCCCTTCACTCCCTCCCTCCCTCGCGCAATCCGTATCTGTGCACCAACACGCCGCATCCCCTCCCTGGCGCTTCCCTCCGTCCGTCCCTCCCTCCCTCCCTCCCTCCCATCTCCCTTTCGGAGCAGGTGGAGGAGCTCAATTTCGTTAAGGTCATCGCCATGAACCTGGACACGTTGCTGTACACCGCCTCGCTCTACTTTGACCGGCAGGTGCGACTGGAGGCGGGAGGGGGCCTTCCCTGGTGCCCTCCCTGGCGGGGCACACCCTCATAGTCCCCTCCCCCCTCACTGGAGGGACTTCATCATTATGGATGGTACAGCGGACCCGCGGGTCATCGGTGACAGCCGAAGGAGGGACTGTGGCCTGACGGGGCCGGGGCACCACCGGGCAACCCCGGGTGGCGGCCCCGGGGGGTTGTGTTTGCCCCGGTTGTGAGGGGCGTGTGGGGCTTTGATCGTGTACCGGTGTCGTGCATTGCCGTACACTGTAAGGAGCGCCGAGGAGGCGGGGGCAGGGAGCGTCCGACCTGCTGCGCCCCGTGCTGCGCCGTGGCAGCCGCGGAAGCTTGGTGCTGGTCCGGGGGCACGCACCGCCGCCGCCTGGGTCGGTGGGTCGGCGCAGGGCGCCGCGGGATGTCGAGCGCTGGGCCGGGGGCGGTGCACCTCAGATCGGGCTGAAGGGTAACGGACTCATCTGCTCTCTCTCTCCTTACCTACCCACCCATCAACCCTGCCCTACCTACCAACCCCACCTACCCACCCATCAACCCTGCCCTACCTACCAACCCCACCAACCCCACCTACCTACCTACCTACCCACCAACCTTGCCCTACCTACCAACGCCACCAACCCCACCTACCTACCCACCAACCCTGCCCTACCTACCAACCCCACCAACCCCACCTACCTACCCACCAACCCTGCCCTACCTACCAACCCCACCAACCCCACCTGCCTACCCACCAACCCTGCCCTACCTACCAACGCCACCAACCCCACCTACCTACCCACCAACCCTGCCCTACCTACCAACGCCACCAACCCCACCTACCTACCCACCAACCCTGCCCTACCTACCAACCCCACCAACCCCACCTGCCTACCCACCAACCCTGCCCTACCTACCAACGCCACCAACCCTACCTGCCTACCCACCAACCCTGACCTACCTACCAACGCCACCAACCCCACCTACCTACCCACCAACCCTGACCTACCTACCACCAACCCTGCCCTACCTACCAACGCCACCAACCCCACCTACCCACCCACCAACCCTGCCCTACCTACCAACGCCACCAACCCCACCTGCCTACCCACCAACCCTGCCCTACCTACCAACGCCACCAACCCCACCTACCTACCCACCAACCCTGCCCTACCTACCAACGCCACCAACCCCACCTGCCTACCCACCAACCCTGCCCTACCTACCAACCCCACCTACCCACCCATCAACCCTGCCCTACCTACCAACCCCACCAACCCCACCTACCTACCTACCCACCAACCTTGCCCTACCTACAGGGCAACTGCGCGGCGTGCGGCGCGAACGTGGCCTGCCTCGGCGGTGCCGCCCCGCGCTGTGAGACCTGCCAGGCGGCCGTCTACTGCTCGCCCGCCTGCCGGGCCGCCAACGGGCCCGCGCACGGCAGCTTCTGCCGCCTCTGCTGTGAGCTGTCCGAGGTGTTCAACCTGTCCTTCGACTCGTTCATCGAATGGGTGCCTTTCCGGCAATGAGATTACGCATTGTACGACACGTACATTGTAGTACACCGTTGTACGGATATGTAGTACTCCGCCACACGCCGGGATGGAGTCCACGGCGGGCGTTGCAGCGAGCGGGGGCTCTTGCCAGCAGGACGGGAGGAGCTGCGGTGGGTGTGGCCTCTCCTGGCGCCGGGACGTGCGGGGCTGGCACTGCGGACTCTAGGACCGACCCGACCCCGGCCGCGCGCGCGGGTGTTTACGTGTGTGTGCTTTGGCTGGCAAGGCGGTGTGCTGCGTGGTGTGCGACGGACAGGGTTGCGCCAGGCACATGTGTGTGTTTAGAGACGAGACCCGCCCGAACCAAAACAAGGGGTGTGTTTAGAATTGCAACCCGCCCGACCCAAACCAACCTCCAATACAAGGGGTGTGTGTGCGTGTAAGTTTTGCCTCTACGAATGTGGGAGCGTGTGCATGGGTACGTACGGTAAGGTGCCTTTTCGTTGCTTCAGGGTTCAGGGCTTGCTGCGTGATGAAGCTCGGGCCGCCGGACGTGTGGCGCCGTTGTTGGGGGAGGCTGAGTCGGTGTGCGGGTGCCAGTCCGCGTGTGACACTGCTCCGCGGGGTTCCTTAAGGGGGGTGTCCGCTTGGTGTTTGAGACTCGAGAGAGTTGGTAACCCTCCAGGAATTGGCAACCCTTCAGGGACAGCTAGGACGAAGGCTCCCTGGAGGACATGAGGGCGGACGGGGGCGTGAGGGGCCACTGCTCTTGGGCGGGACCCGGGGGTCAGGGCGTGTCTGAGTGGTGAGCACCTTGGGGCACCGCCTCCAGCACGCCAGTCAGGCTGGCAGGCGGGGTCAGCAGCCTGGTTGGAGGCGCCCTGAAATGAACGTTACAGCGGACCCCGAGAAGGGATCAACGGGGTTTACCAGGGCAAGCCCCCGTCTTGGTGCGTTCGTAGGTCGCCGTCCGCCGGGGGGTCGAGGGGCTGCCCATTGCCCCTTCTCGAAGAGGGCCGCAACAGATTTTCCACAAGGGGCTGTGAGACCCTTGACGAGGCAGAGCCCGCCGGCTATGCTGCATCGCTGCTACCTAGGCACGTAGGCAGAGACTGTAGGGCTGCCGTACCGCCGCCCTGACTGCAGACCTGACGCCCCGGACCGGAGCGGCAGAGCGCTCCCATCTTTGAATGAATGAATGAACGGTACAGCGGACCCCAAAGGGATGAACGGTGTATACCAGGGCAAGCCCCAGCAGGCCCCATGATTATAATGTAATGTAACCGTGATTGTAAGACCCCAGCCCGGACCCAGGAGCGAGTCGCCAACGCGGCGTCGGTCCAAACCGACCCAACGGGGCGGCCCCTCCGCCCCAACCCCACCCGCTTTGGGGCCTGCGGGGGCACCGCCGCGACATGCACAACGACCCACTGTCGGTGATGTCGTGCGGTCTCAACAATGCGAATGTAATGTAACCGTTACAAGGTGGACCCGTATCCCGACCGGGTGTTCCAACGGGCCCAGATAGCTCGTAGGCGCCTCATCTCATCAAACCCTACCAAGGACTGTGCATCCATTCCATGCGAATGTTTGCCAGCTGCGCGGCGAGATTGATTTCCCCCCTGGGAGGCACGCAGTGCGGAGCGGCACACGGCTGAGCCGGACAGCAGCGCCCCCTTGCAGCAGGACGCGGCCATGTGTAGCACTGCAGCTGGATGCGGCAACGGGCAGCCACGTGCAGCCGGATGCCGTGGTTTCGGTGACTCGTGCGAGCGGCCGCCTGCGGCAGTGCCGGCCCGTGCCGTCTCAGGCCAAACGTGACTGACAGACAGATCGCATCCAAGCTCCAACGCACCGCGCTCCGCTCTCCCGTGCGGTGCAGCAGAGGGGCCAGATATCGCTGGCAGGCGCGCGCTGGGCCACTGCTGGTGCGCGGCGCGCGATGGGGGGGCTACACCCCTCCCTCCCGGTCTGCGCACCCCGCCCAAGGCCCTAAGATCCCCATCAGGGAGGCAGGCTGGATAGATAGATAGACGGATATGGTAGCGGGACCCAGGGCCCAAGGATGTGGGAGGTGGTGTGGCACGGGGAGGCCCGTGCGCACATATGCGTACGGACCTCCATGCAACACCATCTCCCACATGAGAACCGTAAGTACGTCCGAAAGTACGTTCACGTGTGCAATGGCAGACGACGGCGCAGACGACCGGCAAGCGGACCCGAATGGGTGGAGAGGCGGACGCAAGGGGGGCAGGCACGGCCGGATTCGGGTGGTGCATATGCGCATTGCGCCGGGTGAGGCGGTCGGTCGGGGCTCCGGGGGCCTTCCTGGGGACTCCAGCTCTCCAGGGTGGGGGCATGGGGCAGATCTGCAGGCCGGACCGGCACTGTGGGGCCGGGTATGGACTGGCATATGTGGGGCCCAAGGTCTGCTATACCACCGCCGCGGGTGATGGCCCCGAGGCGACAATGTGGGTGGGCTTGCGTGAGGGGATCAATTGACGCCGGGCTGTTCCTGTCTGTTTGGGCGTGACAGTGGATGGATGCACTGCACTGTACGGAGGCCCGCGGAACCAGGTCGCTTGTTCGGCATGCTCCGAGCCGTCAATAGGGTAATTTGGACCCCAAGGGATGATTGGTAGTAACCCAGCTAAGCCTCCTCGCCTGCCACACCATCCAGGCAGCACTATGTGGCGGGCGGTAACAAAACAACGGGCGGTAACTTTAACATCCCATTTGCGGAAGTAGCACGACACGTTCAGACGTTAAAAAAATTTGATTATGAATTTGCATTACTTGAGTGACAGGCTCATTTGCTTTCACTGGAGCAGGCGTGTACAGTGTCATATACGAACATTCCGCCATGACTTTGCGTCTTGCCTTCAAATAATACGTACTTGTAAGCGAACCATTAGATAATATTCCGATAGCATAAAGACGTATAAAGATGAGTGTTGAGAAAGCACTTATATTCAAGTGCATCAATCGATCCCCTGCCTTGTGTAGCCAATGAATATATAATCTATATCGTTCAATAAAATTAGTTGCAGGAAACATTTTCGTTCGGTAATGCAGCCCGTGCCCGAGTTGTATGTAGCGCCCGTAAACCTGACGGGCGCTACATACAACTCGGGCACGGGCTGCCTAACCGAACGAAAATGTTCGTCACCTGACGTCACCAACGCCACAGGACTGCTATGAAGGATCGTCCCTGTAAAAGTTTAAGATAAAAATAAGAGCACCGTGGGACGAAAGGAGTCATATCATACAATATTAAACACCGTACGTCAGGGTACGATGGGGCGGAGTAACAATGTTACAAGTAGCAGGCTGCCCCAACTGGCATCAGGTATACAGGGGCAGACCTGTTCACAACACTTTTAACTTTGATAGTTGACGAAGCTCAAGTTCTTGGAATCGCCGCCGCGCGCAGGTGAGAAGCTGCTACATGTTCATTTTAAAACTAACTTAATATTTGACAACTTGTTTATTAATCAGCTTGATGTGCTAGCTAGTCAAATTACGGGGGGCAACCCAACGCTTCGCCGTGATGACTCTACACCTCTCTACACTATGACCATCACGCTCTGCACAGGGATAAATGCTAAGATTTATATTACCAAAAAAATGTAAACGAATGACTTCAGCCTTCATTTCGTATCCGGTTCGCAGGCCGGCTGCGTTTCCTGATAGACTTGGGGAAATGGATAAAATAAGAAAAATACATAGAAATTTCGTGTTATTGTATGTGCCCGCTTACTGACCGAGCGAGCGTTGCTTTATGCCGCCTGCGCAGCAGCACAAACATCGTCAAAATGTGGCGCCGCTTTCAACGGCAACCCTGGGCAAACCTGGTCCCAGCTGTCGTCTTAGTCTTTCTGTCTGTAAAAACGTCCTTTGGTAGGTTCTTCAGTGTTTGTAACCTTGCACACGTACATTTGTTGATGAGTTGGTTACACCTGGCAGCACTCGCGGACACGCACGGATTCAATGTAGGAGGTTTGAAAGGGGCAGTCGTTCGGTAGCTTTTTAGGTGTGTAGGTAGGTAGACACAAATTGTAGGTACGCATGCATAAGTAGGGTCGTGTACCTTAAACATGTGTATGGTGAATGTAGTATCTACACTTCGCTTGTCTCGGAAGCGGTGGACTAGGTAGGACAAGGTAAATGTTCGAGTGTGACAAGTTTAATGTCGGCGGATGGATCATTGGCGTTGAAGCCAGGTCGTGCAGCTGTGCCAGCCATGGGCACCTCGGGCTCCGGAGAGCAGAGGGGACCGCTTCTGTTGGCCGCACCAAACCTTTCTACCTATCCAACCTACCGGCGGGGAGGAGCCGGCATTCAAACCACAGATCTCTGGACAGAATGCCAGCGGTCGGTGCTCCTGCAAGCTCTAGCCAGCCCTTGCCTTGTTCTGCGTGCAACAATGCGCGCCTGTCCGTTGTCCGGGCTTGGATGTGCGCTTCTTTGCTTGCTTGGTGCGTGCAGCTGCGACATCGTGCCCATCGGTTGCTGGCTACAATGCCATTCCGGACAGCGATCATGCCGGGGACGACATTTTCCAGTCCAACAGCCCCGCGGCGGCTTGCGATTTGAGGGCGGATTGCGTTGGCTATAACAGCTTGGGATATATCAAGACAAAGTCTAATGTCAACCTCGTGAAGCCCGGGCTCTGCCTGTACGTCAAGCAAGGTGAGCGGATCGGAAGCTTACAGGAAGGCGGGCTTTAAAAATTGCACCGTCCTCGGTGCTCACAGACTTGCAAACCATCAGGTATGCTGCGCACGCGACACTTGAGAACACAGCCAGGCCATAACACTCTCGCTAAGTGAACAGCCCAGATCCGATCCATCAGGTGCTGACCAGCAGGCATACGGGCGCGCATGCAGCTCACTATGCGGGCACACCATGGTAGACTTGCAACACATGAAACCCGGACAACATCCTAACACAGTCGCAACGTCCAAGAAAACGGCCTTGTCGTCGATGACAGGATTGCGAACGCAGCGGACGCGTGCACATGTAATGAAAACGGAAACGGAGATGGCGTGTGTGCGCCGCACACGAGCACTCACAGCGGCACACTCAGCTGCGACTCCACGGTGACACGAGCCAGACCGCAAAACCCACAGACAAGCAAGCTGACAGTAAGCCGTAGCATGACGAATGATGATGGGCTCCGGCGAAGACATGACTCGCTGACGGAAGAAGACGATAAAGACGATAAACGCGAACTGACAGGGCGATCCATCGAGAGCAGGCAGGCAAGGCCCCGAACTTGGCAAGCTGCAACAAGAAGGTAGTCAGAACGATTCTTGTGCTGTATGGAAGCATCAAGACGACGAGTAGACGACGTGCGGCGCATGGCGGCCGCGAAAACGATCTGTCGGAAATGGCGCGAACGGAAAAGTGATGACGATGGTCAAACAGCTCCAACACGGACCGAGGTAGGATCGAACCATAACTCGATACCATATGTAAAGAACTGGCTCCAGTTGGCGACTGGAGGAAGCATTAGTTCCTAGTTTACCCAGCCGCGAGGCCCGACGTTAACCATTGGCTCCAGAGACAGAGAAATGAGGAAACTAAGCTTACAATGGAATGGAAAAGGAGTTCTCAAATAGCCTTTCGGAGGCTTGCACGGCAGATAAACGTACGGCACGAAGCACAAACTATTCGCGCCTCAACGACCTCCAATACCTTACACTATTTTTTAAAACATTTTATGTCACTGTTATTACTAATACGATGTGATACATTGCACTAAAGAGTCAACAACGGTTACGTTACCGTATTCATTGGTGTTGCTGATAGCATTGTTCGTCTTGTTATCGGAATTGCCTCACCGATGCGCTGTGGTATCTGACATTTACACAGCTGTATGCAAGGACTGCGGGTATGTTGTGGGTATGTTGTGTATGTTGTGGGTATGTTGTGTACACATCCCTTTCACAGGAATGAGTTGAGTGTGCATGCGTGCGAAAACGTTTCACTGCCCATGTTCGTTGTTGCCATTGTGCGCAGTGCCCGGCTGCAAGGCCGTTCCAGGCTTTCTTGTTTACCCAGATAGGGACCACCCAGGCGACGACATCACCCGGTCCTCCAACCTGGCTGCTGCCGCTGCTGACTGCAAAGCGAGGGCGGACTGTCTTGCCTTCAACGGCGATGGATATCTCAAGTCCAAATTTTTCCCTATAAACACCAACACTGGGCGCTGCCTGTACGTCAAGCAAGGTACGACCCAAGTGATGTCTTTCATAGCAACATACGTCCTTGTTAGGACAGCACAGTAGTACGAAGACGGGGTGGATGAAATGTCGTTTAATAGTTGATAAAGTGTTGCATCGGTGTCCACTCAACCTGACGTGCGTTGGCGTGTGCACGTACATCTGCTAGTAGCGCCGGCGTAGTCAGGTGCCACGCATCACACACGCCCGCCAGCTCTTGATGGTGCGGTGGTGGGCTGATGATGCTGTTGTTGCAATTTTTCGCATGCTGCACGCATTGCAGATAAGGTGTGCCTGCCGGCGCCGACTGGTTACCAGCCCGCCGGTGTGGACACTGATCATTACGGGGATGACATTTTCCAGTCTAACAACCCCGCCACGGCTTGCGACATGAGGGCAGACTGCGTTGCCTACAACAGCTTGGGATATCTCAAGACAAAATCCCTTGTCAACGCCAAAATTTTCGGACTGTGCCTGTACGTGAAGTCAGGTAGGTCGGGGCTCGGGTCCACCTTAAAGGCCGGAGTGAATATCACTGTTAGCAAAGCAAGGAGACGTCGCATGTCCTACCTGCTCGTTCCTTCGTTGCATGTGTGTAATGAAAAGCACCTGTATGTATGTGTATGTGTGTGTGTGTGTATGTGTGTGTGTGTGTGTGTGTGTGTGTGTGTGTGTGTGTGTGTGTGTGTGTGTGTGTGTGTGTGTGTGTGTGTTTGTGTGTGTGTGTGTGTGTGTGTGTGTATGTGTGTGTAAAAGAAAACTGAGCCGCGAGAAGCGAAGTACAGCGTACCAGGCGATGTAGGCGAAGGAAGTCAATGACACCCGATTTACCCGTAACCCGAAACCCGAATTACCGACAACCCGGATGGAAGTGAATGGTGACGGTGACGTAGAGGATAGTCGCAGACCAGCCGCATCCGCGAGCGACCGTTGACTGAGGCGGGCGCCAGAGCTCCGATAGCAACCGCCGGCGGAACGGCTGCTGTATCGTAGTCTACGCAAATGACTTCTGAAACCTATCTAATGCAGCAAAGCAGGGGTTGGGTGCGTCCACAACGCGTGCAATGCCGACAGCAAACATCGTGCCCAGCACAACCGGCCCAGCCCGTGCAAAAAAGAAGAAGAGATGCGACCGTACTGACCTGAAGACAAGAACACGGGAAGCCAGGCGTTGCAGCACAGCGTTAGTAGTGTGTGTGTATGTGTAGAGACCTAGAAAACATCCAAGGAACATTTGCACGTACCAATACCTGCCGTACATATGAGGCGGCATCATACGTGCGTCGGCCGGCCGCCCTATCGTGCTGTGCTGCGTGAATGCGTGTGCAGCGCTCTCTCAGCAGGTGTCGTACAATGGACGGACGAGCGACCGCCCTCACCCGGATGCATACAGTGCAGAGCACAATCGATCCCAGCATCAACCTCAGAGAACCCTCAGAGAACCCATTTCAGCGCTCGCTCCTCAGATCGACAGCACCGTTCCGTTCGTCCTTGTACGCCGTAAAACCGCTGTGCTTAGAAAAGAAACCCTCTCGGCCGAATTCGCAGTATGTACGCTTAGGTATATATGAGACCGGCCCGACCCCGCCAAACCAAGCACCCGCTGTGTGTATGCGGTTGCCGGTCGCCCATCCGTGCTTGATGGCCCTATTTAGGACGCGATGAGCTGCCTGAAGTATGTCGTAACCAGCTATATATCCGCCGCCGCCTACACCGCCCGTATGCCCTACCTGCTGTTACACGCACGCGGTATCGCTGCCCGCACTCGAATGGACGCAGTGCCCGGCTGCAAGGCCGTTCCAGGTTTTGTTGTGTACCCCAACGAGGACCACCGGGGCGACGACATCGTCCGGTCCACCAACCCGGCTGCTGACTGCAATGCGAGGAGGGACTGTGTTGCTTTCAACGGCGACGGATACCTGAAGTCCAAATTTTCACGCATTTCCTCTTCGTCCGGGTCCTGCCTGTACGTCAAGCAAGGTGCGTGGGTGCGACTGACGTTATGACTTTTTGGTGGTGGTGGTGATGGTGGTGGTGCAACTGCAGAACACCGGTGTATGAAGGCAACGGGGAGGGCTCGCGTATATGAGGGGACGGGTTGCTTCGTTGCTTCGTCGCTTCGTCGTCTGATTGAGCTCTGAGCGACGACGGCATGCACGTGCTGTATGTGATGCGTTGTTTCTTCATTCCACAACTATCGCGTGCATGCAGAGCAGCTGTGCCCGCCGGTGACTGGCTACAAGGTCGTCCTGAACAGCGATCATTACGGTGATGACATTTTCCAGTCGTCCAACAACCCCGCGCTGCGGTGTTCACTGAGGTCGGATTGCGTCGCCTATAACAGCTTGGGGTACCTCAAGTCGCGGTCCGACATCAACTACAAGGAGTCCGGACTGTGTCTGTACGTCAAGTCGGGTCAGTCGGGATCGGGACGGGATGAACATGAATGGACACCCATGCCTACGGTGGCGTTGTCCCCTGGGCCTCGAGTTCGTCATCACTCACGCCCACGACTTCATTACATATACATACATATATACATGCATGCATGCATGCATGCATGCATGCATGCGTACACTTCATGTATGTAGATAAAATCGATGGTGCCTTTCATTGCTATCGCTTGGTTGTTGTGTTGCAGTGCCCGGCTGCGCGACGATCACAGGCTACACTCTGGTTCCGGACGTGGACCATCCCGGCGACGACTTGTTCCGGTCGGACAACCCGGCCGTGGACTGCAAGGCGTCGTCCAAGTGCGTCGCCTTCAACAGCGACGGCTACCTCAAGACTCGGTACGACGGCCCAACGGCCAGCTCGACCAGGAGGACCCAAGGCTATTGCCTTTATGTCAAATCCAAGTAAAGGACGGAGCAAGGGCTGGATGGATGGATGGTACGGGATGGGGCAAGGGACGGAGCAAGGGCAGGATGGATGGTACGCAGCAGTGCGAGCCGAGTGGCTGCACCTTATTGATCCACCGTGGCAACAGGAGCGTGCGTGTGTACGGCGATGGGGGAAGCACGTGTGCAGAGTAGCCGTACATTGGGTCGGCATTTGAAACCACGCACTCGCAGCCGCCCTGGTGCGTACGTCCAGATCAGGGAGATCGTTGTTGGGGTGTTCGATTTGCACCTGTTTGAGGCGCGCATTGGGCCCCCCCCCCGTCATTGGTCCCCTCTGCGGGCTGCATCCGCGCGCGCTTGCGTGGGGAGACTGCTGCGCCTGACTGCTGGCGGGCATGGCTGCGGGGCCGCGGCACTGGCCAGCCATCCACCCTTCTGACCCCGTGCGTCCACGTACGTACGATTGTTGCAATTCATGCATGCTATGGCACGCAGCAGCTTTCATAAATCACAAACGCAATAATCCAGTAATGGGTCCTCTCTATGCCTAGCTACGCCTTATGCTTGTATGTTGTTACCTAGCATGTGATACTCTGTGGAGGTCGGCGACAGGGCGCTTTGTCCGTTTTCTTGTTCGATCGCCTAGCTAGCTGCCGTGGGCCGGGTTTTTGCCCCTGGATGGCGGGCCGATGTGCGGTCCTGGCACTGCGGACTCTAGGACCGACCCGACCCCGGCCGCGCGCGCGGGTGTTTACGTGTGTGTGCTTTGGCTGGCAAGGCGGTGTGCTGCGTGGTGTGCGACGGACAGGGTTGCGCCAGGCACATGTGTGTGTGTTTAGAGACGAGACCCGCCCGAACCAAAACATGGGGTGTGTGCGTGTAAGTTTTGCCTCTACGAATGTGGGAGCGTGTGCATGGGTACGTACGGTAAGGTGCCTTTTCGTTGCTTCAGGGTTCAGGGCTTGCTGCGTGATGAAGCTCGGGCCGCCGGACGTGTGGCGCCGTTGTTGGGGGAGGCTGTGTCGGTGTGCGGGTGCCAAGCCGCGTGTGACAATGCTCCGCGGGGTCCCTCAGGGGGGTGTCCGCTTGGTGTTTGAGACTCGAGAGAGTTGGTAACCCTTCAGGAATTGGCAACCCTTCAGGGACAGCTAGGACGAAGGCTCCCGTGAGGACATGAGGGCGGACGGGGGCGTGAGGGGCCACTGCTCTTGGGCGGGACCCGGGGGTCAGGGTGTGTCTGAGTGGTGGGCACCTAGGGGCACCGCCTCCAGCACGCCAGGCAGGCAGGCAGGCAGGCAGGCAGGCGGGGTCAGAAGTCTGGTTGTAGGCGCCCTGAGATGAACGTTACAGCGGACCCCGAGAAGGGATCAACGGGGTTTACCAGGGCAAGCCCCCGTCTTGGTGCGATCATAGGTCGCCGTCCGCCGGGGGTTCGAGGGGCTGCCCATTGCCCCTTCGCGAAGAGGGCCGCAACAGATCCTCCACGGGGCTGTGAGACCCTTGACGACGACGAGGCAGAGCCCGCCGGCTGTGCTGCATCGCTGCTACCTAGGCACGTAGGCAGAGGCCGTAGGGCTGCCGTACCGCCGCCCTGACTGCAGACCTGACGCCCCGGACCGGAGCGGCAGAGCGCTCCCATCTTTGAATGAATAATGAACGGTACAGCGGACCCCAAAGGGATGAACGGTGTATACCAGGGCAAGCCCCAGCAGGCCCCATGATTATAATGTAATGTAACCGTGATCGTAAGACCCCAGCCCGGACCCAGGAGCGAGTCGCCAACGCAGCGTCGGTCCAAACCGACCCAACGGGGCGGCCTCTCGGCCCCAACCCCACCCGCTTTGGGGCCTGCGGGGGCACCGCCGCGACATGCACAACGACCCACTGTCGGTGATGTCGTGTGGTCTCAACAATGCGAATGTAATGTAACCGTTACAAGGTGGACCCGTATCCCGACCGGGTGTTCCAACGGGCCCAGATAGCTCGTAGGCGCCTCATCTCATCAACCCCTACCAAGGACTGCGCATCCATTCCATGCGAATGTTTGCCAGCTGCGCGGCGAGATTGATTTCCCCCCTGGGAGGCACGCAGTGCGGAGCGGCACACGGCTGAGCGGGACAGCAGCGCCCCCTTGCAGCAGGACGCGGCCATGTGCAGCACTGCAGCTGGATGCGGCAACGGGCAGCCACGTGCAGCTGGATGCCGTGGTTCCGGTGCCTCGTGCGAGCGGCCGCCTGCGGCAGTGCCGGCCCGTGCCGTCTCAGGCCAAACGTGACTGACAGACAGATCGCATCCAAGCTCCAACGCACCGCGCTCCGCTCTCCCGTGCGGTGCAGCAGAGGGGCCAGATATCGCTGGCAGGCGCGCGCTGGGCCACTGCTGGTGCGCGGCGCGCGATGGGGGGGCTACACCCCTCCCTCCCGGTCTGCGCACCCCGCCCAAGGCCCTAAGATCCCCATCAGGGAGGCAGGCTGGATAGATAGATAGACGGATATGGTAGCGGGACCCAGGGCCCAAGGATGTGGGAGGTGGTGTGGCACGGGGAGGCCCGTGCGCACATATGTGTACGGACCTCCATGCAACACCATCTCCCACATGAGAACCGTAAGTACGTCCGAAAGTACGTTAACGTGTGCAATGGCAGACGACGGCGCAGACGACTGGCGAGCGGACCCGAATGGGTGGAGAGGCGGACGCAACGGGGGCAGGCACGGCCGGATTCGGGTGGTGCATATGCGCATTGCGCCGGGTGAGGCGGTCGGTCGGGGCTCCGGGGGCCTTCCTGGGGACTCCAGCTCTCCAGGGTGGGGGCATGGGGCAGATCTGCAGGCCGGACCGGCACTGTGGGGCCGGGTATGGACTGGCATATGTGGGGCCCAAGGTCTGCTATACCACCGCCGCGGGTGATGGCCCCGAGGCGACAATGTGGGTGGGCTTGCGTGAGGGGATCAATTGACGCCGGGCTGTTCCTGTCTGTTTGGGCGTGACAGTGGATGGATGCACTGCACTGTACGGAGGCCCGCGGAACCAGGTCGCTTGTTCGGCATGCTCCGAGCCGTCAATAGGGTAATTTGGACCCCAAGGGATGTTTGGTAGTAACCCAGCTAAGCCTCCTCGCCTGCCACACCATCCAGGCAGCACTATGTGGCGGGCGGTAACAAAACAACGGGCGGTAACTTTAACATCCCATTTGCGGAAGTAGCACGACGCGTTCAGACGTTAAACAAGTAGGGGTCGGCTTCCTCGAAGCCGGAAAAGGGCGGGGCCCCCTATAATCCGTACAGGCCGCTTGCTTTAGAAGGAAAACTCTATTACCGCGCAACAGTGTGAGAGAGTGAAAGGTTGCCATTGGGGGTGTCGTTGATGTTGAAGGGGGATCGGCGTGCATAGATTCACCAAGCCCAAACACGTCGGCAGCCCCGAACCATCCTGCAGTACGCGCCGCCGGCGACGGCGGTCACCGTATCGGCACTATGGTAACGATAGTCGCCTCTGCACTACCACATCCGTCTATCAAGCAGATGATCACAAAGCAAGCTTGAAGCATCCTTGTTTTGCCGTGAAACTGTAGTTGTTTGGTCCGTCGGCAAGCATGCAGCCCTTCAGTTGCACGCCCGCAGCAGACGTGAACCTCTAAAGTTTACCATCAATAGTTCGCCCGTTAGATACAATGACCGACTTGTACGGCACGACGCATAGACATTTGACGCAAGACCTGGGCAAGGCGGTTTGTTGATCTGTCAGATTGATTTCGAGAAGGCTTTTGATCGCGTCGATCGTGAGCTTCTTTGGGAACGGATGAAAGAACGTGGCCTGTCTGGCAAGATGCTGGATGCCCTACGGCGATCCTACGACAAGGTAGAGCTGCGAGTGAAGGTGAACGGCCAGCGTGGCGAAGCGTTCAACTCCGACCAAGGTGTGAAACAGGGCTGCCCCCTGAGCCCAGTTCTTTTTGGTATGTTCATCGAGGCCTTTGCGGATTACATCGACGAACATGAGCGCCGGAACCCGACGGGCAGAGCTCCAGTCGCCCGGGGAGGAAAGTGCCGGAGCTGTTGTACGCAGACGATCTCACAATGTTTGCAATGGATGCCTCTCGTATGCAATTCCTGTTGGATAGGTTGGCAGAATTTTGTGACGCTTTTGGTATGTCGTTGAATGTGAACAAGTGTGAACTGCTGGTGTTTGCTGGTACCCAGAACCAGCACGTACAGCTCACGGAGGGCGCTAGGCAACTCAGGTTTGCCGGCCAGGCCATTCCGGTCAAGGAGCGCGCGAAATACCTTGGCTTGCGCTACGGTAGCAATCTCCCGTTCGATTCTTGTCGCATGGAAATCTGTGATGTTGGGCGCAGAGCAGTGTTCTCTTTGATGCGTAAGCTGGAGGCAAATCGGATTTGGGCACCAGACCTGATGCTCCGTTGTTTCGACGTTCAGGTTAGATCCTTGCTCTCATATGGAGTCGAAGTCTGGGGCCCGGACGCGATACGTGAAGTGCTCGGAACAAGAAGGCGGCAGCGAGTGAGGGAGTGGTTAAGGTGGGGGCAACGCGCTGGCACGGGCCTATCCGAGGAAGGCTCCGCACGCGTGAAAAAGTGGGGAGGTTGGGTCAGGAATGCGGGTAGCAGGGCTGGCGTTTTCGAAAAAGCCATGGCTGACCCGATGGTGGAGGTTCAGAAGATCTTTCTGCGAAAGGTGGTTGGCGCAAGTCTACCCCCAAACAGGCTTTTGTTTGCGGAGACATCACAGCTCCCGCTGCACTACTTTTGGGCTCAACAGGTGTTCGGCTTTTGGAAGCGGCTAGTCAAACAGCCAAATTCGCTTGCCAGGGCTGTGCTTGAGGAGGACATTAAGGCATGGCTGGAGTCGGACCATATGACTAACGAGCATGAATACTTTTGGGCGGGGAAGGTACTTCGGATTTTCGAAACCCTGGGGTTCGATTATAAGGCGCATGTGGAGGAGGCGCTCGGTGCGGAGGCCAAGGCAAAGGCCATTGTCGCGCTAGATATCCCTTTTGGAGATTTGCTCTTAGAATTTCGGCGCAGACTGCTCTGCGATTGGTCTGCTGATTGCCTGGATCAGGATCCCAGGGGCTTCCCGGAGTACACCGATAGGGCTGGAGTGCAGGGGCCGGGCGTGACAGCATGTCGGTACCTGAACTGGATGGGCCTTGCGTACACACCGATCGATCACAAGCGAAAGCTGGAGCATATGACGTCTGATATGCCGAGAAAGCATCACACGGCGCTAATGCGATTCCGGCTTGGCCGTTGGGATCTGGAGGTATCGCGGTTAGCACGGGGGCCCGGGCGCACGCCGCGCAGTACACGGACGTGCCGGGTTTGCAATAGTGGAGCGGTAGAGGACGAGCTACACGTGCTAATTGAATGTCCGGTCTACGAACCGCTACGCCGAGCGGTGGATCTCCCTGATGACTCGGAGATGTTCGGAATCATGTTTTTGTTTGACCAGTGCAAGCTTGGTCATTTCTTATATCAGGTGCAGAAGTTGCGGAAGGAAAAGCTGCAGAGATGAGAGACTCAGCTACCTTTTGTTCTTTTGATCTTTTTGTGCGCCCTTTGACGGATGACCGTTGTGGGGGAACACATGTTTATAGCCGTAAGGCCTGTACAACATGTAACAACCAACCAACCAGACATTTGACATCGCCAGAATGACTTCACCGCTGCTGATTGCATCGTTGAATAGAGGGAGTAATTTTCTTTTTATTGATCTTCCAACGGTCATTCACGTTTTTTGTGGCTTTCCGCCGCTTGAAACGGTCCCCAACCTCCGTTCAGTCCTTGAAGTCCTTTGCATTTGTGGTACGACGTGTCTGCATTTGAAACAATCTTAAATATACATATCCAATGTGCTAATCAATTCTACCATACACGCAGCATAGACATTTCGCTTATGGAGATTGACTTTGCCGATGCTGCTGAGATCCTTTAATACAGGGAAGAGCTTCCTTTGCAATGATGTGCCGAAAGAAATCCCGCTTTCCTCTGCTTGCAACGGTCGCCACGTACCAAACGGCTGTTGACGGCAACAGAATGCCACCCCGCCCTCCCGCCCTTTCCAACTGCGTACCGAGATGTATAGGTCCCTTCTTGTTCTTTTTCATGTATTGTACAGCATGGAATCCCAGCAATGGAAAAGCAGCATGTTGACGGTTCCGGTTGTGATGTTATGCACCTGCTTTTAAAGCGCATCGCATTCTCATCCTCATTACATACGGTCACCTCGCTATTTGCATAGAACTTGTCACGGTCCGTTCGTGGATGCCGGCCCGACTGTCTGTCATTCCGCCCCCCCACCCCTCAGGTTTGTCAAGGTGGTATCGGTGGACTGCGTGAAAGTGCAAAGGCGATGTGCGTTATGGGAATTCTCGACATGCTGTTTGTGTGATGTAGCCGCATGTCACTCCGGCCCCCCTCCCCTTTGCCTTTGGAAAGGTGGTGTCGGACGAGTGCATCACCTTTGTTACCCATTCCTGTGGGTGCGAAGGATTGACGCTGATGCCGTCATCCCGTGTACGGTGACATACAGTCAAACAGGTGCTGCATCAGCGGTTGGGTGCACTTGCACAGACCCCCCGGTCTGCCACCATCCCCCGACCACGCTTGGCTCAGGGACATAGGCCGTACACTCGATCTCGGCCTCGTGTTGCGTAACGCGTTGGTATGTAACAGTGCCGGCAAAACACGATACAAGCGGTCCCAATATATCAGGATGGAAGGCAGGAACTACGACTGCTCGTTATAAGCCATACACGCCTCTGAATAATACTTCTTCTGCACAAAGCAGCTTCAAGCGCACCGCAATCTCATCCTCATTACATAAAGGTAATTTAGCTATTTTAAATACACTTCTTCTAACGGGCTCAGGGGCTAAGTTGCATAGCAAATATAAGGCAAAAACAGGGTGCAAAAAAGCCGCGGTGAGACCCGGACGTCGGCCATCGGAACTGGAGAACTTGTTGGTACTCGGTATGCTATCCCTTTGCATTTTGAAACTTTGATTCAATACATTTTGTTGAATTGTATTCATCTGGCAAGACAGAAAGGCAAATCTTGATGTTGGTGGCATCTTGATGTTCAAACATCAGAACACTATGGAAGTTCAGTTTAGCACGCGCCACCTGCCCCTAATCCAAGTATTCATCACGCGGCACCTGTTGCATCAAACATGAGCGCGAGAGGCGTTGGGTGGATGTTGACTCGGGTCCATGGAGACCGAGGAGCTTTACTTTGACCGTTTGTGCGCAAAGAATTTTTTTCAGCCAAACCAAGAATACCTTGCAATAATGGAAAATTAATATGACAAACATTGCGAATTAGTTTAGCGGATAATGAACGTTTTGCCGTTACCCACGCACGGTGCACGCACGCGCGCACACACACACACGCACGCGCGCACACACACACACGCACGCGCGCACACACACACACACACACACACACACACACACACACACACACACACACACACACACACACACACACACACACACACACACACACACACACACACACACACACACACACACACACACTGGACAGTGGACTAAGTGGACTACGCCCCTCCTCATCAGAGGAGTGCTTCGGCGGTCTCCCGTATGGGGCGGGTTAGCGCCCCCGGCCAGCGTCGGCCCGGCAGATATGTAACGATTCACACACACACACACACACACACACACACACACACACACACACACACACACACACACACACACACACACACACACACACACACACACACACACACACACACACACACACACACACACACACACACACACACACACACACACACACACACACACACACACACACACACACACACGGAGCCAACTTCCTATGGTTCATCCCCATAGGAAGGTAAGCATGCATTTGTGTAGTGGATTCCCAAGGGCCTCCGGGCCTGCGGGAGGAAGCGATTGGGGTCTGCGTGTCCTACTTTCCTACCATATCCATTCGCACATTCCGACGCGTTATATCAGCCGTTCAACCTACAGCCTTGTTCTGTTTCCAATCCCATCACCTCTTCTTTATGCCTCCTATTTGCCGGCCACTGACCACCGATCATCCCCACCATGCCTCCGCAATTGCGCGCCGCGCACGCGAGCTCAACCACGCCGACAGTCACGCCGGCCTGGCCGCCATTCAACGCCGCGTGGCGCGTCTTCTCCACCCTCATGCTCGTGATCGGCCTCCTGCTCTACGGGACCTCCTCGCTCTGCGCCGGCGGTACATTAGCACCGACGAAGACGACCGCCTCACCTCGGATCGCAACCCGTCACGCGTCATTTACGCCGTCTTTTACCTGCCCGACCCACGGCAACGCCTCCGCCCACAGCACCGCTTGGAGCTTTAGACCCGCACCTCCGCCTTTGAACGTCTCCGTCAGCGCCTCCGCACCACCGCCGAGCTCGCCCACAAACGTACCCACGCTCCCGCTCTCTACCACCACCTCTGGGCCCGCGGCGAGCCGCATCTGTTTGTCATGCCCCTTTGTCATGCCCGCCCCCACGACGTCTTCGCCATCCCGCTCCCGCCTCCCACCCCTTCCCCTGCCACCCCGCCACCCCGCCTCCACCCCCGTCCCCGCCGACATTGATCCGCCGCCCCCTCCCCCCCCGCCCCCTCCTCCACCGCCCCTCCTCCACCGCTCTCCCATCCCCCGCCGCCCACAACCCCACCGCCTCCGCCAGCACCGCCCAGCTCGTCCAGCCGCCACTTCCCCCTCCACACCCGCCCCGCCCCGCCATCCCTCCCGCTCCGCCGTCCCCCGCCGTCCCCGCCCGCCGCCCCCAACCCCACCGTCCCCGCCCCGCCGTCCCCGCTCCAGCCCCCGCCCCTATCCCCGCCGCCCCCGCCCCCGCCACGCACTCCGTCGCCTCCCCCACCTCTCACGCTCTGCCGGCCTTTCCAACCCCACCCACAGCGCTTGGACCGGTGCCCCGCATGCGTACGGGCATCCCGTCCGTGACCGGGATCGGTGGGGAGCCAACTTTTCCTCTGGCCCGCTACCCGGATCACACCCGCGTTATTCGCACATATGTCATTACCCCACCGGCCGCTGGCACACTGGCGTCCCTTCCGTACACTGCCGTACTGCACCCATGCCGCGTTCGTACGCGTCCCTGCCTACAAATCCCTCCTTCCGCGATTCTCACCCGTAGCCGCGCCACCACCATAGTAACCTGTTTGCTTTCATCCTGTTTGCTTTCACCTTGTCTAGTTACTGTATTTTGTCTTGCTCCCTTCCGCTTTGCCTCATAATTTGCTTCCTTCCGCGTTCCCGCATGATGGACGACCGACGCTGCTTCCGTGGGGACCGTCACCATATATTCGTCATAAATTTTACAGGTCGGTAACCAATCCGTTTGCGTGCGTCGTGCGTCTCCGTATTTAGTATTTGCGGTATGATTTGCCTTGCGGTGGTGGCGCGGCTGCCTTGTCCGCGCGCCTGCATCTGGTAAGTTTTTCCTCGCAGGTTCTATGGTAAGTATATTGCCACCTGGGATCGGGCGGGCGGGCGGGTTGCAATTCTAAACACACACACACACACACACACACACACACACACACACACACACACACACACACACACACACACACACACACACACACACACACACACACACACACACACACACACACACACACACACACACACACACACACACACACACACAGCAAGGCCTGACGCGTGCGAGCCGCCTCGCTCTGGCTCAGCTGGGCAGGCAGGCCTGCCGGAGGGTGCAACCCTAGCTATTACGATTAGGTTGGGACGCGGGACCAGGCTAGTTTTACCGCACCAAGCAGGGGCGCGCCTCCGAAACGCGCCCTGGGTGCTGCAAGGACTTGAGGAGGTTGAACAGCGGACTGCGAGATGCAGACCGCCCGGGATGGGCCTTCGCCCACTCCCTTGAGGGGGCACAGCGGTGACAGATCCTCGGGGATCGGGCACGCGCCCTTGGTTGAGAGCGAGGGGACAGAGGCCCCTTACGCCCCTTTCCCCCGTATCCGGGGGAAAGTGCTTCGGCGGTCTCCCGTATGGGGCGGGTTAGCGCCCCCGGCCAGTGTCGGCCCGGCAGATATGTAACGATACACACACACACACACACACACACACACACACACACACACACACACACACACACACACACACACACACACACACACACACACACACACACACACACACACACACACACACACACACACACACACACACACACACACACACACACACACACACACACACACACACACACACACACACACACACACACACACACACACACACACACACACACACACACACACACACGGACAGGGGCAATCCTAGGGGGCGGGGCCCTCCGAACGCGCTTCGCGCTGGGGCCCCGCCCAAAAATTTGATTATGAATTTGCATTACTTGAGTGACAGGCTCATTTGCTTTCACTGGAGCAGGCGTGTACAGTGTTATATACGAACATTCCGCCATGACTTTGCGTCTTGCCTTCAAATAAAACGTACTTGTAAGCGAACCATTAGATAATATTCCGATAGCATAAAGACGTATAAAGATGAGTGTTGAGAAAGCACTTATATTCAAGTGCATCAATCGATCCCCTGCCTTGTGTAGCCAATGAATATATAATCTATATCGTTCAATAAAATTAGTTGCAGGAAACATTTTCGTTCGGTAAGGCAGCCCGTGCCCGAGTTGTATGTAGCGCCCGTAAACCTGACGGGCGCTACATACAACTCGGGCACGGGCTGCCTAACCGAACGAAAATGTTCGTCACCTGACGTCACCAACGCCACAGGACTGCTATGAAGGATCGTCCCTGTAAAAGTTTAAGATAAAAATAAGAGCACCGTGGGACGAAAGGAGTCATATCATACAATATTAAACACCGTACGTCAGGGTACGATGGGGCGGAGTAACAATGTTACAAGTAGCAGGCTGCCCCAACTGGCATCAGGTATACAGGGGCAGACCTGTTCACAACACTTTTAACTTTGATAGTTGACGAAGCTCAAGTTCTTGGAATCGCCGCCGCGCGCAGGTGAGAAGCTGCTACATGTTCATTTTAAAACTAACTTAATATTTGACAACTTGTTTATTAATCAGCTTGATGTGCTAGCTAGTCAAATTACGGGGGGCAACCCAACGCTTCGCCGTGATGACTCTACACCTCTCTACACTATGACCATCACGCTCTGCACAGGGATAAATGCTAAGATTTATATTACCAAAAAAATGTAAACGAATGACTTCAGCCTTCATTTCGTATCCGGTTCGCAGGCCGGCTGCGTTTCCTGATAGACTTGGGGAAATGGATAAAATAAGAAAAATACATAGAAATTTCGTGTTATTGTATGTGCCCGCTTACTGACCGAGCGAGCGTTGCTTTATGCCGCCTGCGCAGCAGCACAAACATCGTCAAAATGTGGCGCCGCTTTCAACGGCAACCCTGGGCAAACCTGGTCCCAGCTGTCGTCTTAGTCTTTCTGTCTGTAAAAACGTCCTTTGGTAGGTTCTTCAGTGTTTGTAACCTTGCACACGTACATTTGTTGATGAGTTGGTTACACCTGGCAGCACTCGCGGACACGCACGGATTCAATGTAGGAGGTTTGAAAGGGGCAGTCGTTCGGTAGCTTTTTAGGTGTGTAGGTAGGTAGACACAAATTGTAGGTACGCATGCATAAGTAGGGTCGTGTACCTTAAACATGTGTATGGTGAATGTAGTACCTACACTTCGCTTGTCTCGGAAGCGCGCACGTGGACTAGGTAGGACAAGGTAAATGTTCGAGTGTGACAAGTTTAATGTCGGCGGATGGATCATTGGCGTTGAAGCCAGGTCGTGCAGCTGTGCCAGCCACGGGCACCTCGGGCTCCGGAGAGCAGAGGGGACCGCTTCTGTTGGCCGCACCAAACCTTTCTACCTATCCAACCTACCGGCGGGGAGGAGCCGGCATTCAAACCACAGATCTCTGGACAGAATGCCAGCGGTCGGTGCTCCTGCAAGCTCTAGCCAGCCCTTGCCTTGTTCTGCGTGCAACAATGCGCGCCTGTCCGTTGTCCGGGCTTGGATGTGCGCTTCTTTGCTTGCTTGGTGCGTGCAGCTGCGACATCGTGCCCATCGGTTGCTGGCTACAATGCCATTCCGGACAGCGATCATGCCGGGGACGACATTTTCCAGTCCAACAGCCCCGCGGCGGCTTGCGATTTGAGGGCGGATTGCGTTGGCTATAACAGCTTGGGATATATCAAGACAAAGTCTAATGTCAACCTCGTGAAGCCCGGGCTCTGCCTGTACGTCAAGCAAGGTGAGCGGACCGGAAGCTTACAGGAAGGCGGGCGCGTGTACCTTACGACGTACGATACAATTTCAGTTTTGGTTGCATCGTTCAAGACAATAATAGAAAATAAAATTGATTTTACAATCGCTACTATTTTTTAAAACATTTTATGTCACTGTTATTACTAATACGATGTGATACATTGCACTAAAGAGTCAACAACGGTTACGTTACCGTATTCATTGGTGTTGCTGATAGCATTGTTCGTCTTGTTATCGGAATTGCCTCACCGATGCGCTGTGGTATCTGACATTTACACAGCTGTATGCAAGGACTGCGGGTATGTTGTGGGTATGTTGTGTATGTTGTGGGTATGTTGTGTACACATCCCTTTCACAGGAATGAGTTGAGTGTGCATGCGTGCGAAAACGTTTCACTGCCCATGTTCGTTGTTGCCATTGTGCGCAGTGCCCGGCTGCAAGGCCGTTCCAGGCTTTCTTGTTTACCCAGATAGGGACCACCCAGGCGACGACATCACCCGGTCCTCCAACCTGGCTGCTGCCGCTGCTGACTGCAAAGCGAGGGCGGACTGTCTTGCCTTCAACGGCGATGGATATCTCAAGTCCAAATTTTTCCCTATAAACACCAACACTGGGCGCTGCCTGTACGTCAAGCAAGGTACGACCCAAGTGATGTCTTTCATAGCAACATACGTCCTTGTTAGGACAGCACAGTAGTACGAAGACGGGGTGGATGAAATGTCGTTTAATAGTTGATAAAGTGTTGCATCGGTGTCCACTCAACCTGACGTGCGTTGGCGTGTGCACGTACATCTGCTAGTAGCGCCGGCGTAGTCAGGTGCCACGCATCACACACGCCCGCCAGCTCTTGATGGTGCGGTGGTGGGCTGATGATGCTGTTGTTGCAATTTTTCGCATGCTGCACGCATTGCAGATAAGGTGTGCCTGCCGGCGCCGACTGGTTACCAGCCCGCCGGTGTGGACACTGATCATTACGGGGATGACATTTTCCAGTCTAACAACCCCGCCACGGCTTGCGACATGAGGGCAGACTGCGTTGCCTACAACAGCTTGGGATATCTCAAGACAAAATCCCTTGTCAACGCCAAAATTTTCGGACTGTGCCTGTACGTGAAGTCAGGTAGGTCGGGGCTCGGGTCCACCTTAAAGGCCGGAGTGAATATCACTGTTAGCAAAGCAAGGAGACGTCGCATGTCCTACCTGCTCGTTCCTTCGTTGCATGTGTGTAATGAAAAGCACCTGTGTGTGTGTGTATGTGTGTGTGTGTGTGTGTGTGTGTGTGTGTGTGTGTGTGTGTGTGTGTAGTGTGTGTGTGTGTGTGTGTGTGTGTGTGTGTGTGTGTGTGTGTGTGTGTGTGTGTGTGTGTGTGTGTGTGTGTATGTGTGTGTGTGTGTGTGTGTGTGTGTGTGTGTGTGTGTGTGTGTGTGTGTGTAGAGACCTAGAAAACATCCAAGGAACATTTGCACGTACCAATACCTGCCGTACGTATCAGGCGGCGGCATACGTGCGTCGGCCGGCCGCCCTATCGTGCTGTGCTGCGTGAATGCGTGTGCAGCGCCCTCTCAGCAGGTGTCGTACAATGGACGGACGAGCGACCGCCCTCACCCGGATGCATACAGTGCAGAGCACAATCGATCCCAGCATCAACCTCAGAGAACCCTCAGAGAACCCATTCAGCGCTCGCTCCTCAGATCGTCAGCACCGTTCCGTTCGTCCTTGTACGCCGTAAAACCGCTGTGCTTAGAAAAGAAACCCTCTCGGCCGAATTCGCAGTATGTACGCTTAGGTATATATGAGACCGGCCCGACCCCGCCAAACCAAGCACCCGCTGTGTGTATGCGGTTGCCGGTCGCCCATCCGTGCTTGATGGCCCTATTTAGGACGCGATGAGCTGCCTGAAGTATGTCGTAACCAGCTATATATCCGCCGCCGCCTACACCGCCCGTATGCCCTACCTGCTGTTACACGCACGCGGTATCGCTGCCCGCACTCGAATGGACGCAGTGCCCGGCTGCAAGGCCGTTCCAGGTTTTGTTGTGTACCCCAACGAGGACCACCGGGGCGACGACATCGTCCGGTCCACCAACCCGGCTGCTGACTGCAATGCGAGGAGGGACTGTGTTGCTTTCAATGGCGACGGATACCTGAAGTCCAAATTTTCACGCATTTCCTCTTCGTCCGGGTCCTGCCTGTACGTCAAGCAAGGTGCGTGGGTGCGACTGACGTTATGACTTTTTGGTGGTGGTGGTGATGGTGGTGGTGCAACTGCAGAACACCGGTGTATGAAGGCAACGGGGAGGGCTCGCGTATATGAGGGGACGGGTTGCTTCGTTGCTTCGTCGCTTCGTCGTCTGATTGAGCTCTGAGTGACGACGGCATGCACGTGCTGTATGTGATGCGTTGTTTCTTCATTCCACAACTATCGCGTGCATGCAGAGCAGCTGTGCCCGCCGGTGACTGGCTACAAGGTCGTCCTGAACAGCGATCATTACGGTGATGACATTTTCCAGTCGTCCAACAACCCCGCGCTGCGGTGTTCACTGAGGTCGGATTGCGTCGCCTATAACAGCTTGGGGTACCTCAAGTCGCGGTCCGACATCAACTACAAGGAGTCCGGACTGTGTCTGTATGTCAAGTCGGGTCAGTCGGGATCGGGACGGGATGAACATGAATGGACACCCACGCCTACGGTGGCGTTGTCCCCTGGGCCTCGAGTTCGTCATCACTCACGCCCACGACTTCATTACATATACATACATATATACATGCATGCATGCATGCATGCGTACACTTCATGTATGTAGATAAAATCGATGGTGCCTTTCATTGCTATCGCTTGGTTGTTGTGTTGCAGTGCCCGGCTGCGCGACGATCACAGGCTACACTCTGGTTCCGGACGTGGACCATCCCGGCGACGACTTGTTCCGGTCCGACAACCCGGCCGTGGACTGCAAGGCGTCGTCCAAGTGCGTCGCCTTCAACAGCGACGGCTACCTCAAGACTCGGTACGACGGCCCAACGGCCAGCTCGACCAGGAGGACCCAAGGCTATTGCCTTTATGTCAAATCCAAGTAAAGGACGGAGCAAGGGCTGGATGGATGGATGGTACGGGATGGGGCAAGGGACCGACGGAGCAAGGGCTGGATGGATGGTACGCAGCAGTGCGAGCCGAGTGGCTGCGCCTTATTGATCCACCGCGGCAACAGGAGCGTGCGTGTGTACGGTGATGCGGGAAGCACGTGTGCAGAGTAGCCGTACGTTGGGTCGGCATTTGAAACCACGCATTCGCAGCCGCCCTGGTGCGTACGTCCAGATCAGGGAGATCGTTGTTGGGGTGTTCGATTTGCACCTGTTTGAGGCGCGCATTGGGCCCCCGCCGTCATTGGTCCCCTCTGCGGGCTGCATCCGTGCACGCTTGCGTGGGGAGACTGCTGCGCCTGACTGCTGGCGGGCATGGCTGCGGGGCCGCGGCACTGGCCAGCCATCCACTTTTCTGCCCCCGTGCGTCCACGTACGATTGTTGCAATTCATGCATGCTATGGCATGCAGCAGCTTTCATAAATCACAAACGCAATAATCCGGTAATGGGTCCTCTCTATGCCTAGCTACGCCTTATGCTTGTATGTTGTTACCTAGCATGTGATACTCTGTGGAGGTCGGCGACAGGGTGCTTTGTCCGTTTTCTTGTTCGATCGCCTAGCTAGCTGCCATGGGCCGGGTTTTTGCCCCTGGATGGACGGCCGATGTGCGGTGGCTTTGCTTGCACAAGTGCCTCCGTGTCCGCTGTCCTACTGTACGCACACCCTACATGGGACGTCTGCCGCCGAACGTGGCAGACTCGCTGGGTGCCGCGGCTGCCGATATGGGCAGCTGACCAGTGCGTGATCAATCAACGAAAGCCGCCGGCGCCACGGCGGGGGTAGGTGACGCCGCCCAAAGAAATGTTAGCACCCTGTGTTTGTTGGGGGCATATTATACTGCAGCCTGTGTTTGTTGGGACCTCTAGCTTCATGTTTACTTCATGCTATGCTATGCTATGCTATGCTATGCTATGCTATGCTATGCTATGCTATGCTATGCTATGCTATGCTATGCTATGCTATGCTATGCTATGCTATGCTATGCTATGCTATGCTATGCTATGCTATGCTATGCTATGCTATGCTATGCTATGCTATGCTATGCTATGCTATGCTATGCTATGCTATGCTACCAACGATCCTGTGGGGGTTCTGCTTCCTGTGGCATTATAAGATTATATGAATTCCCGCAACGGTGCCGCGTTCTTGTCATGGACGTCCTGGCATCGTTGGGTGTTCGGCGGCACCATCATCGTGTTTATTATTATCTCAACCAATTCTATGAAACCATTTTGGTTTTCTCTTCTGATGGTCAGGGTAGGTCTATGGGTACTCGGCTCATGCTAATCGTACGTGGTCTAGTTGGTAAGCGGCTATCAAAAGAAAGCGAACACCATGTAAATGACTAGGATGGTATCAGCACCGGTACTGTTGCCTCGACCGTTACCCTGTCTGTGTTGAATGAATGAATGAACGTTACAGCGGACCCCAGAGGTATGCGCTGGGGCGCAGGGCAAGCCCCAGCAGGCCCCACCGCCAAGGCGCCAGACACCTCCGCCAGACACCTCCACATCTCAACGCCGCACCTGAAAACACACCGGGCCATGACCCGACCCAGCCAGACACCGAAGCAAGCAGAGGCGCGCAGCGGGGCAACACTACCGAAGGAATTGGCACAGCAGAGGGCAGAATCCCCAGAACAGGATAAAGCCAAGCACAGGGGAGGTCGCCCACAGAGGCACCCCATTACCCAGCTATCACCACCCCTGAGGCACCCAGCGCTGCACCCTCTCGAGGTCTTGGAAGACCCACGCCTGGGTCGTGACACTGCCCAGCGACCGCTAGTGGAGTAGCCCGCATCAGAAGCAACACCTTCGCCAAGCAACAACATACCAACGGGAGCCCTGCCTCCTACCCCATCTGAGGGCAGGTAAAGTACTACGTATATTGGTGGTAGTAAGAACTACCGATTGTTGAGTCTCAGCGTGCATATAAGCACCAGTTCCGCGCCCAGTAGCGACTTCCGTACCGTACATGGGACGACGGGTCAGTAGACCAACGGCGTAGCCGTTAGTCGAACTCGACAACCGGAGTCAGTCAGAACAGCTACCAGGACCAGTTGTCCTAATTGTAAACAGATTTACAATTACCGTCAGTAATAACAGTTATTCGGCAGCCCGAATACAGGTTCGCAACTCGGTTACGAGAACAGTTGAGGCGTATTAGGAACTCTTAGCAAAGTCCCAGAACGACAGAACAGTAAAACACCATAAAGAGAAATATTGTTTATCATGCGGCAGATCGCATAATACAACAACTATCCCCCCTCTGGCGGCAGCGTCCTCGCTAGCCCGTGACCGAACCTCCTCCAGGACTGACTTCAGATCAGCCGTAAAGTTTCGCGCAGGCTCCCAAGAATTGTGCTCAGAGGAATAACCAGCAGCCATTTGACAAGCCATTCGTGCACAGTCCGGAACCGATCGCCAGTACGAACACGACGGGAACGATAGTCCAGAACGCGTTCAACAGAGTACAGAGGTTGGGCATCAGACAGCCAGGCAACAGGATCAGGTTCAGGGTCAGTAACCATATCGTCAGCACCGTCAGACGTGCGTGAACGGTAAGGTCGAATCAGTGACACGTGCGTGGAAGGTCGGGTGAATGCGCATGCTTGCAGGCAAACGCAATTCGACAGCCGCAGTACCAACCATGCGTACGACAGGGTACGGGCCAACCCAACGCAGCAACAGCTTACGAGCGCCACGTACGCCAAACAGGCAGCGCAGGATGGTAGCCATAGTTCGTTCAAGAAGAACGGACTCTTCCCAGTTGAGCGATTCACTGATTCACTGCGTTGTTCAGCGCAAACTCAGCAGCAGACAGATGGGTGTCCCAGGTTTCAGGATTACGGCCAGCAAAGTTACGCAACATATCACCAAGTGTGCGGTTCATGCGCATTGCGTCTGCATATCACCAAGTACCCAGTTCACGTACTTTGCGCGTCTGCGCAAAGGCCGTCTGTCTTTCCGTGTGCCGTTGTTGATCATGCGGCAGATCGCATAATACAACAACTTGCGGTATGTACCCCTGTTGCAGATCGATCGAACTGAGGTACGCAGAGCCCCTCAGCTTATCCAACAGATCATCTACGCGTGGCAACGGATAACGGTTCTTCACAGTGACCGCATTCAGACCCCGATAATCAATGCACATGCGCAGACCACCATCCTTCTTACCCACGAACAGGATCGGGGCGGAGTACGGTGAGGTGCTAGGACGAATCATGCCCTTATTAGCTAGCAAGTCAGTCACTTGCCGTTTAACCTCATCGAGCTCCAAAGGACTCAGCCGGTACATGGGACGTGACACAGGCGCGGCTCCCGGTACCAGAGGGATGGTGTGGTCGACAGGTCGCATAGGAGGTAGGCCAGGAATCTCCTTGAAGATATCTGCGTATTCCTCCAACAGGGCTTCAACCTCAGGGTCCTTAGCGTCAGGTTGCTGTACGGCCGAATTCAGACACAGCTTCGGACGAACAAGCAAAGCATGGGCACCCTTGCGAAGCATGCGAGCAGCAGCCTTACGCCCAATCAGCTCAGGCTCAGAGCGCGAGCACAGCGCAGCAAGCGCAAAATTCACATGAGGCGGAGCATCGTCTCCCCCCTCACGTACACGAGGCACGAGGCAAATCATCACCTGACAGGGACGCAGCGACTGGGGAACAGAGGGCTGACAAGAACGGGGCGGAGGGCAAAGAGTTGGGCGCAGGACGATCATACCACACGTCCACAGAGTGCGTCAACGCAGGCAAAGCCACAACAGCGCCAGTCAAGTCTAACCCGTTGAACAGAACAGTACCTTTGTCAAAGCGGCGGAGAAGAGTCATACCAGTAAGATGACGTGATGCCCGGCCGGCTAAGTACGTAGGCAACAGCAGACAGCACCCCCCACATTTACGCCCTTGGACCTTCAGCAGTAAGGAAACGGCCCCAGAAGTGGGCTCGGTGCGCGCACCGAAAAATGACGCGGTTTCTGGGCTCGGTGCGCGCACCGAACGGTGCGCGCACCGAGCCAAGTTTCACGGATCTACGACGTGCCCGCACTAGCATCTACAGATAAAACAAATGTAATATATTGGCACTAAGAATGAAGATTCCACAGATGCCTCCCAACAGGCACCGGGATCCGGCCGTTGGGGCCAGATGACCACAAAACACGGCTGGGTGCGCGCACCGATCGGTGCGCGCACCGAGCCCAGTTTCAGGGGTGTGCGTCGTGCCGTTACCTGTCTCCATAGATATGTCAATGTTGTAATGGCCATGAGATGGACGATTCCCGCAGATTGCTTCCAACCGGCACGGGATGGGGGCGGGAGGCCACAAAACACGGCTGGGTGCGCGCACCGATCGGTGCGCGCACCGAGCCCAGTTTCACGGGTGTGCGTCGTGCCCGCACCTGTCTCCATAGATATGTAAATGTTGTAATGACCATGAGATGGACGATTCCCGCTGATTGCTTCCAACCGGCACCGGATGGGGGTGGGAGGCCACAAAACACGGCTGGGTGCGCGCACCGATCGGTGCGCGCACCGAGCCCATTTTCACGGATATGTGACGATCTGCATCGCTGTCGCAGTAATGCCCAAAAACAAACAGATGCGGAAATTGGCATGAATCGAACAGGCTCGGATGATGCGGCCCTAGACTTCTCGGCGCCTGTCATTATGCTGTACATGATGGTTTCCGCACCTCGAGACACTAGTGGCGTAGATCCGTGAAACAGGGCTCGGTGCGCGCACCGATCGGTGCGCGCACCGAGCCTGGCTTTGTGGCTACCTGCCCCAAGCGGCCCTAGATTTCTCGGCGCCTGTCATTATGCTGTAAATGATAGTTTCGGCACCTCGAGAAACTAGTGGCGTAGATCCGTGAAACTTGGCTCGGTGCGCGCACCGTTCGGTGCGCGCACCGAGCCCAGAAACCGCGTCATTTTTCGGTGCGCGCACCGAGCCCACTTCTGGGGCCATTTCCTTCCTCACCTTCAGAGCCAGCTGGTGAACCGGTGGAAACACATGCCACTGCGGACGAGGCTGTTGCCGGTGTCACTGTGACGCCGCATCCCGGCACAGTTGCAGCAGCCAATGCGGGTCCCGCCGCTCCGTTGATGATGTCCGGAGCAAACATATCTGATTCGGGTGCGCTTGTTGAAGCTTTGCGGGCCGGCACCCAGGCGGCCAGGCAAGCGAAAGGGCAAGTGGTCGCATTGTCCGCGCAGCTGGTCGGGGGGTCCGACGAGGAAGATGATGTTGATGAGAGCGAGGGCAGCAGTGACGACACTTCGACTGACAGCGAGGATGGGGAGGACGGGGAGGACGCGGACGGGGAGGACGAGGACGGGGAGGTTGGGGAGGACGAGGACGGGGAGGACGAGGGCGAGGATGAAGAGAGTGAGGAGAGTGAGGAGGAGGTCCAGGGCAGCAGCAAGCGCAAGCCACCGGCACACAAGCCAGCCCCACGGCCAAGCGCGCACCGGCCAGTTGCACAGGCTGGGAAGGGAGGGAAGGGAGGGGTGGGGAAGAAGCATCAGCAGTTAAGTCTGCCACCTGATGATGAGGCACATGGGCTCGTCGTCAACGCCAACAAGAAATCCCGCAAGAAATAATTAAACCATTGGGGCTACATGACTAGTCGACATTGTGACTGCAGTGACTTATATATGGTTTCCCCGTGGGTGCAGTTTGCTCGGAGTCTGGCAGGGTTGACATGCTAGGTTTTTTGTGCAGAGTTGGGTAACTACTTACCAATTAGTGGTGGATTTCGCGTGTGCGTATGTGTGCGTGTGCGCGTGCAGTGGTGCCTGCAGCAGTGCGTGGACAGCGGAATTACCGGATGTGGACATTGTGGACAGATCGGAATTACCGGGTGTGGACAGCGTGGACAGAGCGGAATTAAAGGATGTGGACAGCGTGGACAGGCCCGCATTACAGGGCGTGGACAGCGTGGACAGGCCCGTATTACCGGGCGTGGACAGCGTGGACAGGCCCGCATTACAGGGCGTGGACAGCGTGGACAGGCCCGTATTACCGGGCGTGGACAGCGTGGACAGGCCCGTATTACCGGGCGTGGACAGCGTGGACAGGCCCGTATTACCGGGCGTGGACACTGTGGACAGGCCCGCATTACCGGGCGCGGACTAGCCCGACATGAAAGCCGATGAACAGGCACTGTAACCGTTCTGGATGCGACTTGCCTCTCCAGTTACTGGGCAAGGGGGGGTGGGTTACCGGGCATGGGAGTCGGTTACCGGGAAGGTCGGGTTTGGGTCGTTTTGGGGTCAGTAACCGCGCGGGCGGTTGACCGAGGGGGCCGGTTGACGGAGGGGGTCGGCAATTCCTGCCGGTCAGCTCGGTAACCGACCCCCTTAGGTCGCTTACCGATACCTACGGGATCGGTTACCGAGCCCCCGGTTACCGACCGGGGGGGTCGGTAACCGAGCCGACCGTTGCGTATTTCCGACCCCCTCCGTCAACCGTCCCCCTCGGTCAACCGCCCGGTTACCGACCCAAAAACGACCCAAACCTGACCCCCCCAGTAACCGACTTCCCCACCGGCCGGTAACCGACCTTTCTATGCCATAGGGCATGCAGCAGTGTCAGGGTGCAGCTGTTTGCATGCGCGGTAATGTGCAAGCTGCACGTGCATTTCGGGCATGGACGAGGGGACAAACAGAACTGTGTGACCGCCGAGATTGACAGAAGACAGCGCCCAGATTACAGACCGGATCAAACCCCGCGCACGCAGAGTGCGCATCGAAGCTGAAACGGCGGCCCACAGCGAGTTCAAGTTCAGCCATCGCCGACGGGACCAGAGCGCGGACAGCACGACGGCGCATAACAGGGTCCGGCACAGGCGCAACAGACACACCGCCACACTCAGAGTCGGCAGCGCCACCATCAGCGTAGGCAGGCAGGTACCTCAGCAAGTCGGAGTGATCGCCAGCAACAGCAGCGCGCGGTACAGGCGAGCGTGGATTGCCAGAGGCGGCCCTCACAGCAACAGGTTCGACCTCCAAGTTATCATCAGGTTCAGCAACAGGTTCCGCAACAGCGAGCAGCGGGTTGGGCAGCAGCCGTGTGACCCACAACAGCAGCAGGCTGACCAGCAGCGACAGGTACCACGACAGCAACAGGCGGCACTACGTACAACGGCAGCGGCCGGGTTCGCAGCAACCGGTGCAGCAGGTGCAACGGCAGGAACCTCATTCAAACCAGCCAGCCACTCATTGTACAGATTCGCCATCAGAACGGCTGACAGTGGACAGGACTCGGTCGCAGTCCAGCAATTGCTTACCGAACTTAACAGCCAGAGTTCGAACCAATGTCGCAGGTGACGTTCGATTCAGGACAGTTCCAGGCGAGTCGCCCAGGACAGTGATGTGCAGACGAATTGGGTATTTGCCCGGCGATGACTCTACAGTGACCAGTAACAGCTCAGCGGGCGGCAGACCCAACAGCAGAAATACAAGTGGGTTAATTACCAACCTGCACCAGCAGCGGCAGCGACCTTGGCGTTCATGTTAGGAGAGTAAGTTCCGAACTTCAAAGTAGCCATGGTCAACCGGTCAAGTATCAGCAGGCGGAAACGGTTACATGAAAGTCGTCTCGATACCACTTAAAGTACTACGTATATTGGTGGTAGTAAGAACTACCGATTGTTGAGTCTCAGCGTGCATATAAGCACCAGTTCCGCGCCCAGTAGCGACTTCCGTACCGTACATGGGACGACGGGTCAGTAGACCAACGGCGTAGCCGTTAGTCGAACTCGACAACCGGAGTCAGTCAGAACAGCTACCAGGACCAGTTGTCCTAATTGTAAACAGATTTACAATTACCGTCAGTAATAACAGTTATTCGGCAGCCCGAATACAGGTTCGCAACTCGGTTACGAGAACAGTTGAGGCGTATTAGGAACTCTCAGCAAAGTCCCAGAACGACAGAACAGTAAAACACCATAAAGAGAAATATTGTTTATCATGCGGCAGATCGCATAATACAACAGCAGGCCAGGTCCCCAACTTGGGCCCCGGGTGGGTGAACCCGTGTACAAACAGGTGTCTGTGTTGTGGCTTGTGGGTCGTTCGTTGCGCAGGCTTAAGAGGGGCTAAGCAGGGCAGGAATGCCAAATATGCAGGGGGCATAGCGAGTTGCACATCCGCGTGGATGCATCCTATCCCCCATATATCCGCCAATTACCCATGTGAATGAGCTGCAGGCCCAAGCGGGCCCAAGGCACCCACCCACTCCACGCGCAACGAATCTCGCCCAGATCCCCATGCACAGCCATGCACACGCACAGCCGGATGCCCAACGATTGTCCAACGACCACATTGGTAGTTTACGATTGGTACCGTGCCGTGCGGCACTGGGGCCCGCTGCCGGTGGAACCCGTCGTCACCTTACTCCACCCAAACGCAGAAACGTGTGCAGCTGGCTCGGCTCCCCCTTCGATCGCTCTATTGGGAGCCTCTCCAGGGTACATCGCGACTGCCCGCCCACACACCGCATCAACACGGCTTGAAGCCCAACTACAATCATAGGAGAGCACACCCGCAGTACCCCCATCTATCCAACTGACCTTGACTACTCCTACCACAACTCCTACCACCAACCGAGACACGCTCTTCGCGCAAGATGGACCCCTCTCTTATCTTCTTATCTCTTGGGATCGTCTCAGCTATAGCCCATGTCCCATGGCTGTTATCATCCCCCCAGCTGGCCGGTTCCCACCATCCACCCTGACCCCCTTACATGCTGTGCACCCACATCCGGCGGTGGTGATCAGGCGGGGTGGGGTGGCGCTAGGGTGAACGCGAGGGGGTCCCTCTGCGTCGGCCTGAGGCCTGGCGCCGTCCCCGTGTGCACCGCGCTGCGCAGCCCATCCGTCAACATGGAATGTACAGCTAACTATATGTTTGTAGGTACACAACACACACACACAGATGCGCTTCTAGGTACACAACATACACACACACAAGTGCGCGGTTCAGTTTTCTGGTACACAAAACTGCTTGTACCGACACACGTGCCGCAAATCCTGCACCCAACTGCCCCTGCTGGGTGTCGCAATTGCGACGACACCTATCAGCCCAGCCGGCCTCTGCGGGGTGCGGGCCCGCTGACGCGGCTGGTCACTCGGCCTCAGCCTTACTATGCAACTTGCTATATGTGGCTTTTTCCGGGCTGGGCTGGGGCCGTTGCAAGGCATACGGGCAGTGTCCGGGCTTATCTATCCCTCGCTTGGCCCTCCCCGCTCCGCCTGCGCCAGGGCCCCGCTCCGCTCCTCAGCCCCTTGCAGTTCGCTGCGGGCTGCCCATCTATAAATTCCCAAAGGGCGCGTTCCCGGCGCCGCCCCAGGGGCCCCTCCGAGGACCCAGGGCCGGGCCCGGAAAGCCCCCGGCGCGACCGCCGCCGGCCCCCAGGAACATGCCGCCCGCGCGGCCACCACCCAGCAGCGCCGGCGGACCGCCTCCCAGCAGCGGCGCGGGCAGTCGATCGTAGTCTGCGCGCGGACGCAACAGAGCCGGGGCAGTAGCTGAGCGCATGCACACAACAGAGCCGGGGCAGTAGCTGAGCGCATGCACACAACAGAGCCGGGGCAGTAGCTGAGCGCATGCACACAACAGAGCCGGGGCAGCAGCTGAGCGCATGCACACAACAGAGCCGGAGCAGTAGGAGAAGTGGTCGCTGTGGCAGATTCATCCTGCCTTGTCGGTGCGGGTACGGTATGCCCTTGACAGGGGATTGCGGATGGGACACCAGTACTCGGCACTCTCCATCCCGCCATGAGGTTCCCTTGCAGGGTGCGGGATGCAGACTTCCTGTGGTGGCGACCCATGGGGCGCATGCGGGCACGGGCAGTCGAGGCCTTATGGAGGGACCCTCCGCCACGTCCCACGTCCCACGTGCCACGTGCCACGGCACGCAGCCCAAGCATTCCGTGACATGCAAAACACGCCCTGCCTGCAGTGCACCACGCCCACGCACCTCCGCCAATGGCGCCCGGGGGCATGTACGGCGGCCTCACGTACGGCGCCAGCGGCGGAGTGCCCCAAGGCGGCGGACCCGGCCGGAACAGCTCCCTGCGGACCGAGCGACCCATGGGGCGCATGGACGAGCTTCGGCAGGTCAAGACGTGGCAACGGCCGCCGGACATGGGACGATGACAAGAGGGAACACAGGTAGGGACCGGACCGGCACAACCCGACGGGGCTCCAGGGAGTGCCGCATCAGCTGGCTGGTTCGCAAGGGCTCCGAAACCGCGTTGTGGGTTCCTGCGGTGCGGCGTGCTGCGGCGTGCTGCGGTGCGGTGCGGTGCGGCGTGCTGCGGTGCGGCGCGGTGGGCCACTTCCCAGGTTGCGTCCGGACAGCGCCCGCTCCATCAAAGGCGGAGGCCGGCGGATTGGGGGGTGCCGAAGAAAGAGAGCTGCCCTGCCGCTGGACTGGTCCGCAACTGTATGTTGGTGCAGGTGGCCTGGGTACGTGCGTGCCCGTGCCCCACCCTTGGCTGATGTTGCCAGCAAGGGCACCCCAGCAAGGGCACTCGGTGAGCTCTTCCTTTCTGGCTGTACTGCAGTACGAATCTTACGATGCTGTGGCGAGCCCCCGCACTGGCAGCAGCACAGTTTGAAAATGTCCACCAATTTCCTGTACCCCCCAGCGATAACCGCCGCTCGCTCGCCGGTCTCACTCTCTGTCTCGCTCGCCGGTCTCGATCTCCGTCTCGCTCTCTGTCTCGCTCGCCGGTCTCGATCTCTCCTTCCCGGCGGGCAGCATCCTGTTCTTCCCGACCTCGGGCTCGCTCAATATGGAGGACCTGCGCATCGGCAACAACGTCTTCGTGCGCTACGCCATGAGGTGCTTCTTCTCGGACCTGGCCACGGAGGCCATCAAGGTGGGGGGCCTCGCGGACCGACAGACAGACAGACAGACAGACAGACAGACAGACAGACAGACAGACAGACCGGGGGGAGGGGGTAGAGAGAGGAGGGGAAAGGTGCGGGTGCGGCATTGGGCAGATCTGTGTGCGGCACCCGTGCCTTGCCGCTTTGATTGGCATAGCAAAGATGCGGTGTAGTGCGGCAGACAGACAGACAGACAGACAGACAGACAGACAGACAGACAGACACAGACAGACAGACAGACCAGACAGACAGAAGACAGACAGACAAGACAGACAGACAGAGACAGACAGAGACAGACAGACAACAGACAGACAGACAGACAGACAGACAGACAGACAGAACAGACAGACAGACAGACAGACAGACAGACAGACAGACAGACAGACAGACAGACAGACAGACAGACAGACAGACAAGACAGACAGACAGACAGACAGACAGACAGACAGACAGACAGACAGAACAGACAGACAGACAGACAGACAGACAGACAGACAGACAGACAGACAGACAGACAGACAGAACAGACAGACAGACAGACAGACAGACAGACAGACAGACAGACAGACAGACAGACAGACAGACAGACAGACAGACAGACAGACAGACAGACAGACAGACAGACAGACAGACAGACAGACAGACAGACAGACAGACAGACAGACAGACAGACAGACAGACAGACAGACAGACAAAGACAGACAGACAGACAGACAGACAGACAGACAGACAGACAGACAGACAGACAGACAGACAGACAGACAGACAGACAGACAGACAGACAGACAGACAGACAGACAGACAGACAGACAGACAGACAGACAGACAGACAGACAGACAGACAGACAGACAGACAGACAGACAGACAGACAGACAGACAGACAGACAGACAGACAGACAGACAGACAGACAGACAGACAGACAGACAGACAGACAGACAGACAGACAGACAGACAGACAGACAGACAGACAGACAGACAGACAGACAGACAGACAGACAGACAGACAGACAGACAGACAGACAGACAGACAGACAGACAGACAGACAGACAGACAGACAGACAGACAGACAGACAGACAGACAGACAGACAGACAGACAGACAGACAGACAGACAGACAGACAGACAGACAGACAGACAGACAGACAGACAGACAGACAGACAGACAGACAGACAGACAGACAGACAGACAGACAGACAGACAGACAGACAGACAGACAGACAGACAGACAGACAGACAGACAGACAGACAGACAGACAGACAGACAGACAGACAGACAGACAGACAGACAGACAGACAGACAGACAGACAGACAGACAGACAGACAGACAGACAGACAGACAGACAGACAGACAGACAGACAGACAGACAGAAACAGACAGACAGACAGACAGACAGACAGACAGACAGACAGACAGACAGACAGACAGACAGACAGACAGACAGACAGACAGACAGACAGACCTGCTGTCCCTGCTCCTCCCCGCGCGGCCCGTTCCGGCCCGGCCCGGACATGCACGATACCGCCCGGTGCGCACAAACTTGACCTGCCGCACCTGTGCGAGCAGCGGCGACACTGTCGCGTCGCCGTCCGCGCACGGTACCCGAGTTTTGCCTTGACACGGCGCAGTGTTTGCCGGGGGCGAAGATACGATGTAGTGCGGCCTGGGGACAGTCCGAGGTTGGGCTTTCGGGGGAAGTGAAGAGGCGACGAGATTGAGACGACGGAGGACTGGAGGTGCAGCGGTTGTGATCCGGGGGCTGGTGACGTGGGCACGGTTTGACGTGTGGCGCCTCGTCCGGGTGCTGTCCCCCGGGCCCCGTACACCAATCGGACTGCTGCTCTTCTGCAGCAGCGCCGCGCCAATGCGTCGACCGGTTTCCCATATCCCCTCCCGCCCATCTGCGCCCCTCCACTTCCTCCCTCCCTCGCGCAATCCGTATCTGTGCACCAACACGCCGCATCCCCTCCCTGGCGCTTCCCTCCGTCCGTCCCTCCCTCCCTCGCTCCCATCTCCCTTTCGGAGCAGGTGGAGGAGCTCAATTTCGTCAAGGTCATCGCCATGAACCTGGACACGTTGTTGTACACCGCCTCGCTCTACTTTGACCGGCAGGTGCGGTGGGTGGAGGGAGGTGGCCTTCCCTGGCCCTCCCTGGCGGGGCACACCCTCATAGTCCCCCCCACTGGAGGGACTTAATTATTAAGAAGGGTACAGCGGACCCGCGGGTCATCGGTGACAGCCGAAGGAGGGACTGTGGCCTGACGGGGCCGGGGTACCACCGGGCACCCCCGGGTGGCGGCCCCGGGGGGTTGTGTTTGCCCCGGTTGTGAGGGGCGTGTGGGGCTTTGATCGTGTACCGGTGTCGTGCATTGCCGTACACTGTACGGAGCGCCGAGGAGGCGGGGGCAGGGAGCGTCCGACCTGCTGCGCCCCGTGCTGCGCCATGGCAGCCGCGGAAGCTTGGTGCTGGTCCGGGGGCACGCACCGCCGCCGCCTGGGTCGGTGGGTCGGCGCAGGGCGCCGCGGGATGTCGAGCGCTGGGCCGGGGGCGGCGCACCTCAGATCGGGCTGAGGGGTAACGGACTCATCTGCTCTCTCTCTCCTTACCTACCCACCCATCAACCCTGCCCTACCTACCAACCCCACCAACCCCACCTACCTACCTACCTACCCACCAACCTTGCCCTACCTACAGGGCAACTGCGCGGCGTGCGGCGCGAACGTGGCCTGCCTCGGCGGTGCCGCCCCGCGCTGTGAGACCTGCCAGGCGGCCGTCTACTGCTCGCATGCCTGCCGGGCCGCCAACGGGCCCGCGCACGGCAGCTTCTGCCGCCTCTGCTGTGAGCTGTCCGAGGTGTTCAACCTGTCCTTCGACTCGTTCATCGAATGGGTGCCTTTCCGGCAATGAGATTACTCATTGTACGACACGTACATTGTAGTACACCGTTGTACGGATATGTAGTACTCCGCCACACGCCGGGATGGAGTCCACGGCGGGCGTTGCAGCGAGCGGGGGCTCTTGCCAGCAGGACGGGAGGAGTTGCGGTGGGTGTGGCCTCTCCTGGCGCCGGGACGTGCGGGGCTGGCACTGCGGACTCTAGGACCGACCCGACCCCGGCCGCGCGCGCGGGTGTTTACGTGTGTGTGCTTTGGCTGGCAAGGCGGTGTGCTGCATGGTGTGCGACGGACAGGGTTGCGCCAGGCACATGTGTGTGTTTAGAGACGAGACCCGCCCGAACCAAAACATGGTGTGTGTGCGTGTAAGTTTTGCCTCTACGAATGTGGGAGCGTGTGCATGGGTACGTACGGTAAGGTGTCTTTTCGTTGCTTCAGGGTTCAGGGCTTGCTGCGTGATGAAGCTCGGGCCGCCGGACGTGTGGCGCCGTTGTTGGGGGAGGCTGTGTCGGTGTGCGGGTGCCAAGCCGCGTGTGACACTGCTCCGCGGGGTCCCTCACGGGGGTGTCCGCTTGGTGTTTGAGACTCGAGAGAGTTGGTAACCCTTCAGGAATTGGCAACCCTTCAGGGACAGCTAGGACGAAGGCTCCCGTGAGGACATGAGGGCGGACGGGGGCGTGAGGGGCCACTGCTCTTGGGCGGGACCCGGGGGTCAGGGCGTGTCTGAGTGGTGGGCACCTAGGGGCACTGCCTCCAGCACGCCAGGCAGGCAGGCAGGCAGGCAGGCGGGGTCAGAAGTCTGGTTGGAGGCGCCCTGAGATGAACGTTACAGCGGACCCCGAGAAGGGATCAACGGGGTTTACCAGGGCAAGCCCCCGTCTTGGTGCGATCATAGGTCGCCATCCGCCGGGGGTTCGAGGGGCTGCCCATTGCCCCTTCGCGAAGAGGGCCGCAACAGATGCTCCACGGGGCTGTGAGACCCTTGACGACGACGAGGCAGAGCCCGCCGGCTGTGCTGCATCGCTGCTACCTAGGCACGTAGGCAGAGGCCGTAGGGCTGCCGTACCGCCGCCCTGACTGCAGACCTGACGCCCCGGACCGGAGCGGCAGAGCGCTCCCATCTTTGAATGAATAATGAACGGTACAGCGGACCCCAAAGGGATGAACGGTGTATACCAGGGCAAGGCCCCATGATTATAATGTAATGTAACCGTGATCGTAAGACCCCAGCCCGGACCCAGGAGCGAGTCGCCAACGCAGCGTCGGTCCAAACCGACCCAACGGGGCGGCCCCTAACCCCACCCGCTTTGGGGCCTGCGGGGGCACCGCCGCGACATGCACAACGACCCACTGTCGGTGATGTCGTGCGGTCTCAACAATGCGAATGTAATGTAACCGTTACAAGGTGGACCCGTATCCCGACCGGGTGTTCCAACGGGCCCAGGTAGCTCGTAGGCGCCTCATCTCATCAACCCCTACCAAGAACTGCGCATCCATTCCATGCGAATGTTTGCCAGCTGCGCGGCGAGATTGATTTCCCCCCTGGGAGGCACGCAGTGGGGAGCACACGGCTGAGCGGGACAGCAGCGCCCCCTTGCAGCAGGATGCGGCTATGTGCAGCACTGCAGATGGATGCAGCAACGGGCAGCCACGTGCAGCTGGATGCCGTGGTTTCGGTGCCGCGTGCGAGCGGCCGCCTGCGGCAGTGCCGGCCCGTGCCGTCTCAGGCCAAACGTGACTGACAGACAGATCGCATCATCCAAGCTCCAACGCACCGCGCTCTGCGGTGGAGCAGAGGGGCCAAACATCACTGGCAGGCGCGCGCAGGGCCACTGCTGGTGCGCGGCGCGCGTGGGGGGCTACACCCCTTCCTCCCGGTCTGCGCGCAACCCGCCCAATGCCCCATGGGCCCCATCAGGGAGGCAGGCTGGATAGATAGATAGACGGATATGGTAGCGGGACCCAGGGCCCAAGGGTGTGGGAGATGGTGTTGCACGGGGAGGCCCGTGCGCACATATGCGTACGGACCTCCATGCAACACCATCCCCCACATGAGAGATGTAAGTACGTCCGAAAGTACGTACATGTGTAATGGCAGACGACGGCGCAGACGACCGGCGAGCAGACCCGAATGGGTGGAGAGGCGGATGCAACGAGGGCAGGCACGGCCGGATTCGGGTGGTGCATATGTGCATTGCGCCGGGTAAGGTGGTCGGTCGGGGCTCCGGGGGCCGTCCTTGGGACTCCAGGGTGGGGGCATGGGGCAGATCTGCATGCCGGACCGGAACTGTGGGGCCGGGTATGGACTGGCATATAGGCCCAAGGTCCGGTGGCTCCGAGGCGACAATGTGGGTGGGCTTGCACGAGGGGAACATTGACGCCGGGCTGTTCCTGTCTGTTTGGGCGTGACGGCGGATGCACTGCTGGGTACAGAGGCACGCGGAACCAGGTCGCTAGCGACTCCTTGGTCGGCATGCTCCGAGCCGTCCATTGGGTAATTTGGACCCCAAGGGATGTTTGGTAGTAACCCAGCTAAGCCTCCTCGCCTGCCTCACCATCCAGGCAGCACTATGTGGCGGAAGGGAACGCGGTAACAAAACTTTAACATCTATTTGCGGAAGTTAGCGCGACGCGTTCAGACGTTTAAGAAAATTTCATTATGGCTTTGCATTACTTGAGTGACAGGCTCATTTGCTTTCACTGTATTAGTGATTCTCCCGTGCACTCCATGCGTGACGGGGTCTGACGGGGTGAGCTGTTACAGTGTTATTTACGAACTTTCCGCCATGACTTTGCGTCTTGCCTTAAAATAAAACATACATGTAAGCGAACCATTCGATAATATTCCGATAACATAAAGACGGATAAAGATGAGTTTTGAGAAAGACACCATCTCACTATATTCAAGTGCGTCAATCGATCCCCTGTCTTGTGTAGCCAATGAATATATAATCTACATCGCATCAATAGCATTAGTTGTAGGACAAGTAGGGGGTCGGCTTCCTTGAAGCCGGAAAAGGGCGGGGCTGGTTGGTTGGTTGGTTGGTTGTTACATGTTGTACAGGCCTTACGGCTATAAACATGTGTTCCCCCACAACGGTCATCCGTCAAAGGGCGCACAATCCGGGGCCCCCTACAATCCGTACAGGTCGCTTGCTTTACAACGAAAACTCTATTACCGCGCAAGAGTGTGAGAGAGTGAAAGGGTGCCATTGAGGGTGTCGTTGATGTTGAAGGTGGATCGGCGTGTATAGATTCAGCAAGCTCAAGCAGGTAGGTAGCCCCGAAACCAACCTGCAGTACACGGCGGTCATGGCATCTGCATTATCACTATCGTAACGCTAGTCGCCTCTGCACTACCACATCCGTCTGTCAAGCAGATGATCACAAATCAAGCTTGAAGCATTCTGGCCGTGAAACTGTCGTTGTTTGGTCCGTCGGCAAGCTTGCAACCCTTCTGCTGCACGCGTGCAGCAGACGTGAACCTCTAAAGTTTGCTACAATAGTTACATAGCAATGTAAAGCAAAAGCAGGGTGCAAAAAAGTCGCGGTGAGAGCCGGACTTCGGGCCATCGAAACTGGAGAACTCCTTGGTACTCGGTATGCTATCCCTTTGCATCTTGAAACTTTGATTCAATACATAATGTTGAATTGTATTCATCTGGCAAAACAGAAAGGCAAATCTTGGTGTTGGTGGCATCTTGATGTTCAAACATCAGAACACTATGAAAGTTCAATTTAGCACTCGCCACCTGCCCCTAATCCAAGCATTCATCACGCGGCACCTGTTGCAACAAACATGAGCGCGAGAGGCGTTGGGTGGATGTTGACTCGGGTCCATTGAGACCGCGGAGCTTTACTTTGACCGTTTGTGCGCAAAGAATTTTTTTCAGCCAAACCAAAGTTATCTTGCAATAGAGGACAATTAATATGACAAACATAGCGAATTAGTTTAGCGGATAATGAACGTTTTGCCGTTACCGGACACACGGACCACGGACACACGGACACACGGACACACGGACACACGGACACACGGACACACGGACACACGGACACACGGACACACGGACACACGGACACACGGACACACGGACACACGGACACACGGACACACGGACACACGGACACACGGACACACGGACACACGGACACACGGACACACGGACACACGGACACACGGACACACGGACACACGGACACACGGACACACGGACACACGGACACACGGACACACGGACACACGGACATGGGCAATCCTAGGGGGCGGGGCCCCCCGAACGCGCTTCGCGCTGGGGCCCCGCCCAAAAACATTTTCGTTTGATTAGGCGGCCCGTGCCCGAGTATGTAGCGCCCGTCAGGTTTACGTCACCTGACGCCACAGGACTGCTATGAAGGATCGTCCTTGTAAAAGTTTCAGAATATACTTCATTATAACTAAGAGCACCGTGGGACGAAAGGAGTCATATCATACAACGTACAAAAGATTTGCAACCATAAACGCCGTACGTCAGGGTACGATGGGGCGGAGTGACAATACTAGTATCAGGCTGCCCCCAGCTGTCACGAGGCATACAGGGGCAGCCCTGTTAACAACACTTTAACTTTGATAGTTGACGAAGCTCATGTCCTTGGAATCGCCGCCAGCTTAGGCGCGCAGGTGAGAAGCTGCTGCTACATGTTGATTCTTAAACTAACTGAATATCTGACAAGTTGTTTATTATCAGCTTGATGTGCAAGCTAATCAAATCACGGGGGGCAACGCAACGGTTCGCTGTGATGGCACTAAACCTCTCTACACTATCACCACCACGCTCTGCACAGGGACAAATGTTAAGATTTATAATACCAAAAAATTGTAAACGAATGACTTCAGCCTTCATTTCGTATCCGGGGCAGGCCGGCTGCGTTTCCTGATAGACTTGAGGAAATAGATAGAAATAAGAAAATACATAGAAATGTCGTGTTATTGTATTATGTATGTGCGCGCTACTGACCGAGCGAGCGTTGCTTTATGCCGCAGCACAAACACCGTCAGGGCGGGCTTTCAAAATGTGGCGCCGCCGCTTTCAACGGCAACCATGGGCAAACCTGGTCCCAGCCGTCGTCTTAGTCCTTCTGTCTGCAAAAACGTCCTTTGGTAGGTTCTTTCAGTGTTTGTGACCTTGCACACGTACATTTGTTGATGAGTTGGATACACCTGGCAGCACTCGCGGACGCGCGCGGATTCCATGTAGGAGGTTTGATAGGGGCAGTCGTTCGGTAAGTTTTTAGGTGTGTAGATAGGTAGACCGTGGTAGACACAAATTATAGGTACGCATGCATAAGTAAGGTCGTGTACCTTACGCATGGTTTGTGAGTACGGTATGGTGAATGTAGTACCTACACTTCGCTTGTCTCGGAAGCGAGCACGTGGACTTGGACGTCGAGGTAATGTTTGAGTGTGGCAAGTTCATAGTCGGCGGATGGATCCTGGGCCCAACGTCCAGTACGGTACGGGTGAAGCCAGGACGTGCAGCTGTGCCAGCCAAGGGCACCGCGGGCTCCGGAGAGCAGAGGGGACCGCTTCTGTTGGCCGCACCAAATAACATCTACCTATCCAACCTACCGGCCGGGAGGAGCCGGCATTCGAACCACAGATCTCTGGACAGAATGCCAGCGGTCGGTGCTCCTGCAAGCTCAAGCCGGCCCTTTCCTTGTTCTGCAACAATGTGTGCTTGCCCGTCGTCCGGGCTTTGGTGTGCGCTTCTTTCCTTGCTTGGTGCGTGCAGCTGCGACATCGTGCCCATCTGTTGCTGGCTACAAGGCCATTCCGGACAGCGATCATTCCGGGGACGACATTTTCCAGTCCAACAGCCCCGCGGCGGCTTGCGATATGAGGGCGGATTGCGTTGGCTATAACAGCTTGGGATATCTCAAGACAAAGTCTAATGTCAACCTCGTGAAGCCCGGGCTCTGCCTGTACGTCAAGCAAGGTGAGCGGACCGGAAGCTGACAGGAAGGCGGGCAGCGCGTGTAGTACCTTACGAGCGACATACGATACAGTTTCAGTTTTAGTCACAGGTATCTTTACAATACAATAGAAATAATACTATTTTTTATTTGTTGTGTTCCCCTTCAACCTTTTTATGTCACTGCGCTGTCACTGATATTACTAATACGATGTAATACTTTGCACTAAAGAGTAAACAACGGTTACCGTATTCATTGTTGTTGTTAAAAGCATTGTTAGTCTAGTTAACGGATTTGTCTCACCGATGCGCTGTGGTATCTGACATTTACACAGCTAACACCGTCCTTACGTACGGGAATGTTGGGTATGTTGTAATTATTTTCACATCCCTTTTACAGGAATGAGTTGAGTATGCATGCGTGTGAACACGTTTCGCTGCCCGTGTTCATTTGTTGCCACTGCAGTGCCCGGCTGCAAGGCCGCTCCAGGCTTTCTTATTTACCCAGATAGGGACCACCCAGGCGACGACATCACCCGGTCCTCCAACCCGGCTGCTGACTGCAAGGCGAGGGCGGACTGTCTTGCCTTCAACGGCGATGGATACCTGAAGTCCACATTCTACCCTATAATCTCCCACACTGGGGGCAAGAGCCCAGAATATATGACGGGGCGCTGCCTGTACGTCAAGCAAGGTACGACCCAAGTGATGTCTTTCATAGCAACATAAGTCCTGGTTAGGACAACACAGTTAACACAGTACGACGACGGGGTGGATGAAATGTTATTTAATACATTAGTAGTTGGTATACTGTTGCACCGGTGTCCACTCAACCTGACGTGAGTTGACGTGGCCGACGGCGCCACGCAGACTGCAGGTACGTCTGCTCGTAGCGCCGGCGTAGTCAAGTGCCGCGAATCACACACGCCCGCCGGCTCGTGGTGGTGGTGGTGTGCTGGGCTGATGATACTGTTGTGATTTTCGCATGCTGCACGCATTGCAGATAAGGTGTGCCTGCCGGCGCCGACTGGTTACAAGGCCGCCGGTGTGGACACTGATCATTACGGGGATGACATTTTCCAGTCCAACAGCCCCGCCACGGCTTGCGACATGAGGGCAGACTGCGTTGCCTACAACAGCTTGGGATATCTCAAGACAAAATCCCTTGTCAACGCCAAAGTTTTCGGACTGTGCCTGTACGTGAAGTCAGGTAGGTCGGGGCTCGGGTCCACCTTATAGGTGGGTCTGAATATCACTGCTAGCAAAGCAAGGAGACGTTGCATGTCCTACCTGCTCGTTCCTTCGTTGCATGTGTGTATAGAACAGCACCCGCATATGTGTGTATGTGTGTGTGATTTTAAGCAGGCACAACAGTGTGTGTTGTGTGTGTGCGTGTGTGTGAAGACCTAGAAAACATCCAAGGAACATTTGCACGTACCAATACCTGCCGTACGTATCAGGCGGCGGCATACGTGCGTCGGCCGAGCCGCCCTATCGTGCTGTGCTGCGTGAATGCGTGTGCAGCGCCCTCTCAGCAGGTGTCGTACAATGGACGAGCGACCGCCCCCACTCGGATGCAGTGCAGAGCACAATCCCAGCATCAATCTCAGAGACCCCTTTTCAGCGCTCGCTTCTCATATCTTCAGCACCGTCCCATTCGTCCTTGTACGCCGCGAAGCCGCTGTTTTATAAAAAGAAACCCGCCCGGCTGAACCCGCTGTGTGTATGCGGCTGCCGGTCGCCCACCCGTACTGATTTCCCTATTTAGGACGCGATTAGCTGGCAGCTATCCGCCGCCCACACCGTCCATACGATCTGCTGTTAAAACTCTATATCGCTGCCCGCCCTTGAATGGACGCAGTGCCCGGCTGCAAGGCCGTTTCAGGTTTTGTTGTGTACCCCAACGAGGACCACCAGGGCGACGACATCGTCCGGTCCACCAACCCTGCTGCTGACTGCAAAGCGAGGAAGGACTGTGTTGCTTTCAACGGCGATGGATACCTGAAGTCCAAATTTTCACGCATTTCCTCTTCGTCCGGGTCCTGCCTGTACGTCAAGCAAGGTGCGTGGGTGCGACTGACGTTATGACTTTGGTGGGTGCGACTGACGTTATGACTTTGTGGTGGTGGTGGTGCTGCTGCAACTGCAGAACACCGGTGTATGAAGGCAACGGGGAGGGCTCGCATACATAAGGGTACAACGCGGTTCTGGCACGACTGTTATGGCACGACATATATGTCCCTGGAGTTCCAGGTTTGACCCCGACCGAGAGCGGGACAAAGACTCTCGATAGTAAGAGGGCAAGGGTGGACGGTGAAGGACCCGACTAAAGTGACCTGCGAGCTGACCAGGAGCGGAGTTGACGCCTTAGTTGATTCGGCAGATTCCGCTGGATGCCGGTGGTGGGTGCCGAACCCGGGAAGAGCACTGATTTCGGAGAAGTCGGCATAGGAGACCGGATGAGGGTGCCCCGAAATACCGGGGAAGGTAGGGACTGCCAGGTTAGTGGCCACGGGTGAAGCTGAAGCCCCCTATCCCACACAATCATAAGGGGACGGGTTGCTTCGTTGCTTCGTCGCTTCGTCGTCTGATTGAGCTCTGAGAGACGGCATGCACGTGCTGTATGTGATGTGTTGTTTCTTCATTCCACAACTATCGCGTGCAGAGCAGCTGTGCCCGCCGATGACTGGCTACAAGGTCGTCCTGAACAGCGATCATTACGGTGATGACATTTTCCAGTCCAACAACCCCGCGCTGCGGTGTTCGCTGAGGTCGGATTGCGTCGCCTACAACAGCTTGGGATACCTCAAGTCACGGTCCGACATCAACTACAAGGAGTCCGGACTGTGTCTGTACGTCAAGTCGGGTCAGTCGGGATACCCGTGCGTCGGGAGGGGATGAACATGAATGGACACCCACGCCTACGGTGGCGTTGTCCCCTGGGCCTCGAGTACGTCATCACGCACGCCCACGACTTCATTACATACACATACATACATGCATGCATGCGTACACTTCATATATGTAGATAAAATGGTGCCTTTCATTGCTATCGCTTGATTGTTGTGTTGCAGTGCCCGGCTGCGCGAAGATCACGGGCTACTCTCTGGTTCTGGACGTGGACCATCCCGGCGATGACTTGTTCCGGTCGGACAACCCGGCCGTGGACTGCAAGGCGTCGTCCAAGTGCGTCGCCTTCAACAGTGACGGCTACCTCAAGACTCGGTACGACGGTCCAACGGCCAGCTCGACCAGGAGGACCCAAGGCTATTGCTTTTATGTCAAGTCCAAGTAAAAGGACGGAGCCAGGGATGGATGGATGGTACGCAGCAGAGCGAGCCGAGTGGCTGCGCATTATTGACCCACCGCGGCAACAGGAGCGTGTGTACGGCGATGCGGGAAGCACGTGCGTGTATGTGCAGAGTAGCCGTACGTTGGGCCAGGATTTGAAACCACGCACTCGCAGCCGCCCGGGTGCGGTCGTCAAGACCAGTCAGATCGCTGTTGGGGTGCTTGATTTGCGCCCCTGTTTTTTGAGGCACTCATTGGCCCCCGCCGTCATGGGTCCCCTCTGCGGGCTGCAACAGTGCGCGCTTGCATGGTGGCGGCTGCTCTTAGGAAAACGGCCGGAGGGAGGGAGACTGCTGCACCTGACTGCTGGCCGGCATGGCATGGGGCCCGCAACGCTGGCCAGCCACCCTTCTGCTGCCCCCGTGCGTCTACGGACGATTTTCCAATTCATGCTATGGCACGCAGCTTTCATAAATCGCAAACGCAATCCGTTCGTTGATTGGTCCTCTCTACGCCTAGCTACGTCTTTTGCTTGTATATTGTACGGCATAGCATGTGCCGTACCTAGCCTGTGATGCCTGTGGAGATCGGCGACAGGGCGCTTTGTTGGTTTCTCGTACGATCGCCAAGCTGCTGTGAGCCGGTTATCCGCCCCTGGACGGCCGATGTGCGGTGGCTTTGCTTGCACAAGTGCCTCCGTGTCCGCTGTCCTGTACATACACCCTACATAGGACGTCTGCCGTACGTGGCGGACTCGCTGGGTGCCGCGGCTGCCGATATGGGCAACTAGCTAACCAGTGATCAATCAACGAAAGCCGCCGTGAAGCCGGCGGGGGTAGGTGACGCCGCCCAAAGAAATGTTAGCACCCTGTGTTTGTTGGGACTTCTAGCTTCATGTTTACTTCATGCTATGTTATGCTATGCTATGCTATACATGTCGGTACCAATGATCCTGTGGGGGTTCTGCTTCCTGTGGCATTATATGAATTCCCGCAACGGTGCCGCGTTCTTGTCATGGACGTCCTGGCATCGTTGGGTGTTCGGCGGCACCGTTATCGTGTTTTTTTATTATCTCAACCAATGCAATTCTATGAAACCGTTTCGGTTTTCTCTTCTGATGGTCAGGGTAGGTCTATGGATACTCGGCTCATGCTAATCTTACGTGGTCTCGTTGGTAACCGGCTCTCAGAAGAGAGCGAACACCATGTAAATGACTACCGTTGCCTCGACCGTTACCCAGTCTGTTTTGTGGGTCGTTCGTTGCGCAGGCTTAGAGAGGAAGGAGTGCGAAATATGCAGGGGGCATAGCGAGTAGTACATCACTGTGGATGTTACAGTGAACCCCGCGGGTCATCGGTGACAGCCAACAGCCACAGCCGAACCTTCATTGTGGATGCATAACCCCATATACCTGTGTGAATGAGCCGCAGGCCCAAGGCACCCACCCACTCCAAGCGCAACGAATCTCGCCCTGCCCCCCATGCACATCGATGCACACGCACAGCCGGATGCCCAACGATTGTCCAACGACCACATTGGTGGTTTGGTAACGTGCCGTGCGGCGCTGGGGCCCGCTGCCGGTGGCGCCCCTCGCCACCACCCGTCGCCACCTTTCTCCACCCAAAAGCAGAAACGTGTGGAGCTGACTCGGCTGCTCCTCCGTTGGCAGTCTCTACGGTGCATCGCGACTGCCCGCCCACACACCGCACCGTGGGCTTCTTGTTAAACACACCGCATCAACTCGGCTTGACGCCCAACTACAATCATAGAAGGCCATACCAGCAGTACCCCCATCCATCCAACTGACCTTGACTCCTGCCACCACAACTCGTCGCCAACCGAGACACGCTCTTCGCACAGGATTACCCCCCTCCTTATCTTCTTATCTCTTGGGATCGTCTAAGCTAGCCCATGTCCCATGACTGATATCATTTCCCCAGCTGGCCGGTTCCCAACGCCCACCTACATGCAGTGCACCCACATCCGGCGGTGGTGATCAGGCGCGGTGGGGTGGCACTAGGGTAAACGCGAGGGGGTCCCTCTGCGTCGGCCTGGGGCCTGGCGCCGTACCCGTGTGCACCGCGCTGCGCAGCCCATCCGTCAACATGAATGTACAGCTAACTTAGTTTTTTTAGGTACACAACATACACACAGATGCGCGGTTCAGTTTTCTTGTACACAAAACTGCTCGTACACACATGCCGCAAATCCTGCACCCACATGCCCCTGAGTGTCGCAATCGCGACGACAACTATCAGCCCAGCCCAGCCCAGCCGGCCGGGGTGCGGGCCCGCCGACGCGGCTGGTCACTCGCCCTCAGCCTCACTATGCAACTTGCTATATGTGGCTTTTCCAGGGCTGGGCTGGGGCCGTTGCAAGGCATACGGGCATTGTCCGGGCTATCCCCCGTTTGGCCCTCCCCGCTCTGCCTGCGCCAGGGAGGCTGCCCGCCGCGTGCGTGGCGCCGGTGCAACCTCTCCCGCCAGCCCCGCTCCACTGCGGGCTGCCCCTCTTGACCGCTCTATAAGAATCCAAAGGGCTCGTTCCCAGCGCCGCCCCAGGGGCCCCTCCGAGGACCCAGGGCCGGGCCCGGGAAGCCCCCGGCGCGACCGCCGCCGGCCCCCAGGAACAAGCCGCCCGCGCGGCCACCACCCAGCAGCGCCGGCGGACCGCCTCCCAGCAGCGGCGCGGGCAGTCGATCGTAGTCTGCGCGCGGACACAACAGAGCCGGGGCAGTAGCTGAGCGCATGCACACAACAGAGCTAGGTCAGTAGGAGAAGTAGTCGCTGTGGCAGATTCATCCTGCCGTGCCGGTGCGGGTACGGTGTGCCCGTGACAAGGGACGGCGGATGGGACACCGGCAGTACTCGGCACCACGCGCACGCACCTCCGCCAATGGCGCCCGGGGGCATGTACGGCGGTCTCACGTACGGCGCCAGCGGTGGGGTGCCCCAAGGCGCCGGACCCGGCCGGAACGACTCCCTGCGGACCCAGCGACCCATGGGGCGCATGGACGAGCTTCGGCATGTCAGGTGTGGCAACGGCCGCCGTACATGGGAAGTTGACAAGAGGGAACACAGGCAGCGGGGACCGGCACCCCGAAGGGAGTGCTGCGCAGCAGCTGGCTGGTGGGCGCGGATGCCGAAACCGCGTTGTCGGTTCCTTGTGCGCTGCGCTGCGCTGCGCCGCGGTTCCCACCTCCCTTCATAGGTTGTGTCCGGGCAGCGCCCGCTCCATCAAAAGGTGCCCAAGAAAGAGAGCTGCCACCGGACCGGTCCGCAACCGGACGTCGGTGTAGGCGGCCCGGGTTCGTGTGCGCCCCACCCAGGCTGATGTTGCCAGCAAAGGCACCCTAGCAAGCGCACCCAGTGGGCTCCTCCCTTCCGGCTGTGCACGTGTGCAGTACGGATTTACGATGCTGTGGCGGGCCCCACCCCCGCGGCGATAACCGCTGGCTGACCGCTGTAAAACGGTTAAAACGGTTTCATTCATTCAGCGGCAACTAGCGCGCGCCCCCCTGTGGCAGCAGAGTTGCAGCGCGGACAGCACCCGATGGCATCTGCGCCCGCGGTTCCGCCCTGCCGTACCGAAGCTTGCGCTGCTGCGCGCGCTGCGTCCACTTCCTGCCGTACAGGTATTTGTAGCCCCGGCTTGTGGCCAGCGCGGTGTCGGCAGGCGTCAGCGCGGGCCCGAACTCCTTGTCGTACAGGGGCTGCCAGAGCTCGTCCTCAGAAGCCAGGCGGTGCAGCGTCGTACAGACGCCCGACAGTGCCGCCAGGTCGCGGGCCTTACGGAGGTCGAAGTGATGCCGGCGGTGTGGCGGCATGGGATCGGCACGGATTACGAGACGGGTAACATCTTGATGAGTGACCGCATCGACGCACTAAGGGTACATTACATATTAACACCCACGACTACGACGACGCACTGCGATAACCCTAGGTAATGTACCCTTAGCTGCCCACCATTGCCCAAGGCGCGGACATGATAAACGCAAACATCCACAATACGGCCCTGCTTCACGGTGGAGCTCAGACCAAGGACGACCTCAGTCGTACAAGCAGCCGTACCGTACATGCCGTACCGTTACGTACCTGCAGGACCCGCAGCACGGCCATCTGCAGCTCCAGGGGGAGCACCAACAGCCCCAGCGGCGGCGCCACGCCGGCGGCCCGGCACGCCGCCGCCAGCAGCGGCAACACGAGGCCGTCCTTCAGCCGGCGCCAGTGCGCCGCGGGGTCACGTGGAAGTTGTAGCACATCCTGTTGTTGCTGCTGCTGCTGCTGCTGCTGCGCCGTTGCCGACGGCGATGGCGTCGCCGCCGCCGCCGCCGCCGCCGCGGAACCGGCGATGCCGTACTCCGCCAGATCGATGCTGAGCGTGACCGGCGAGGACGAGCCCGAGGCGGCATCAGTGGCGCCGCCGCGCCCGCCACCACCGCCGATGCACGGGACACCGTGCACGACAAGGTACCTGCCCATACCGTACCATAGGAGCTTCACGACGGGGGAGCGCGCGGCCACGGTCTGGCCGGCGAGGTCGTCGTCGCCGTCAGCACGCCCCGCAGCGGCGCAGGAGGCCGTCTCGCCGGCCTCGCCCATCACCTCGTCGTTCGGCGGTCGGCTGGCGCCACTGCCACCGCGGGTGGCTGTCACTGCTGTTGCGGCGGCGGCGGAGGTTGAGATGTAGCTACAGCCGTACAGCAGCTGTCGCGGGAAGGCGCCGCCCCGCGACGCGAGCTCCGGCAGATCCTGGGGGAGGGCGGGGCAGCGACCGCTTCTCGTGACGGGATTGAGGGAACGGCCCACTGGTCCCTCGGCCGCCAAGAGCGGAAATTTCAAGCTGCACACCGGTGTCCTCCCGCGCTCCCAGTCACCCGGGCGTATTGATACACAACAATATGGTATTGATACGGGTAATATGGTATTGATACGGGTCCACCTTGTAACGGTTACATTAATATGGTAAGTATATCGGTCCTCGGTTTGGGTCGGGCGGGCTTCTTTTCTATACACAACCACACAGTGCTGTAACATCCCCTCATCATTCACCCATTCCCGCATCCAAGGGTCCAACGTGGTTCACGTTCATCCAACCCAAAAACACAGTACCACCACCGGATAAGCAGGCAGGCAGGCGGGCGGGCAGGCAGCTTCCCTTCCCTTTCGCACGCCCACCTGCAGCCCCAGGAACCCCGCCTCGCCCATCGCGCAGTCCAGCACCAGCAAGCAGCGCGAGGCCGGGGGCAGGGCGGTCCAGGGGCAGCGGCACCCGCAGGCACCGGACTCAGGGGCACCGGAGGAGGCGCCCCCCCTGGCCGCGGCGCCGGCGTCCCCGCTGCCATCGCGGCCGGTGGGCGTTAGCAGCCGGTGCAGCTTCAGCGGCAGGCCCCGCATGGCCTGTGCGGTGACCGGGGCCGGGGCCGGTGAGGGGAGCAGAAGAGAGGTCCATCGCGCCAAAGAGGGCCGGAGCTGAGGGCTGAGGGATGGTATATTGTCACGCGAATCGGTGCGACGCGTGACGATGTGAGCACGCCGTCCGACAACAGCAGGACGGCCCTGGGGAGCACTGGAGAGCACTGTCGGAGCGCTGTCGCGATGTAGGGCTGTGACCACCCGGTTGAGGTCATCGCGCTGTGATCGAAACGCGCAAATTACAATGGCGGCGTTACACGGCACCCCCAGGCCGCAGACTCACCGGGTGGGTCAGTTCCGCATCATCGGGCTCTCCCGGCTCGCCGTCCGGCGCGCACGGAGCGCCGCCATCCCCGGCTCCCTCCTCAGCGCGCCGTCGGTCCACCTCCATGGGGTCAGAAACACGGCTGCTGCCACCCGCGCCGCTGCCTCCTCCGCTGGAGGTGGCCTGATCTCCAGCAGCAGCAGCCGCCCTCGCCACCGCCGCCGCATCGCCGTGCTGGTGCTGGGTCTGCTGGGTCTGCTGCTGCTGCTGGTCCTGCTGCGTGTTGCCCACAGGACTGCGCTCTGCCTTCGGCACTGACGGCGGGGCTATTGTCTGTGATGGGTTTTGGATTTGAGCTTGGCCCCCGGTGTTTGATGGAGAGCTGGCGGCGGTCGCTGCATGGCCGCACGCGCCGGCAGCTGCAGACGGGCTCGCGGCTGCTAGGGTTTCGGAGCTGGGGCCGATCAGCCACACCAGGTCGCCACTGCAGATGCCCAAGGAGCTCAGGGAGCTGTCTGGAGGGCCTTTCAGAGGCGTCTGCAGGCGAGGCGTGGTTGCACAAGTCAGGACCGTATCAGCCGGTCGGTTGGGACCTCGAGTACGGAGTTAACTGCAGGCCCGAAAGGTCAACTATGGTTTGTTTGACGCTGAGGTTGATGGTTTGCGTTGTCGGATAACTTTACCTTTTTGTTGAGGGACAGGAGAACGTCCGCGTCCCCAGGCAAGCCAACCGCCCGCCGCGCCTCAACCTGAAGATCCGCCCACGCACATCCCGCAGGCAGCTCAAGCTTGTATGCTGCGCCGGTTGATGCAACCTTTAACCTTAATCGAGGCATGGATGTGTAGCCGCGACAGCTGTTGTCCAGACAGGAAACCGGACAGGAAATATCGGCAGCCGTTTGATATGTCCTTCAGTGGAGTAAGCTTGAATGACTTCTACCCCGCCTCCAACAGAAGAGAGTGATCTGCGTCGGCAGCTTGATTGTCGGATTGACTTCCGCATACGACATCCGTCACGAATCGATGAATCGAATGCTCCGCTTGACTGGACTTATCCTGCAAATTGACAGCTGCCATTGCACTGCGAATTGATTTACTTGAAGCGGTGTACCACTTGCCGAAACATGGACAACGATACAGAAGTAATCCATGTTGACAGCGATCACGATGAGTCTGAAGAGGATGATAGCGCGGAAGCTAGCACCTCAGGGGAATTGTTCAGCGCACCTCAGCAGGTCTTCATCGTGAGGGGTCTCAGCAAGGCTATGACCGGGTTTAGGCCGTCGGTTATGTGCGATGGATACCTAGCGGAGCTTTCGAAAATCAGCTCGGGTGAGGCTGGCGTCGACGCCATTTTTTGCGACAGCTGCTGTTGGGATCGCCAAACACGCGCCTGGTCCGCTCCCGAAGGTTATATCCTTGCGCCGCTCGGGCAAGATCAACAGCTGAGCTTCAAGTACGAGCCACCGTCGCCAAAGTTCAGCCGCAAGCGTCCAAGCTGCGTCTCATACAGGCGAGCAGCTACCGACTAGCAGGGCGGGACGCCGGCGACACATTCGCGCCCGCCCTTCACCGTCTGGCTCTCCTCTTTATCCCGGATCATTGACCTTGGACCCCTGCACCTGCTGTCTTTTGGCAATAGCTGCCTGCCTGGGATTGCTTCGTTCCGCTACGAACCTCACAAGCAACGTACGGCGTCCGGTCATCTGCCACCTCTTTCGCTTGGAGCCCGCCTTCCAAAACCTGCCCACGCGCTGCTGCTGCTGCCGCTGCTGCTGCTGCGCACTCGCCACCATCTCCAGCGCACATATCTGCAGCGCGAGGGGGGCCCGGCTCACTCACCGCCACCGCCGCATCATCATCATCATCATCATCGTCATCATCATCATCATCATCATCATCATCACCCGCAACCCGGCTCCCTCTCTCCTGGCATCACCTGCGTCCCTCCTGCCGTCCCCTGTCCTCCCCGCCCTCAGGCTGCAGCTCCTCCACGGCTCCCAATTCCTCTACTCTCTGCGGGGCCTGCCGAAGGCGCTTCGCTATCAGCGTTCAACCAACGCCCTGGAGTGGGGTCCTGTGCACCTGGTGAGATGACCGGGCCGCAGGGCGGCTCTAAAGGCCGGGGGGACGGAAGCCAAGATGCGTTGTGCGGCGGCTGGGAGCTAGCTGGAAGGGCGGCAGATGGCGGACCAGGGCGGGGGCTAATTAGGACGGCGGTATATGGCGGACTGGGACGGGGCCAAGGTGAGGAACGTGCCCGCCGGCGGTCGGAACCTCCTCTGTGGGCCACCACCCAACCCAACCTTGTCACGGCGCCTTGGCGGCCACATCCTTTCCCCCCGCGCTCCGGACTCCCTTGGCCCTTCGTGCGATCGCTGCGCAGCTTGGGGCTGGCGAGTGGCGCAGCGCGCTCCTTGGATCACGGCCACCACTGCCGTGTAGCATAGGAGGGGAAAAAACACAAAAACAACTCCAACCCGACCCGGCCCTGCCCCGCAGATGTTTTCCGCAGCCACGGACCTGGACACGTTCCTGTCCACCATCAAGTACGTGGATGTGGAGGAGATGGGGTGCTGCGACCCAGAGGCCCAGGCCGGCTCCGAAACCCCGGAGCCGCCTGCGGCGGCAGAGCCGCACCCGGCTGCACCTTCCCCAGCCCCCGTCGCAGACAGCGGCAGCGGGCGGGCGGCAGGCAGCGGCGTCGCAGGAGCGGACGCGGGCGTGAGCACCGGCGGGGGCGGGGGCGGCGTCAGGGGTTTCAGCCTGGGCGGCAGCGGAATGCTGTGGGCGCAGGCGGCGTCACGGTTGCTTTCGGCGGACGGCGCAGCGGCTGCGGATGCTGGGGCGGGTGCGGGTGCTGGTGCTGCCGGTGAGGTGGTACCTGCGCTCCATGAGGGGCGCAAACCGCGTATCCGTTCCTGCGGGCCCCTTCCGCGCGCACCGACAGCATTCAGCGAGTCGGCGCGGAGGAGGCGGGCTGGGCAAGCACGCCGCCGCGGGAATGTCGGGCGTGGGCGGTGGGCGGTGGGGTCGTTGTGCGCTCGTTGTGGGCCGATTCGCTTGGACGACGAATTCGGTCGGGGCGAGGTCGGGGCGGCAGCTTGACTCTCTCGCCGGGCCAGCCCAATGCGGGGGGCCTCCTCTCACCGTGCCGGGGTTGCTGGTTCGCCTGCTGTGCTGTGCTGTGCTGTGCTACTCTCGTCTGTGATGTATGGCACCGGCAGTGCGAACGCATGGTCCGGCACATGTTGTCATCGGCGTCGTGCTGTTCGCGTCTGTTTGATCGTCTCCTCCAATCAAGGCGCGCGTGTGCGTGTACATGGTGTTGCCTGCCGATATGCTACAACCCGACAGGATCCCCAGGAGGAGGAGCTGGGCCATCCCCAGAGGTACCCGCACTGGCTGCAGCCGCGGCGCCGGCTGCGGCACCAGCAACAACGTCAACGGAAATGTCGGCGGCGGCGGTGGCGGCGGCGGCGGACGTAGCTGCTCCGTTGGGGACGAAATCGGCATCGGGCGCGCACGCGGAGGCGCACCTGGCTGCCCCCCGGACCAGCAGCTTCTTCAGCAGAGTCTTCTCGCAGCCTCTGGCGTCGCAGCTCGCGGCGGCAGGGGCAGCTGTCCTCGTGGCTGCGATTGCGGCTCTCCTCCTCAGTCGGGGCGGGAGAGCGCGCGGGCGGGGACAGAGCGGCGCATGACAGCGCGCTCGAGGGTGTGCGCACGGGCGGGCGGACGTACGGACGGACGGACGGACGGACGAGCGGGCGGAAGTGTGTGTGTATTTAGTGAGAAACTCGTGCGGGGGCGGGCGGGGGATGTGTGTGTAAAGGGTGCGGTGTTCGTGTGTAAAAACAAAAACTGGGCCGCGAGAAGCGAAGTCCAGCGGAACAGGCGATACAGCCGACGAATGTAGATGACACCCGGAGCCCGAACTACCGACAACCGTGATGGAAGTGAATGGCGACGCCGGGGTGTGTGTGTGTGTGAAAAGAAACTGTGTGTGTTCAGAAGGTACACCCGCCCATGTGCGTGCGGTGTGTGTGGGGGGGCCCGGAAGAGGGAACGAGCTCGGGCGCTGATAGCAGCACGCGCCGCGCTGCGCGCCCCGCTCACCCACCATTCGAGCGTGTGTGTGTGTGTATTGTTGACACACGCACGCTAGCAGTGAGCCCACGCGCGCCCCGCGCCGCGTGCGTCTGCGGGCTTGTGAGGCTGTCACCCGGACCGGAGGGCAGTAGCGCGGTCGGCTTTTCTTCTTACAGAGGCGCATCGCGACCCATGCGTCGGTCCAGCCTGCTGGTTCCCTTTTGTTGTTTCCCGAGCACCGCGCCGCCGTGCTGCCATCCCCTGTGATGTGCTGCGCGTCAGCAGTCGAGCAGTGTCGGCGGGCGGGTTGCCCCCCTTGGAGAGCCCTCCCCCTGGGGCGCTGGACGGACGGACGGACGGGTGGCAGGACGCATCAATGCGACCGATCAACCCACAACGGCGCACCGGGCGGGCGGGGTGGCGCTGCTCCGGATGTGCTGAAGAGATGCGAGGTTCCGCGTTACGGTTGTGTGAGGTGGTGACGTGGTGGCTAACATCGTTGGAAGATGAGCAGATGACGTGGTGGCGCTGCTCTTGATCCGGCTAACCTGGCGGAGTAACGCCTCGCGTTGGCATATGTATGACCCATGGGACGGCTGCGAGACCGACACGGACACGGGCGCGGGAAACGAGCGCCGTTGTGTGTGCGTGCGCGTGTGGTGTGATCTGACGAGGTGAGCATGTGCATGTGCTCACCCGAGTGTCGACATCGGTTTCGACCGTGCTCTGGCCGTCGGTCCGGTGGCGGTCGACCGTAGTACAGCGGTCGTCGGTCCGGTAACGGTCAACCGTAGTACGGCATCCCTTGTGGTCGTTGTAACCGGCACTGCGTGTCTCGGGGCGCGGCCAGTGCGCGCGCGCTCGCGTGGAGGTCGCTCGGCCCGCAGCGGCTCGGCGTGTGGTGGTTGAGGACGGGGCGGGGCATGTGCGACGCGTCGCACCGCGCGCGCACCCTATCGGCGCAGTTTGGAGGTTTGGGATGGCGCCCTCTGTGATGGAATGTTTGAATCCGTCCCACCGCAACGTTGCCGCGCATGACACTTGACACGGTAAGCTTACTGCACGGGACATCATATGCATCACTCCAGAGGTATCATCATCATCATCATCATCATCATCGCAGGGCCCTGCGGGGCATCTCGTCATCTTGGCCCACGGTGGGGCGGGTATGGCTGCTTGACCCCAACCCCGCGGGTGCTGGAGATTGGCGCAACAGTCGTTGGTGTTAGGGGAGGAGATGAGGCGCCTTCGAGCTATCTGGGCCCGTTGGAACGCCGGGTCGGGAGTAGGGGTCCACCGACTAAGGTTCCACCTTCTGACGCTTGCGTGCATGAGTAACACCGGACGGCGAAAGGCCTTTCGGGCCACTCGAGCTGCTGTGCACCAGCTCGAGTGTTACAGTTGTTGATATTGAGATCGCTATGGCATTCACATGGGCAATGCCTGGTAGTGGCGGCGGGTTTATGACAAGTGCTGGGTGCGCCCCAAAATGCTCAAAGCTTCGGGCTGGCATTCCACAGTCCACACCACGGCTATTGGGCTTTCATGCAAACACGACTAGGCTCAAGCAAAACGCTGATGACTTACTAGCTCGTTGCCCTTTCTTTCCCTGAGGGGTACTGTCAACGCCGCCAAAAGAGTGCAAAGCGTGTGGAAGAGACGTTGGCACACACACCTGTACCGAGAGAGGCAAAACTTGGAGGGAATTTGTAATATGTTGGGAAAGCTGGAAACCGCAGAAGTGTGACTTCCACTCCGCCGAAACTAGTTGGCCTTCAAAACCACTAAACCGTAATGTTCATTCATTCATTAAACCGTTTCCGTATCGCACCTGCAATGCGGACGCGTCGAAGGGAGCCACGAGTCTGACGGGGCCCGAGCTGACACGCGCGGTCATGACTGAATGCATGAATGTTACGGCGGCCTGACAATCGGCACCTACCTGGTCTCGAAATCCCCGTCGCGCGAGAGCAGCCCCATCAATAAAGGACCGTCGGGTCAGACCCCAACAAAAGTATGAATGTATGAACGAATGAATAAATGTGACAGCACCCTCGCCGATGACCGTACATCGCTCTATCCCAGGTAGTTCATTGCACGCCAGGTCCGCATCCACTCCTCGAGGATGGGACGTGTGCCACTGTCACGTGCCACATGCACAACCATGCCGCACCTCCGGGTCCCACCTCTGGGCGATAGAACTCGACTGCTCGTGAGACCGACCGGGTCAGTGAAACCGGATCCAGGCGGCCGTACTGCGCTCTGCGCGCAGGGGGAGCATGGCCGCTTGGATGGCCTACACGCCATCGCCGGCACGCGGCAAACCTTCTGTGAGCGCAGCGCAGCAACACCCCTGCCATGCACCCCTTGGCCCCTGCCATGCACCCCTTGGCCCCTGCCATGCACCCCTTGGCCCCTGCCATGCACCCCTTGGCCCCTGCCAGGCACCCCTTGGCCCTTGCCTGACAGCCGCGGCACTCCCCAGTCGTCACGTTCATCCCGCAACGGGTACGCCCCCGCCATGCCACTCGTAGCGACGCGCTGTCGTGTGCTGTGCTGTGCTGTGCTGTGCACCGGTTACGGCATAGCGCAGCAGTCGGCGCCACGTGGGACGACAGCTATCAGGGCAAACAGGGCTCCGGGCAGTGCGATCCATTCCATCGGGCCCTTGAGGCGAACCGTGGGGCACCCGGGCAACCGCTCACCTGGACCCTGGAGGTCCCACGTTGCAACGCACCTGGCTTGCTGGCTCGCTGGCTGGCTAAGGCGTGCACAGCAGCCGCCGGTGCGATGCGTGCATGCGCTGCGGCAGCGTTGCAGCTCGCATTGAGTGGTGGCCTCCCCAAAGCCCAAACCCAGCCCAGGTGTGGAAGGGCCAGGTGTGGAAAGTCCAGGTGTGAAGGGTGCTACATACCAGCGGGCCCTCCCAGGAAGGGCCCATCTGGCCCGATGGTCCCAGGCCACGAGGTGGACCCCTGCCCGTTGGGGACCAGCGACGAGGGCCAACCTTGCAGCGCCTACACTAAAGCCTACCAAGATCCGGTATGAGGTACAGGATGTGTGATTTTTGTTTGCGGCGTTGAGGTGTGGAGGTGTCTTGCCACCTTGTCGGTGGGGCCTGCTGGGGCTTGCCCTGGTATACACCGTTGATCCCTTTGGGGTCCGCTGTAACGTTCATTCATTCATTATATGAACCCCAGCGGGCTGCTACGTTGTAACGACGGCGAGTTAACGAACGAAACGTTACGGCTGCCGCTGTATCACAACGTTGCGCGGCACATGCGAGGTGCCAGCCGAGTCCGCGGGCAGTCGGCGGCCGTGGTGACACTCACAGCGGCCGAGGCGGCTCGCGGGGCCCGACCTGTGGCGCACAGGGATGCGGACTTGCGGAGGGTGTGCCCAGCTGATGGAGGGCTGAGGGCGTTCGCGTGCGTGCGCGCTGCCGTGCGCGTGTTCTTGTGTTTCTGTCTGGACAGCAGCCTCGTGTTTTGCGACGTCACCTGCGCGTCGAAACGTGTTTGGACAGCCTGGTGTTTCGACGCGCAGGCGACGTGACGTGCAAGGAACGCAGGGGCGAGGCCCTGCGGCGGCATCGTGGTCGGTGCAGGGCCCCCGGCAGGCCTCCCGCGCGACAGGAGGCTGCCGGTGCACGTACGGCATACACGAATGGAAAGGAGGGCAGCCTGCTCCTCGCCCAGGCAACCATGACCAGTGCCGCTGTCGGGGTGCGGCCTGGATGGCGGGATGGCACTGGCCCCGCTGAGATAGTGGGTTTCTTTGAACGTGAGGTGGTGTGTTTAGTGAGAAGCCCGCCCTTGAGGTTTGAGTGTGTGAGTGTGGGTGGGAAGGGCGGCGGGGCCACTGCGGGCATCCATCCGTTGTGCTGATCGGGGTCGAAGGGTTGCTCTTCCCAGTCAACAAACACTATTGACCCACGGCTACGTCGCTGTGGCGTTCCAAAATCCCGATTCCCTCCCCGCCATGTGATTCGGCGAGTCTGGCGCGGTTTCCAGGAGAGGCAATCCCAACGCGCTGGTAACCTGGTGTGTTGGCTGGTATGGCTGCATGACTCCCCCCCCCCGCAGGGGATGGAGGATGGGTGCGCAGTCCTTGGTAGGGGTTGATGAGATGAGGCGCCTGCGAGCTATCTGGGCCCGTTGGAACACCCGGTCGGGATATGGGTCCATCTTGTAACGGGTACATAAATCAGCAGATGCCACACTTTCCGTACAGTCGCGTCAGGACGGATCAGGACGCCTATCACGTAGTGCCCTTCCTTGCCCGAGTGGGCGTCAGGGGGGTGCGAGGGATGCATTTGCGGTAGTTGCCTAGCCAACCGGGTCAACGAAGGTATGGCCGGTGTCTGCCGAGCCCGCAAGCTTTTGGCATCATCCCTGCAGCATCAAGGCGGAACCAATCAGCTCGTAACCATGCAGTCCGGTTACTGCTAACAAGGTATGTATCCAGCGCCTACGGTAACTTCCACCCTGGCCGTCCCAGGAAACGCCGCAGGCACTTCCTGGCAACTCCTCCGCTCATCGTCATTACAGACTTGCAGGAGACGTGAATTGAATCGCATTGGAAGGGCTGACGAACCGCTGTTCATCGTCGCGCCTACCGTTATTGACAACGTTCAGCGGCTTTCTAAATTAAGGTAACCTGTTAAACACTGTATGACTGATATTCGACTTCACGAACTTTATGCGTTGCATTTGTTGTTTTCCTGCACTTGCACACGCCGTTGTAAGGTATGGAAAAACAGAAATCATTCTGAAACACTTCTGTCAGCAACAAAGTCGCAACACGGGTCCGCATATTTGCACTGCTGAGTTATCTGCTGATCCCCGCTGAGGACACGTCGGGTTTTAACTACAAGTACTTTGCTTGGGCAGTTGGCATGCTTCCAGGCAAGTAACACGCAAAGCAGCAAAATATTTCTCATTGTAGTCAAAATGGTTGTGCAGAGAAAATGCCTGGGAGCATCCCTTTCCGAACTTTACCCTAGGAACAGCGACCGTCAATGCAAAACAATTCCAGGCACTCATACCTGCCTATGAAGAAAGTAAATTGTCGATTGATAGTCCGAAGGTTATAGGGTTTCATTGTCCCTAGACGCGCCGCTTGAAATCCGCAACGTACGGGTGCACCCGCGCTTGTTGCAAAAGTGCACTGAGGAAGCCAGGTGAACCATTACATGTTTTAAATGTATTTCTTATACGAACATAAACCGCTTACTACGCAAGTTTAGTTGCCGGTTTCCCAAATGTGTGTCCGACGATGGTGTGCGGATTATCGTACGATCGAGTACACTCTGTTCACTTAAGGACAATGAGCTTCATTTGGTCATTCATTCTCGAGTACTTGGTTGTGCATACATCACATTTGCCGCCCCTGCCATCGGCGCCTTCTATCATCGGCCCAAACCTGGCACATAGGGGGGACTCGCATCATATTTTATCATAGATTGTTTTTGTTAAGGTAATCTTAGCTGAATTTTTTGGACACGGGAATAGGTTGTAAGGTCTCCATCGGCGCAGGAGCGCACCATCGGACAGGGCGATGCTCAAAGACGTCCGTAAAACAGGTGCGTGCCGAATCACTCATATTTCACCCCTTCAATTTCTGTATCAGCTCTTGCTGGCGACCTCAGACTGCTGAGTGTCCGAAACCGGAAGTTCTTTGGTGTTTGTCTTTTCTGAATAATGTTGGCATGCGTGCAGCCGCTATTAAACCGAAAATGAACTTTGTTCCCATCGAAAACAACAGGAATGGCGTCTGCTGGCATGGTTGAAGTCGATGACAGAGTTATCGAAATTTTTATTGACTCGGACGACAGCCAGGATGACGATGACTTTATGGAAGCAAGCACTTCAAATGCGAACGTGTTCAGCTCGCCATCAGAGGTCTTCGTCGTCCGTAGCCTAAGCAAGGCAGTCGCGGGGTTTCGGCCGGCAGTCACCTGCGACGGCTTCCTCGCCCACGTCTCCCCCACATCTTCAGGTAACGCAGCACCTTGCTTTGGAAAAGTTGACGCGCGCAGCATCCAGTGCCACGGCATCTCGCGCTCTACGAACTCATGAAGCAGCCGTACATGTGCCCTGGCCGGCCCCTGCCGGCCAAACCGGCCCTAGTAAACCTGTTTGGCGTAATGGGTCTGAAGTAAAACGTCAAGTACATGTCTGCGTCCGCCTGTAAGCTTCACGATTCCGCCTGTAAGCTTCACGATTCCCCTGCCGACGCTGACTCCTCGGACCGCATTCGCCTTGGTTGTTTTCCCGTAGGCTATACCCTATTACCGCGCGGCTCGGAACAACAACTAAGCTTCAAATACGAGCCACCGTCGCCAAAGTTCAGCGGCAAGCGACCAAGCTGCATTTCCTACAGGTAAGCCTTGTGTCGGAGACTTGCATAAGTAGGCCCTCCCGCGCGCTAGGAGAATGACATCCCTTGGTGAGAGAATGGGCCGCAATCCGGCCATGAAGGGGTGTTCATGTGTTATCAAGGAGAAAAGCTGAGCCGCGAATAAGCAGAACGGTGTCCAGGGGTGTTCATGTGTGTGTGTGGGGGGGGGTGCTGCTGCAGGCGCTGCCGGGTATAGATCTAAACGAAGTTGAAAGAAGTCTCTTTGAGGACATTTCTAGGAGAGGACACGTCCGTGGGCTGCTGCGACTTGCTCATCTTGCCGACTGACTCGAACCTCCCGGCGCCGCTTCTGTTGTTTGAACTCACGCCCTCAGAATGCAACTCCTGCACGGCTCCCAATTTCTCTTCTCGCTGCGGGGACTGCCCAAGACGCTTCGCTGCCAGCGGGCAACTCATACTCTGGAATGGGGTCCAGTGCACTTGGTGAGAGAACTGGAACGATGCGGTTGTCATTAATAAGTGTCGGCCGGCATGTGCCCCCTCCCTTGTGAGTCAACACAAATAGTTACCGGGGGTTCGGGTCGATATTGTACGTTGTCGCGGGTTGACACAGGTGCAGGCGTGCAGGCTTGCAAGGACGCTTACAACTGATTTACATCACGTGGCTCGGAATGGATGGCTGATGTCAACAACGATGTCGGTTGTCGTTGTTGTTGGTGGTGTCGTCCATGGTACGACGCTGCGCAGGTCTTCGCCGCTGCGGCTGACCTGAACACGTTCGTCTCGACGTTGAAGTATGTGGAGATCCTGGAGGCTGGGTCGGACGTGGATCGGCCCCACTGTTCGGAGACCCTGCGACAAGGGGGAGCTCAAGCACCGTCTGGCGTCTGCTGTAGCCGTGCTAGCTGCAGCAGCAACAGCACTTGCACTAGCAACAGCAGTAGCAGCAGTAGCAGCCGGAGTTGCAGCTCTAGCAGCAGCTCCAGTAGCAGCATCAGTGCAGGAAGCGGCTGTGGACTTGCCCGACCAGGGAGCGCAGTTGCGTACCCCCGGGACAGGAATCGTGGCCACGGTGAGGCTTTACATGGGTTGCGTTCAGAGAGAGAGAGAGAGAGCCGCCCGAATCGCCCAGGCCCAAAGGATACTTGCCATGGGGTGTGTCTCGTCGTGCTGCACTTGTTGGAGTGTGCTGCACTTTCAACACTGCTGAAGGTATCCGACTGTTGGGCCGTGTGCCACATTGCTCGTGCCTCACATTGTTCACACAGTCAACGCGCGCTGAAGAAGCGGCGTTGACGCGTGTCCCGCTGAAAAGGAATCATCACCAAGTCTCACCAATCTGTAGTAATGAATGTCCTCCGCGACTGGTCCCTTCCGTTGTGCAGGATTGGCACACACAGCGGCGACGACGGCCCCCGGCGCGGCCTGCGGATGCCATTTGCAAGGTCAATCCGTGTTTGCGGCGACGGCGGGGCCTGCAGTGATGGCGGCGGTTGCGGCTGCATGCCTGCTGAGTCAGCGAGGCGGTGACGTGGCGATGGCGTCAGCGCGCAAGCGCGTGGTGGAGCAAGCTGCCTGAGGCCGCCCCTTGCGGGTGAACCCACCGGGCATGTTTCTGTTTCTGTTCTGTTTCTAGATCCAGGGTCAGGTCGAAACTATAGCATCATTTGAACCTGTAGTTGTGTGAAGTACCGGGGTTAGAGCCCCTAGACAGATTCCGGCAGATGGTGTTAGGGGGCTGGAGAAGTGCGACGAAGCGGCCGTCAAGTACACGGCCGCGAGGTGTCGTACTCGAAAGTACTTCATGCCCATTTTGCTGCCATGATGATTCATGGTCACGCCACGGTCGCCGTTCTGTCGTGTTTTTGTGCGTAGCATAGAATCATTTAGTGCTCCTAGCTGGCTGCATGCGCTTTGGCTGATGTCCAACACATGGGGGAGCTCGTAGCATTAGAGACTGCAGGTGTAGTTTAGGATATGGGTTAGCATAACGGCTGTTGTGCTTTTGAGTCTTCATGCTAGATGGGTGTCGGCTGATTTGCAAGTCTGGGGGCTTGGTCGTGCTGTGGGGCTGCGTGGCTACCTACGACGATGTTGATCACATTTGCGCATGTGCGCATGTTTGCTCGTCTGTTGAGTTGTACCAGAACCATGAAACCGTCTCCTGATACTTTCTACGACATTGAAAGTGTCACATCGCAAAGGATCCGATCACAATTCATGCATGCATGCATCGATGCATTTGGCTTGGTTTTTTCGGTCTCTGGGCGTGTGTCGTGGGCGTGTTGCCGTACGTCGACGCTTGCCTCCTTGGTTTCGTTTGTTGACGTGGCGAAGTAGTTGCGGTGGGCTGAGCCCGTTTTGGGTTCACTAGGTCATGTGGCGAGTGTGTGCATCTTCACTAGGTCATGTGGCGAGTGTGTGCATCTACCGTGCGCTGTCTGAGGGGGTTGCAAAGGGCTCGGCGGTGACATTTAGAACCGCGTTACGTCGTGATTGCGGCAAGGGGCCCAGTCTGGGAAGCGTTACCGAGAAGGCAAGATTACATTGGACCTCCAGAGTTGCCGAACAGCTGCCTTGGTTGCGTGATGGGCACGAGTCACCTGCCAATGGGTGGGTGCCGTCGGTTGCCTGGGCGTCGGGGCGTCGCCCATACCGTGGTGACCGTGACGATGGGGGGGAGAGGGGTGGGGCCATAACCAGCTCCTGACAAACGTGCGGCGGGCAGACCGATCCTCCCTGGCCCGGCCTAACACTCGTCCTTGGCCAGGGCGTGCAGACGCGTGTCTGGCTTGTGTGTGTTACAGATTCGGATGCCAAATCGCAGACGGTACCAGTTGGCATTCACGGGCGTTCCGGCGTTGTCGTGTCTGAAGAGCGGCGGTTCGTCTGCTGTGGATCCCCGGGCTTGGGTGCGAGTGTCGAGTCGGTTGCGGTGACTACTGTGATGTTTCCTGCATGGACTCCCATCGGGCGGATGCGGGTTGTTTGGACTGTGTGTGCCTCCTTCGTTTTTCGGAATGCGTGGGGTTGATCATCTCGATCGGCCCCTATCGGCCTTGTGTCTGGCTTTTCTCTCTTGCATCGCCGCAGTATTCTGCAGTATTCTGCAGAATAGATCTAATCTCTCTCCTTTTCTTCACAGTGTAGCACATTTCTATGAACCGTTGCTTTTGCAACGAAGTCATGGTTTTTCTCCTGAAGTTGTAACTTCGATATTTCAAGACAGTTTTAAACCTGCAGTCATGGACCGAGAAGGGTGCCAACCTGTGCCAACTGATGCGGAGCGTCGCTTGTTTTCAAATGTCTTGGGCGACCAGTGCCCGCCCAGGGCCATGGTGGGCTCGACCTGTCTGTCCAGGTCTCTCTCGGTGATCACTTGGAAAATTTGCGGCCGGGCGCTGATCAGGGCTGATCTGCACGTCCGCATTTAACCGAAAATATACAGGAAGCAGCCATGACCTGCAATGTTTCGCGCGGACGCGAGTCGGCACGAGCAGAAGCAGCTGCAAGGCAGGTTCCCTCCTCGCGACCTTCGCTTGCTTTACAAGTTGTCGTTAAGTTGGAGAGGCTTAGTTGCCTTGCAAGTTAACGTTCAGTTGGAGAGGATCAGTTGCTTTCTATTTGGCAAACGCACGTCATGAGCGAAGGACGTCACAGGAACACCGGACATGCGAAGCATGACTAAGGTCAAGGCGAAGGAAGGGCAAGGAGTCCAGCGCTCGCCTAGCGTTTGCGCCTATGGCCATAATTACCGGATTTTGCATTTATATGTCTGTGAAGTCTTCGGAGCCGATCTGTGTCTATCTGAACTTCGCACGTGCCAAACATGTCGTAGCCTGCTCCCAATAAATGGAAGCGGGCACAAAGTAGGGTTATATTATTTATTTTGCATGGTTGAACCATGCGCACTGAAGCAAGATGCGGGCTTCGACAGCTCCGACTCTTTCGAGTGACCCGCCCTGCACGTCCCCTTATGGATTTTCGAGAGATTTGCGTTCCAAACGTCGTACTCCGTCCATTACGACAAAACGATCGTATTTTATCGGCTCAGTCTCGTATGTGACCTGATGAGCCGTTCAGTCGTCCCCGCAGGCTGCTACAAATCGTAGGGATCAGAGCTACAAATCGAAGCTTGCTCACAGAAACAGGCCCGGTTCTCATCGTACAGGAGTGGGTACAAGGGCACAGTATCGATGACGCCTCCCATATGCCTCCACTACCGAGTCCGGTCAGCAGCACCTCGCGCGCCTCCAGATCCGCCTCCACGGCTGCCGCGTCTAGGCGTGCGAATGAACAAGAAAAGGCGCAGCGTCGCGGCCACAGCTTGGCGCCCCTCCTTCGCCGCTTTGTCATCATCTCCCCGTGCGACACCATCACCGTCTGGCGCCGCACCCCACGCCGTTCCCCAAACACCTCAACATCCGTCTTGCGTAATCAATGCCATGTCATTCCATTCAGTCCCATTGTGCCTCAGCCCTCCCCACCACCCCATCCTGGACCAGAATCGGCACCCCCCTCCAGCCAGTTCAACGCAAACAGGGACAGCTAACATCCGGATTTCCAGGCTGAAGTCCAACCGCTGACAGTAACAGAAGCGTTGGCGGGGTCGGTGCCGCCGCCCACGGCCGACCCGCATCCCAGCGACTCGACCGGCCGCCCTCCGGATTCGACGCGCCGGGCCGGGACAGGGGAGGCTCGCAGCAGGGACAGGGGCAGGTGATGATGCGCCACCTGCCGGCAGGCCGCCACGGCTCCAGGGCCAGCTGCCCCTCCCCCTTTCGTCTGTCCACCCTCCTCTGACTGCCCTGTCGCGCAGACGAGACGCACTCAGGCCGAGACCAGTGCTAGGGTTGCTGCCACAGCCGCCGGCCTGCCCACGCCGGGATGCTCCTTGTTCCAAAATAGGTGGCGCCCTCTCTCTCTCTCGAGGGCCGCGCTGTCCCGACGAGCCGCCCGCGCACACCCCGCGTTCCGTGTGTTCAGATAAGAGACCGTGTGCACGCGTGAGTGTATGTGTACGCGTGTCTGTTCTCAAGCAGGGAGGCAGAACAGGTGTGCGTTACATGCAAGGGGCAGAGCAGCGCCCAAATAGTTGCCCGTGTGCGTATATATTATACTCAATGCGTACATATCATACCCATGCGGTACATGAAAGGCTTGCGGTGTCGGACGAAGGCTGCCGTGCGTGTGTGTGTTTAGAATTGCAACCCGCCCGCCCGCCCGATCCCAGGTGGAAATATACTTACCATAGAACCTGCGTGTGTGTGTGTGTGTTGTGTGTGTGTGTATGTGCGCGTGTGTGTGTAAAAGACAACCGAGCCGCGAGAAGCGAAGTCCAGCCTGTGTGTGTGTGTGTGTATGCATGTGCTCTCGTAGCTCGGACAGCCCCTGAACGGGCCTTACTGTCCCCGCACCCGAGCGGTGTCCTATCATGTCATGTCCTATCATGTCATGTCCTATCATGTCATGTCCCAACGTAGCCACCGCAAGGGCGCCGATCAGTAGCGGTGCTGCTTCAGCGCCGCCAGCAGCGCCTTGCCGATGAGGAATCCCGCGTACAGAATCACCATCACCGTGCACCAGTTCACGCGCGTCGTCCGTGTCGCGCGCGCTGCGTCACAGTACAGTAGTACGTACAGCACGCGTACGGCATCCGCTCGCTGCACCACGAGGTACGTCTCCGGCAGCGGCGCGGCGGCGACGGCGCCCGAGGCCGAGGCGGGCGTGGCTCGGGCCCCGCCGCTGGGCGGCCAATGGGGGGTTGCGTTCGGAAGGGGCGCGGGGTGCAGAACAGGGTTTAGGGTTCAGTTTGGCTCGGGGGTGCAGAGAGTGAGGGGCCCAGCCGTGTGAGGATCCCGGGAGGCCTTGGACGAGCGGGCAGTGCAGCAAGGACGTCGCACGGTGTCGTTCCGTGCAGTCGCAGGAGGAGGTGTCATTCCCGTGCCACCGATTCGGACGCGCAATAAGGCAAGATGGCGCACGATCATCCCCGAGCAGACCCACACGGCACCGCGCAGACGGGCAACTCGGATGGCCCGGGAGGGGCTGGCATGCACGGAACGTCATCTATGCGCTCCCACCCTCCCCCACAGAGGTGCGCGTTTTCGACGACGCGGCCACGACCAGCCCCGGCCACCCTCACCACCATCACGACCACGGGAGGGCCCGCCCATACACGCTGGCCACCCCCTTTCCGGCCGCACCAGACCGCCGCCCCTCTCGCTCACCCGGGCGCCCGCTCCGTGGTGCACTTGTCCAGGTCCACCTCGCACACCAGCAGAGCCCGCAACCGGGCGCCGAAGCGGGATCGAGGCCACGAGGCGCATGGCTGACAGAAGCTGCGGGCGCGGGTGCGAGGGGGCAGAAACGCCTCGTACTCGCGCGACATCTTTTTCACCGCGTGTTCTCCCGGCGCAGATCATCGCCACCTGATCCCTCCGTAGCCTCCCTCCCTGTCTCTGCCCTCTCCACCCCGCCTGCGCTGGATGCCCCCCCGCCCCCGCCGTCAGCATCCCCGGGGTCCCACATCAGGCCACCATCCCGACCCGCGACGTGATCCCCACTCGCCACCCGCACCTCCACGGACCGCACCCCGGGGGGGACCGCGCCCTGGCCTCGCTCATCACATCACCAACCCCCCATCACGTCCTCGCACCTGAACGCGGTGTCATAGTTGGTGCTGAGGTAGATGCCCGCCCCGAAATTCGCCCCGGTGCGCTGCAGTCGGGTGCCGCTCATGCTCTGCAGGCCCGTGTGGATGATGGAGTGGAGGTTCTCCAGGTGCGTGCCGTGGTAGGCAACGGCACCGTGGGGGAAGAGCTCCTGGGGGGACGGGAGGGGGGCGTCGGCGGATGGGTGGGTGGGCGGCTGATTGGGAGGATGGGAGGGTGGGAGGATAGATGGGCGGGATCGGCAGGAGGTAGGAGGGAGGCGGGGGGCGGCAGGGAGGCGTCAGCGTGGAGACCGATGGCCGAGGGTACCCGAAGAGCCGACAGCCCGACGCGAGCCCGGGAGCGTTCAGCGGGGTCAGGGCGTCCGCGGGGCCTGGCTGGACCAGGGAATTGAATGCGGTGCTGAGGGGCGCGGGATGGGTCGTGCGTGCGCCCCCTTCACCAATTGGGCTGGCTGGCTGGCTGGCTGGCTGGCTGGGTGAATGGAGATTTGGTGGCGTAGCCATCCGGCCATCCAGCGTTTCAGTGCTACCGCAGCAGCTGGGGGGGCTGTCCGATGCTCCCAAGCCGGATCCCAAGCCCCCGCGCCGCTAAGGTAGGTTACTACCTTCACCTACCTTTATCTGAGCTGTTACCAGGGTATGTTGCTACATGCTATGTTTGTTACTGGCCTGAGTAGGTTACTACCTGAGTAGTGCCCTCATGGGAGCGCAGGATGCAGGTGGGGGAGTTGTGGCCCGCCAACGTCGGCAGCTGCCAGGCGCCGCCGCCGTCACGCCGCCGCAGCTCCCGCACCAGGTCCCCAAGGGGCTCCAAGGAGAATCGTCGGCGGCGGGCGGGGTGCAGGAGCAGCCATTTGAGCAACGCGAACGCCCGCGGCGGCAGGCCCCGCAGCACGTCGTCTCCACCAAGCAGCGCGTGCACCGGCGGCAGTGCGTCCAGCGTGCGCTGGAGCGACGCGAAGTCCTTGTCGCTGGAGCCGGGGGCCGGCGGGAAGACCTCAGATGGGAAGGGGGTGCAGACTGCGATGAGGAACAGGGGGCGGTCAAACACAGGTACAAAAACAGTTGAGTTGGATCGCAGGTGCTGGCGTGAGGTTTTTGGTGCGGAGCCCTCGACGGATGAGGCGAAAAGAAGTGCGACGCAGTTATGCGGGGTGCAGATCATTGGGTCGCAACAGGCCCGAGGCTGACGCCAGCCGGCGTTGACAACGGGACAAGTGCCTTGACCAGCTGCAAACGCCGCACGGGAACTCATGCAATATCATGACCAGGCACAGGGCAATATGTGTAACGCATGACATGTTCGCGAGTCCGTCCGGGTGGCGATGGTGTGCCGGGAGAAGTTGCACTGGCGCTCCCCAACCGTCCCAACGTACTCGTGCTCCGCCTGTAATGGTGCGCCGCAGTGTAAAGTGCTGTTAGCAACAGGTCTGTGCCATCGGGAAAGTTTTTTATGTCAGCCAGAAGCTCTTGCACATCCGTGTCCGAAGACATCAGCGCCCGGCTCGCCGATGCTCCTACGTAAAGCAACCGATATTACTTCGCCTTTACGGGTGTTGGTTAGCATGGAAACTGTCACATGTCGGTCTTCAGACCCTGTGCCGTATGTTTGGAACCAGCGAGGAATTAAAAATTTCTGCACTCCGCCACTCCATGCTTCTGGATCCTCCTTGACCTTGACGCTTTACAGAAACATTTATTTAGTTGCCAGACAATACTCCTTTGCTCATAGTTTTGGACCTGGCAGCTGACGCACAGCATGCGGTCTGCCTTGGCCACGGGCGGCCGGCAAGATGTACCAACACTGGAGGAGCAGCTGTTATTTGACAATCTCTGCATTCTGGGCATTGTTAGCCCCAGCCTTAAGCAGGAGGGAATTGAACTTGCTCGCACGACCTTCCGGCGGAGCAACAATAAGGCGCTTGAATACGTCCTGTACCGGCTATACAGCATTATCGAGGGGAAGTTGCGAGCGCAAAAGGTATATTCTGCAACCTATGCGGAAAGCGACTGCGCTGTTGGCGAACGAACGTGTCCATCGCTTGGGAACAGGACTTCAAGGGAATGCTGCCGGTGCTGGATAAGGTGCAGCAGGCTCCCTTTTACCAGGTCCGTAATACACGCTTTCTGCTGCGTGCGCTCCAACCTTGTCGCTAACTAAAAGGGTCGTGCTCGCAGAGAATTGGCGACTGGATGATGGAACTAAAAAAATCGGGTCGCATCGAGCCATCCGTCATCTTGCCCGTCTCGGCGCTGAAGACAAACACATCCAACAGGTGCTGCAGCCGATGATCCAGAGCCGCATCGGCACAGCCTCGGACAGGTGCTTTACTCGCCCATCCTGGTGTGCGCCACAGGCTTGTTCTGCTGCTACTGGAGCTGTCGTCTGTGGCCATGCAGCAAGACCTTGACACCACCTGCTCAGGCGCCGCCCAGGCAGCTTATCTGCCCTCGGCGGTGAGTGCACACCAGGCGCCGCACGGCTGATATTGTAACCAACCGTTACAAGGTGGACCCTGAGTCCGCACCGGGCAATCAAACGGGCCCAGTTAGCTTGTAGACGCCTCATCTCACCAATCCGCACCACGGACTGCACACCCATCCACCACCACCCGCGGGGTGTCATGCAGCCATACCGGCCAACATATCTGGTTACTACTGCTCCAGGATTGCCTCTCCTTGAAATATCTTCAAACCCGCTGAATCACTTGGCGGGGCCGTGTCCGTGCCCCCCAACACGTTTTATTCTTGATGCCCGCCACTTGTCCCCCGCCTTGCCTGAATAGGGCTCAACAGGTCTGCTGGATGACTCGCTGCTCCCTGGTGAGGTGCGCCTGGGCATCAGCATAACACGCACCAAGCAGGCAAGCAGCGAGTGTCTGGGTCTCGTCGCCTCGTCATCGAGCATACTTGATGCTATGGAGCAGCGCAGCCTCGCCTTTAAGAAGCGGTACTACGAACTGCAGGCGGAGATTCGGCAGCAGGAAGCCGTCAGGGTGAGCGGACGCAGGAACCCGCAACCAGCAGGAAGCCGCGCGGGCCGGGACCCAGGACCATTTTATCCCTGGGCAGCCCAGAGGTTTAAAGGCGGGGCAGCAGCGCACCAGCCGGGTCCTTCCGGCCGCATTTTGCCGATTTCCAGGCGTGCGGGATGGGTGATCAAGCCATGAACAGAAGACGCCATAAGCTATGAATGTTTGTGCGCGGGGGCCTCAAACAACAGATAAGCCGGGGCGTGTATTAGGAGGGGAGCTCTGTTTGGCAGCAGCTCACTCGACGCAGCTTGACAGCGCTTACATTCGTGAACCTGGTATGATTTCGGCCGCAGGCGGAGGCCACGGGCGCACCTCAGGGCCAGGCCGCAGTCAGTGCCTCCTCACCGCGGTCCACTTTGGGCAGCCCCGGCTCGTCGACTGCCGTAGCTCGCTCAGGGTCGGGTGTTCTGCTGGGCCCCGCTGCGGCGGCTGCAGCTGCTGCAGCGGGCGCTGGTGGCGGCAACGTGCTTTCGGACGGGTGCTCTGCACCGGGGGATGTCGCTGCAACTGCCAATGCCCAGGAGGGCACATGCCCTCACCCCGACGCCGTGCCGAAACTGCAATCGCTCCTGGTTGGGCTGGACGAGTACCTGAGCGTGCACCAGGAGCTGAGTAAGGCCCTCATGACGGACGGCGGAAATGCGCCTACCCACGGGGCGTCAGTCCCTGCAGACGGCGCGATGCACTTCGGGCAGTCTCAGCGACAGCAGCAACAGCAGATGTTGCACCCGTACCAAGTTGACGGCAAGGCCCTAGCCGCGGAGTTGCTGGCGGTACAGAACGCCGCGCAGGAGGCCGCCGCTCGTGGGGTGGCCCCGGTTTTCGAACAGCCGCAGCGGCGGCAGCAGGGGCCCAAGTACGGCCCGGACAACATTGTGCCGGCGTTCATGTCGTTCGCTTCAATGCTCAGCACGCTTGCGCCGCACGTGACACAGTTGGCGATGGCGGGCGAGAACGCTGGTAAGCGTGGACATGTGTTGTGGCAACGGCGATGGTGTAAGCGTTTTGCCGTCGTACACGACGGCCGTCGGCTCGTTTGCGTGTGCCCCGTCGCTGGCATGATTTCTTTGCGAGGAACAAGAATTTTCCGGGGAACCCGAACCTGAGATCGGGGAAATCCTCGAAATCGCCGCCAATCTTCTGATATGTTCCCCCCTGGAATGTCGTTAACGAACCGTCATTCGGCAAAGCTAGCCCGCGGAAACAGCAAGGGCATGACTCCGGGCAGCAATCACCCCCCGGCATTGTTTATAGGATCTGTGCACAGATTGCACACAACACGCCTCGGGATTGAATGCTCCAGGGGCCCCGAACAGCGCTGGTTCACGGTCTCAAAAGCTCCCCGCGACGGCTGTCTATTCCCTTACGATACGTGAACGCTCCCTTGGACAGGGCCGCCGCCGCTGCTGCAGCCGACCAGCCACCCCAGCGGCCATGCCGCGCACGTGGCCCACCAGCTGCAGGTGCACGGAAACGCCAGCCGGCAAATCGCACAGCTGAGCCGCAAGGTGCAGGAGCAATCTGCTGCCTACGGTAAGGGTGCGGGTGTGTGTGCACAAATCATCATCTCCGGGTGGGTTCCCGTAGCTGCTGGCAGGCGCACGCGCCTTGCGCGGCCTGCGTGCGACAATCGCACAGGAAACGATCGGTACGTTGTGAACGAGAGTCTTGTATGTTGACCCTTGGCACTCTTTGGCACATCTCCAAAGCCAGCACGGATGGATAGCTCTTGCGTTGCTGTGCGCGTGGCCCGGCGACTGGGCGCCTCTGCAGTACTGGACGGCTGTGTCAGCACGGCCACGGTGCTTTGAGGCCTCAACGCTCGTTGTAGGTTGTACCCGCTGTATTGCACTTGAAATGTGTACACGCCTCTTCTTACATCCTGCTCTCGCCGCAACCAGGCTCTGCTGCACGCTTCCTGGTCCTTCAGGACCCAATGCTGCTGGGTTCATCCCAATCTGTTTGTGTCATCCATTCGATTGCTATGACCGTACCCACTCGCCGATTTGCCCTGATGCACAGGCACATTGCTGCGGAAGCTGCGGCAGGAAAGCTACCGCGCCATGTCCAGCCGCTGCGAGCTCTCTGCTACGGACTCGTTGGACGACGATTTTATGGACGTCGGCCCGCACCTCGCGCTGCCGCCCTCTCTGGCCCAGCCGGTCAGGCAGCTCAACGGCGCCTTCACGGCGGCGGCGGCGGCAGTTAACAGCCAGGAGGCGGGCCTTGCGCCAGCTGTGGCACCGCACCAGCTCGGCGTGGCCGCAGCTGCACCCGCGTCGAGCAGTGTGCCGCCGGTCAGCGCGATCGGCCCTCTGCCGCACCCTTCCTCTGCCAGCGCGCATTCAGGACAAGCAGTCCCCGCCAGCGCGGGCGCGAACGCCATCACCGCCGCAACGTCGTCTGGGACGTTAGCCGCCATGACCGCTGCAGCTCCGGAGCTCGATGAATTCCACAAGCTTCAGGCCCGTTTGCAAAACCTTAGAGTGGGCCAGCCAGGGCGAATGGCCAGCCATGCAGCCGCAGCCGCTACCGCCACCGCTGTTAGTGCTGCTGCGCCTACGTCAGCCACGTCCGCCAAGGCCGCTGAGGATCCTTCCAGAGTCCATCCCACAGGGGACATGTTCAGTCCCTCGGCAACGCTGTACGGCGTAGGTTCAAGCCCCATGGCCATGTCAACGGGGCCGTTCTCCGCCACCGCCAGGCCGCCCATGTCCGCCAGAGCTCAGGCGGACTATGAGTTCACGATGGCGAGCATGCAGGCGGCGGCCACGGCTGCCAGCTCCAGTACCACAGCCATGAGCCCCCTGCGCAGCGCGCAGAGGGCACAGGATGTGCCTGTAGGCTTTAATGCGGTTGCGCGGCCACTGGAGGCTAGGGGAGCCACCGAGGCGGCCAGTACCACGACCGCAGGCGCTGAATCAGGTGGCGTGAACGCCAGCACCAGCGCGTGGCCCGGCAACTTGGCGTGGCCTGTCAGCGCAGCCTCCAGTGGTGGTGGTTTCGGTGTGGCCGCTGCACCGCCGGCGCCTGTGGGGCAACCTGCTCGGCAGCAGCCCTACCAGAGCTCAGCCCCGGGGTGGCTGGCCCCGCAGGGAGCATCACTGGGGCAATTGCACGACTCCATGCCCGCCAACAAACACGCGCTGGACACGCAACAATCTGGGCAGCAGCAGCAGCATTTCCGCCCAGTGCAAGGCGGTGCCGCCTCTTCAACCACTCCATCCGACGTGTCATTATTGCACGCTGCTTCAGCCGGCAGCGGCGGCTTTGGCGGCAGCTACAATGCCGCCAGCGCCGACGCAGCGACAGAGCAGTCCCAACATCTCCGATTGCAGCCGGCGGATGCTGGGCGGCGCTCGCAAGACGCGAACTTCGCCGGTGGCGATAGGTCGCCATCGAGCTGGGATGGAATGGCGGGTAGAGCGCCTGCCCACATGGATCGGGCTTGTGCTGCAGGGCGCGCGCAGGCAGAGTCCGCTGTGCCTGCCGTGGCTTCCTGCAACGGTCCTTCGGCCTCGACAGAAAGCCGGAGAGTCGACCTGCGGAGCTTGCTTGACGACGATGAGGAGGAGGATCATCCGCACGGTGTCACACGGGATCCCAGCAGCGACCGTGCTGCCACCTGCGCACATTCCCAAGAGGCGCTGCCAGGGCACGCGCTGCCCGGCGGGTTCCCCTCGCGCTCCGCGGGCTTTGGGACAACAGACAGCGGCATGGCCGCACACACCGAAGCCAGCTCGACGCACCTTGCAGACGCCGACGAGGATTTCGGCCGCCTGGCAGCAGAGAGTGAGATGCTCAGCCAGGCGCTATTGTTCGGTGGCGCAGCAGCGAGCAGGCCGACCGCACCGGCGCAGCCGCCGCAACAGCAGCCGGCAACAGCAGCAGGCTTGGCGGCGGGCGCGTTTGGGGTGCCCCCGGACAGCGGCATCAGCACCTGGGGAAGCGGCGCTTGGGGCGGTGTGCTGGAAAACGGCGAGGCGGACCGGAGCTTCGCGCAGAAGGCCGCAGGCCTCCACAGCGCGCGGGCGGCAGCAGGAGCCTTCGGTGGTGTGGATGTGGACCATGGAAACGATGTCGTTATGGTGGACAATGACAAAGACTTGAGCCCCGGGGCTTTCGGAAAGGGACCTTTGGCGGGGTGGGTCGGCCCTGGCGGGGTTGCGCATGCGGCCCCAGGGAAGGCAGGCATTTTCGATGCGCAAGGTGCGCTCATCTCACCGCAGCAGCAGCAACAGGAGGGCAGCTTGGGCCGGCTTAGTGCAGGGCACGGACTCTCGGCGCTTCAGCAACTGCCGCCGCCGGGGCAGCAGCAGCAGCTGTCAATGGCGGATCCGGAGATCATGGCACTCAAGGCGCGTATGGACGCCTACAAGGCCTCAAAGCGATAGCGCACAACCTCGTTTCACTGAGGACGGTTTGGTAAGACTGCATGAGAGCCGCCGCTGCAGGGCGACGCGACATCCATTGATGTGTGGTGATCCCCACAGCTGGGTCCGCGGGGGGGTGCGCGCGCAGAGTTGTCGGTTTAGGTATGTCGGTCTTCTTGCAAAGCGCAGCGCAGTGCAGGAGCAAGGTGCTACCAATAAATTGCTGTGCCTGGAAACGGTGGACACACATGGATGGGGCCAAGTGCGCAGTTCCATTGACGGAATCTGCTTGATGGCGCTCGAGCTTACATGGTATTGCCGCATGGGCTGCCATATGCCGTCGGTAAAGCCCATCGTCTGCAACAAGTAAGGCCGCACGGGGCAACGTCTTCATGGTGTTGAGGCGACAGCGTCGCGGCCGGTCCTGACACGGAAGCAGCAGCTTGCCACACGGGGCGAATCACCAATCCTCCCGACAGCCGCGGCCACCACCTTGTCTCTGACCTCGTGTCGGAGAACACAAAACACGGCGTTTTCGCTCTGCCGGGACGAATCCAGGTCCGGCTGACGTCTCGAACTGCTCAACTGATCCAAATTCCAGTCATACCGCTGCATGCACACGCTGTACAAGGTGTATTTATCGTATCTACCCTCCAGTATGTCCACGTTCACGAGTGGTATGCCGCGTCGCAGAAGTCAGTTTTGATTAGATGCAGGCGATGGTTATTCACAGGTAACAAGTACCGCGCTGCCCTATAGATGCACACGGATTGACGCAAAACAGTAACAACCGAGGCAGCGACCGTCGGCGTGATCCACCTCCTCATGCAGCGCGTGTACAGCCAGCCCCCTCAGCCCTGAACCGCAGGGAGCCGCCTCCAACGACAGGCATAACTCGCAGTCATGTATGCGCCTAGTGATCTGTCTCAAAAGCAACCCGCTCGGAGTCATGCTTGTGTCAGATGCACGGTACATGCACATCGTCTGTACAAGGAGCTCGAGGAATCATCATCGCAGCATCCGCACGCATACCACGACAGGGCCTCAAAATTTGTCCTTCAGGAAAGGTCCCGGAGAGATTACCGCCGGGGACTCGATGGGCGTAGCACACCTCGCCGGCCCAACCGACCTTAGCTCAAGTCCACGAGGGTCCAAGGGACACACAACGCAAGGTGCAACCCGCCTCGCACGCGCTTCTGACGGGTCTCGCCAGCCTTGCCGAGCCATTGCCGGGGAGATGAGATGCCTCCGGGACAGGCGCCCAGAGACCGCTAACCCCTCCAACCCCAACCTGCCGCACGCTGTTTGAAACCGAGTCCACCCGGATGCTGTCAGGGTGTCATATCTTCATACGCTCGCCGCACTGGCGGCCACGTCATGTCAAAAGAAGCACGATGGGACTATAAGCGATTCATAGACAGATAGACCAACGGCCATGAACCCATCATGCAAACGATGCATGCGCCATACACACCAGGGCACCACACACGACTTGACTTGCGCAGCGGCCAAAATCCTGACTGACCGCAACGGGTGCCAGGACTTTCCCTCGAACGCCCCTCCACACCCTTCCACACACGCACGCACACCGCCTCCACGGATGCCGTGTGAAGCCGCCTCGGTGTCGTGCACCAACACAGTGACGCAACACCGACAACCAGCAACGCACATTGGCCTAAGCCCCCTTTTATGTACGGCTACGATGTACGACGCGCAGAAGCAAGGCATACATGAATACGATGGCTACGACCAATAATACTTCATACCAGGAAAGGGCAACAAGACACGTCGCGATCCGTGTGCTGTGGTTTCAGTCGGTCATCCACTGCAAGCTATGGACGTCCGCGCACGGCGGCTTTCCTCGAACGCAAGAGAGAGCGAGAGAGAGGCGCACCCAAGAGCCACCGTGGCACCGAAATCCAGCAGGCAAAGCCTCGGTGCGGTGCAGGTGCAGCTGTAAGGGAGCCATTCTTCGGCGCCGGCCGCGGACGCACGAGCATGCACGTGCTCGTGCTTGCTTGGGGTTGCCAGGACAGCCGTCACAACGGTGGACTCGACGAAGGCGACAAAGACGATATAACGACGACGACGGCAGTCGGCAACGACGATGATGACAAAACAGGGATGCATACGGCTCTTTGCATGTTCGGTGCTCGCATGTCCAATACTGTTCGGTTGTCCATGACCATCGCGATCTCGCTCCTCACACCAAACCTGGAGGTTCAACTTCCATGACCCCATACTCACCAACCACCAGGCCGTCAACCAGTACTTGCTCCGGCGGCGCGAATTCCGCCCCACCACTTCCCGCGTCACGCCATGTCGTAACATCGGCGTCGTGTCCGGTTGCGGTACATGCAGTACACGAAGAAAGATGCATGGATCTGATGTACCGGAGCAGACGACAACGAGCAGACGCCGCAGGCATTGTGGCCGCCTCACCCCCGACATGCTCGTCCGCCGCCGCCGCAGCAGCGGTGCGTGCAGCCAGCGACAAAGCCGCCGCGAAGCTGCAGGAGCAGGTGCAGACGCTGCTGCTGCAGCTCCTCACGAGGATGCGCGCACAGCATAGCATAGAACAAAGATATCATGACATGACATGCGGTGCCCATGCGTTGCTTCAGATGAGATGCTCGAGATGCATGTCCGTCCGTCCGTCCGTCCGTACGGGCCTGCCAGGGGGCCAGGGCAGAGGCCCCACCACCCCCAGCCGCCCGCACGATGCGTGATGCACCTGAGTGCACGATGCTTTCTGCGCCCCCGGTCTGACGCCGTTGAGAGCAGCCCGCCGAGCGACCCCTAGAGACCCACCGGGGCGGCCTCGAGGACGCATCGGTCCCCACCCACACACCCGAACCCATCAATCAGCACACGTACGCGACCCCGAGTCAGAGGGCAGCGCGGCCCCTCAGCACGTTGGCCCCCCGGGGGCTGCACCGGGTTGGAGGGAACACAAGCGCAGGAACGGGCCCCGGGAAGGAAGGTGACTGGCCCCCACGGCAATGCGCCCGCCTCCCCGTGCGCACCCCTGGAGCCCCCTGTCGCGTGTGTCGCTTTGTCCGCCGCCCTCTTCGCGGTCCGCGGACCATTGGGGACAAACCGCCTGCCCCTCTCATCATCCACCACCCGCCCGCGTTTTAGAGACGGATGCCCCCGCAGGTCCCGACGGATTCGCGATTCTCCATCCGAGGGTCACGACCACGCTGCTCATCAGCGGTCCATCTCGTTGCCGTCGCCGCCCACCTCGTCGGGTCGGTTGGGCAAGGTCGCCGGCAGCACCGGCAGTGGCGCGGAGATCGGCGACGTCGGGCGCTCCGACGCCAGCAGCGGCGGTAGCCACTGCCGCTGGCTCGTCTCACTGGCGCGCCACCGCCCCGGCGCCACCACCGGCTGGATCAGTGACCCGGGCGGCGCCGCGGGCACGGCCCCGTCACGGCCTCCTCGGCCCTGGCCCATACTCGCAATGCGGCTGCGGCGTCGACCCACGGGCATTGGGGCGAAGCCGTCCATGCTGGTCGACACAGGCTTGGGGGCCTGGGGGTCGCGCGAGCGCGGCGCACCGGTCTCCTCACCGCCGCCGCCGCCGCCGCCGCCGCCGCCGCCAGAGGCAGGTAGCTCCCCGGCGGCGGCGCCGGCGCCCTCCGGCGCCGGCGCCACCAACGAACCCGACGTCAGCGTGTACCTCCGCCGGCTGTGGTGGGTGGCCGACAGCGAGCCCCTCGCGCTCCAGCCGGATCCGGATCCGGATCCAAGCCGCTCCGGCCGCGGCGCCGCCCAGGTGGCTCGTTCCGGCAGCTCCGACATGCCGGCATCGTCATACCCATCACCACAATCGTCGACGTCGTCGACGTTGTCACCTCGCCCCAGCCCGCCGCGAGGTCCTAACCCGTCGCCGCCGCCGGACCCTTCCCGCCCCGCGCCGCTCGGCGGCGCGGAGGGCCACAGCTCCGGGACCTGCCGCGGCTGCAGCCACGACGCCAACGTCTCTGTGCGGGTGATCCCGCCGACGGCGCGGCCGCCGGGGACCAGCTCGGGTAGGTGCGAGGGTGAGGCCGAGAGCGGCGGGGCGGGTGAGGGCTCCGGAACCGGGCTTGCGCCAGGGAGGGCCCCGCCAGCCGGCCGGCTGCTGTCGAGGCCGCCCGCGGTCTCTTCGGTCGACAGGGAGACGTCTTCAAGCAGCTTGGGCAGCCGGCCGCTGGCGGCGGGGGCGTGCGACCAGCCGGGGGCCAGATGCGACGGCGGATTCAAAGGATTCAACGGATTCAACGGATTCATCGACATCGACGCATCCGAGGACACGGGTTCGGACAGGTAGCGCCCGGGGAGCAGGCGGTTCGGATGCGTGGTCGGGTGCGAGTACGGGTGCGGGTAGGGTGGCGCCTCCCTGGCCGCCGCCGGCGCCGCCGGCGCCACGGCCATCAGGCCGGGGATGCCGCCGCCGCTGCCGCCGCCACCCGCGTCCAGCGCCTCCAGCGGATCCCTGCTGGCGGCGGCGGCGCCGCGGCTGGGGCGGCTGGACCGGCGGCCGCTGCTGGACGCCCGGCTGGGCGGCAGCCGTCCGTGCTCGTACACCACATCGGCGGTACAATCCGCACTGCCGCCTTCGGTGCTACACGCATCGTGGTCGCCACCGCCGCCACCGCCGCCGCCGCCGGCCGCCGCCGCCGCCGTGGTGAGCGGCGACTGCGGCGGCGCCGCCTGGGGTTCCTGCAGGGCCGCGCCGCCGCCGGGCGGCCCAGCGGCGGCGGCGTCAAGGACCGGCCGGGTCGGGCTCAGCTTCACCGCGGGCATCGTATTTGAAATCGCCCCTGCGGAGATGCGCATGGATCGGCGAGCCAGCAGCGAGTGGGAGGAGGACAGCGTCGCCGCGAGCTGCCGAGCTGCGCCGGACGACAGCCGTAATAAGGGCGACCCGCCCCACGACGACGGCGCCGACGGCGGCGGCGGCGCGCCAGTGCACCCGCCGCCACTGGCCGCCGCCCCCGCCGCCGCCGCCGCCGCCACCACGGCCTCCTCCGCTGCCAGCCGCGCCACCGCCGACGCGCGCGCCGCCGCAATCTGGTCACGAAGCGCCGCCAAGGACACAATCGACCTCTCCCAGGGCTGGGCGCCGCCGCCGCCGCCGTCGCCGCCGCCGCCTCCGACTGCGGCGGCGTCGGAGGTGCCCGATCGGAGCGCTGTCTGGGACTCGGACCCCGACCGTCTGCCCTCGAGTACGAAGCCGTTGGAGCTGGCGATGGTGGTGGTGGTGGCGGAGGCGGCGGAGGCGGCAGCCGCGACACCAAAGCCTGCGCCGCCACCCTGGCCGGATGTCACGGACGCGGCCGCGGCTGTGCCGCCACTAACCAGTTCCGTCTCGCTGTCGACTGAGTGCACCTCGTGACGGCCCGGCGGCGCCGCCAGACGCCCCGCCTGCGCGGCTGTACGGAACCTTGACGCGCCCGCAATGCGGCGTGCGTTCCTAGCGGCGGCGGCGGCGGCGCCGCCGCCGCCGGTACCGCTCACACCGCCGCTGTCGCCGCCACCGCCGCCGCCGCTGTTGCTGTTCCTTCTCCCGCCGACATGCGGTGCCGCGAGTTCGAAGAGGGCCAGCGCGCGGCCCCTTGTGGGCGACCCGGCGACGCTGTGGCTGCGACTGAGGCTGTACCCTCGACTCGTTACACTGCCGTACGTGACGCGGTCGAGCTGATTGCCGCCGCGAGCGGTGTTGCGGACCAGTGGCGGCCTGAGGGCGTGATGGGCAGTCCCACCACCGCCGCTGCCGCCGCCGCCGCTGCCGTCAGAGTCCGCCTTGTCGCGCGCCGCGACCTGCTGCAGCAGCGCCGCCGCGCGACGTACGACTGTACGGCGATGCTGGCTGCGGGATGACGGCATCTGCGTCGCCATGTTCACCATGTTGGTGGTGCTGCGTGACGCGGGGAGCGGCGCCAGAGAGCCGTACACGTTGATGTACGACGGCTGTGACAGGGCCTGCGTGGTGCCGGCCCGGGGTGGGACATGGCAGGGGGTATCTATGAATCTTCGCATCTATCGCATGGGTGCGGGTGCGGGTGACAGAGGGGTGCAGGACCACACGGGCCGCAGCGCAGCAGGACCGCACATCTCACCCACCCAGCCACCCACCAGCGCCGCATCCAGGGCCATCTCCTGCGCCTCCTGCGCTTCCCGGTGCCTCCGCCGCCGCCGTACCGCAACCACCACCGCTAGCGCCACCGTGGCGGCCACCACCGCCGCCCCCGCCACCGCCACCGCCGTCAACGTGGCGGAGCTGCCCAGGACGCCGCCGCTGCCGCTGCTGCGGGCCGCCGGCGGGGAGGGCGTGGAGGAGGCCCAGCCCGTGCCGCCGGAGGCGCCCTCGGGAGCCTGGAGGCCGCCGCCAGTCTGAAGGGACCCGCGGGTCGGTTGGTCGGGAAAGGGTCGGGTGAGGTGGGCGGCGGCGCCAAGCGACCCATGGGTGGACCCAGCACATGAATTTGTGTGTGTCATCTGCCTCATGTTATGATACATAAGGCTGTCTGCCGCATGCCCGAGACCGGACTGAAACAATGCGGCAGACAGCATTATGTCTGCCGCATTGTTTCAGTCCGGTCTTGGGCATGCGGCACACAGCACAGAAACGAGCCCCGGCGTTGAGGATCTTCCGCGGCCCTGCCCTCTGCCCTCTGCGGCTGCCCAGTGCAGCTGCCCTGTGCTCCTGCTCCCCCCGCCCCTCCTCCCCTCGCCCCCCCCGCCAAGTGTCTCTTACCTGTGCTGGCGCGGGCGAGGCCGGCAGCACCGTACATCCTGACACGGCGCAGGCAGAGGCGTACAGCTGGGTGCCCTCCGCGCTGAGGGGCATCCGGTACGTCACCCGCACCTACAGTGGACCCACAGCAGCCGGGGGGTCGAGTGGCAGGCGGGCGGTGTGGGAGGCGCGGGAGGTGGGGTGTCATCGGCTGCCACATGGCACAGCCGGGCAGCGGCCGGGACGGTGTGCGTGTGCTGTGCTGGGGCGCAGGGCAGCGACGGAGCAGGCGGGTGGGCAACGCGGGGGTTTGCTAAAGAAACCGACCCGACCCGACCTGCATCGGCCTGCACCGACACAACCCTGCCCGGTCCCAGATCAACACACCCCGATCCAGACCCGGGGGAGGCGGGCACGATGTCACCGTGCCGTGCCGGCCCCAGGGGACTGCCTGGTCAGCATCGGGCGGGGCGGTGTGGGGACTGAGAAAGCCGCTGCTGAGCGCTGGCAGCGGCACGCAGCCTACCGGGCTCCCACCTCCCGCGCCCACCCACCCACCCCCGTTGCTCTCTCCCCATACACACACATGCACCGCCTGGCTTGCAACTGGGTGCCGTGCGATGCCGTACCTGCGTCGACACCACCATCTCGTCCGATGACGGCACGCACAGCCCCATGCTCGTCCGCTGGGTGGCCACGTCGCTGAGGGTGCCGTACAGCTCGTCCTTGAGTGACGTCATCTGCGTGGACCCTCCTGGTTTGGTCACCGAGGTCACGAGGGCGGCGCTCCTGGCGCCGGGCGCATCCCTGCAGCTGGACCCAGATCCAGATCCTATTCCAGATCCAGATCCTGTTCCAGATCCGCTGGCAGAAGTGGTGGCAGCGCCGTTGGCCACCGCCACAGCCGCTGCCGCCGCCGCCGCCATCGCCGCCGTCAGACGTCTGCTGCTGCCGGCGGCCGCCGTCGCCGCGGCGGAGGGCGTGCAGGTCGCTGTGATGAGCGAGGGGTCGATGCCCAGCCGGGCGCCCATCTCCGCTGTCACGGCGGCCGTGAGGCCCGCATCGCACTGCGGGGACGGGAGGAGAGGGGAGGGGAGGGGAGGGGAGGGGAGGAGAGGGGAGCGTGTGTTTCAGAGACACGGCCGCTCGTCACGCGCGTCAATATGTGGCCGGCGAGCGACCAAGAATTAATCGTTCTTTGGGCAGGTGCTACGAACTTATTTGAGGTATCACATTTGCACCCGAAAAAACGATGATATGAACAAGGTTTTATCCCGCCTGACATGCAGTATGTGGGAACCTGTAGCCCACGTGGCCCCCACAGGTTGTGCCGAACCCTGTTGTGCCGAACCCTGTTGTGCCGAACCCTGTTGTGCCGAATTCGGTGCTTAGCTTGCCATAACAAACACAAGGCACACGCAAGGCCGTGAGGCAGCTGGAGACGGAGGCTCCTGTACCGAGCCTGCGTCGCCCACCCATCCCCCCTTTCCCCCTCACCCCGTCGTTGGCTGAGGAGCTCCCCCCGCTCCCGCTCCCGCCGCCGCTGCCGCCCTCGGCCACGTCCTGATCGACGAACGCTAGAGGCGCTTCCACGTTCCATCCCAGCACTTGTACGGCACTGGCGCCCGGGAAGGTCGCCGCCAGCGCCTCCGCGTCGTCGGAGGCGTCCAGACCCACCACCCCCGCCACCCGGCTTATGTCCAGGTAGCCGGCCGGGCTTGACTCGTTGAGCAGCCCGGTGGGGATTCCCAGCTGGTCGGCGAGGGTGGAGACGGAGGGGGCGGGCGGCAGCGGCCGCCGGGGAGGGGAAGGGGGCCGCCGCGGCGGCGGCGGCGGGCGGGGCGCCGGCGCCGAGGGCGAGGGAAAGGGCATCAGCGGCAGCGGCGGCACAACCGGCGGGCCCTCTGGCTGCGACGTTCTCGGCAGCGACGGCGCCGGGGTCGGCGGCAAGGGTGCTGGTGGTGCCGCCAGCAGTGGTGCTGGTGGTGTTGGCCGTGTGGGTGGCGCTTTGGGCGGTGATTGCGGCGGAGGGTGCGGAGGCGCGAGTTCGGGGCCCAGGGGCGGCGGTGACGGCGCTGGCGGAAAGGGCGGATCTGCGGGAGCTGTTGCTGGCAGGGAGGGCGAGGGTGAGGGTGAGGGTGACGGGGGCGGGCGGGGCGGCCCGGGTTCACCGCGAGGCGCTCCAGGGGAGGCGGCGGGCGGGGCGGGGGGCTCGGGCGGGCGAGTGGGGTACAGCGGCGACCGGGGCGGCGGCGACGGCGGCGGCAGGGCGGGGGGCCCCAAGGGTATGGGCTCCCCCGGCCCGAGCGGCGGGGTGGAGGGAGGACGCCCATGCGGCGGAGGCTGCAGCGGGCTCAGCGGGTGCGGCGGCGGTGCTGCTGGCGGCGGCGGCGGATCTGGACTGGCTGGTGACAAAAGCAGGGGTGCCGGCGGTTGGCTTGGTGGTGGCGGCGGCGGTGGAGGAGGAGGCGGTGGACTGGGCTGTGGCGGCGGCGATTGGCTTGGCGGCCGTGGTTGGCTGGGCGATGGCGGCGGCCGTGGGCTCGGTGGCAGTGGAGGTGATGGTCTGGGTGGTGGCGGCGGCTGTGGGCTGGGTGGCGGTGATGGGCTAGGCGGTGGTGGTGGTGTTGGGCTCGGCGGTGCTGGTGGTGACAGGCTGGGTGGTGGCGGCGGCTGTGGGCTGGGCGGTGGTGGTGGCGAGCTGGGTGGCGGTGGTGGTGATGGACTGGGTGGTGGTGGCGGCTGTGGGCTGCGTGGTGGCGGGGGCGGTGGGCTGGGCGGTGGTGGCGGCTGTGGGCTGGGTGGTGGCGGCGGCCGTGGGCTGGGTGGCGGAGGTGGTGATGGGCTGGGTGGCGGTGGTGGCGGTGGGCTGGGCGGTTGTGGTGGTGACGGGCTGGGTGGTGACGGCGGCAGTGGGCTGGGCGGTGGTGGTGGCGGTGGGCTCGGTGGCGGTGGTGGTGGTGGACTGGGTGATGCTGGCGGCGGTGGGCTGGGCGGTGGCGGCGGCGGTGGGCTGGGCGGTGGTGGCGGCGGTGGGCTGGGTGGTGGCGGTGGCGGTGGGCTCGGTGGCGGTGGTGGTGATGGGTTGGGCGGTGGTGGTGGTGACGGGCTGGGTGGTGGCGGCGGTGGGCTGGGTGGTGGTGGCGGCCGTGGGCTGGGTTGCGGAGGTGGTGATGGGCTGGGTGGCGGTGGTGGCGGTGGGCTGGGCGGTGGTGGTGGTGATGGGTTGGGCAGTGGTGGTGGTGATGGGCTGGGTGGTGGTGGCGGCTGTGGTCTGGGTGTTGGCAGCGCCTGTGGGCTGGGTGGTGGTGATGGCGGTGGGCTGGGTGGCGGTGGTGGCCGTGGGCTGGGCGGTGGTGGTGGTGATGGGTTGGGCGTTGGTGGTGGTGACGGGCTGGGTGGTGGCGGCGGCAGTGGGCTGGGCGTTGGTGGTGTCGGTGGGCTCGGTGGCGGTGGTGGTGATGAGCTGGGTGGTGGTGGCGGCGGTGGGCTCGGTGGCGGTGGTGGTGATGGGTTGGGCGGTGGTGGTGGTGACGGGCTGGGTGGCGGTGGTGGCGGTGGGCTGGGTGGTGGTGGCGGCGGTGGGCTGGGTGGCGGAGGTGGTGATGGGCTGGGTGGCGGTGGTGGCGGTGGGCTGGGCGGTGGTGGTGGTGATGGATTGGGCGGTGGTGGTGGTGATGGGCTGGGTGGTGGTGGCGGCTGTGGTCTGGGTGTTGGCAGCGCCTGTGGGCTGGGTGGTGGTGATGGCGGTGGGCTGGGTGGCGGTGGTGGCCGTGGGCTGGGCGGTGGTGGTGGTGATGGGTTGGGCGTTGGTGGTGGTGACGGGCTGGGTGGTGGCGGCGGCAGTGGGCTGGGCGTTGGTGGTGGCGGTGGGCTCGGTGGCGGTGGTGGTGATGAGCTGGGTGGTGGTGGCGGGGCCGGTGGGGTGGCTGGGCGGTGGGCGGGGTGGCTCGGTGGCGGTGGTGGTGATGGGCTGGGTGGCGGTGGTGGCGGTGGGCTGGGCGGTGGTGGCGGCGGTGGGCTCGGTGGCGGTGGTGGTGATGGGTTGGGCGGTGGTTGTGGTGACGGGCTGGGTGGTGGCGGCGGTGGGCTGGGTGGTGGTGGTGGCGGTGGGCTGGGTGGCGGTGGTGGCGGCGATGGGCTCGGTGGCGGTGGTGGCGGTGGGCTGGGCGGTGGTGGTGGTGATGGATTGGGCGGTGGTGGTGGTGATGGGCTGGGTGGTGGTGGCGGCTGTGGTCTGGGTGTTGGCAGCGCCTGTGGGCTGGGTGGTGGTGATGGCGGTGGGCTGGGTGGCGGTGGTGGCCGTGGGCTGGGCGGTGGTGGTGGTGATGGGTTGGGCGTTGGTGGTGGTGACGGGCTGGGTGGTGGCGGCGGCAGTGGGCTGGGCGTTGGTGGTGTCGGTGGGCTCGGTGGCGGTGGTGGTGATGAGCTGGGTGGTGGTGGCGGCGGTGGGCTCGGTGGCGGTGGTGGTAATGGGTTGGGCGGTGGTGGTGGTGACGGGCTGGGTGGCGGTGGTGGCGGTGGGCTGGGTGGTGGTGGCGGCGGTGGGCTCGGTGGCGGTGGTGGTGGTGGACTGGGTGGTGCTGGCGGCGGTGGGCTGGGCGGTGGCGGCGGCGGTGGGCTGGGCGGTGGTGGCGGCGGTGGGCTGGGTGGTGGCGGTGGCGGTGGGCTCGGTGGCGGTGGTGGTGATGGGTTGGGCGGTGGTGGTGGTGACGGGCTGGGTGGTGGCGGCGGTGGGCTGGGTGGTGGTGGCGGCCGTGGGCTGGGTTGCGGAGGTGGTGATGGGCTGGGTGGCGGTGGTGGCGGTGGGGCTGGGCGGTGGTGGTGGTGATGGGTTGGGCAGTGGTGGTGGTGATGGGCTGGGTGGTGGTGGCGGCTGTGGTCTGGGTGTTGGCAGCGCCTGTGGGCTGGGTGGTGGTGATGGCGGTGGGCTGGGTGGCGGTGGTGGCCGTGGGCTGGGCGGTGGTGGTGGTGATGGGTTGG